>JAMWET010006160.1:0-52528 GCA_024036415.1 Prochilodus magdalenae
GGAAAAAAAAAAAAGAGAGAAAGGAGTGAGGAAGAAGGGAAAAGAGGAAGGGAGAGAAGAAGGGGGAGGAGAGGAGGAGGAGAGGAGTGGGCGGGAGAGTGAGGAGAATGTGAAGAATATGAAGTGGTAAATCGGGAGATAGGACATGGAATATGTTAATGTATTATATATATTGGAAGAGAAAATTTAGTAATTAATTGTTGACGAATAAGGAATTAAAAAGTGGTCTATTTCCATAATACAACAATCAACCCAATATTTGCACCCAATTCTTCCACAGTTTCTGTGTCTTAAAACCAATACAGGATTAAAGGGATTATTCGGATTACCCGTTAAAACACCCTTTCATCAATCACTGTCTTTTTTAAACGGTAATACAACTAATAAACTTAATACTTCAATAAGGTAAACATTATTTTGTAAAAGAAGTGTAAGCCCAACAGAAAACATGGCGGCTGTGAGAAGTAAGGCAAAAAAGATGAATCCTGCGTATTTCATCTATAATGTGAATGTGAACATCCACAGCTAATTAATTAGGACGTGCAGTGCATAGACCAGTGCCTATTACCGATTGTTTCCTCTGATAGTTTGTGACTCTCCGTTGATCTTCTTAGGCTTTTATCTCTGTAGACTGCTGTGGACTTCCTTTGGTAACTAGTTCAGTCGTGGCGGTATCGTTGTTTACATACTTGAAATCTGTAAACAGTAGAACCATGTACATACAAGTGTACAACCGACCTTAGCCTCTGGTAAATGTGGTATATGACATTTGATTGTAACGTCACTCTAAGTACAGCATTAACCCTCAGACCTCTACACTTACACACATGTTATCATTTGACGTAGTGGGTCTCAACCTTTCCAAACCTCTTCGGACCCACCCAACTATTAGCATAACAGCCCACGAGAACCAGAGTGCTTTTTTTTTTTTTTTAATTTCTCATTTTCCCAAGTGCTGGCATCATTTGATTCCTCGCAACAGTATTTGTGTTCTCTTGTGAGAAAGTGAGATGTCTCTGGCCGGGATACCAGACATCTTCGGTATGGACATGTAGAGGTTCCTTAATCGGTGTCCTTTGATAATCTCCACATCCGCATGCACATATTGAATAATCCTCACACAGTTCCTGCAGATTTTGGCCTCATGACAGCCTGGTACGCCACCAACTTGCATCTTTGGTGTGACTGTTACGTGGTGTTGAGTATAGGCATCATCCATGGTAAAAGTGTTTATCCTGTGGTGCAGGGGCCGTCTGCCAGACTCATAGTAGGCACCACGCTGCTTCACTGAACATTCTGCTAGTGCTATAGATAAAGTGTTGGGTCAGGGCGAACTTGGCAGACAGTTTGTTGGTTTCCACCTCTCTGTACTCTTACAGGCCTGTAACTCTGGTTCTCACTGATCAAACCTGCTCATTTTATAACACCTGATCTAGAACACAATCATTTCATTAGACCAAAAAACAAAACATGTCCAATGATACTAACATACAATCATAGCAACATATTCTTTATTTATTTGAAATCAATAAAAGCAGACGTTTTTTTTTTTTATCACATGTTAAACATCAGACTCAAGCCCACCTTTACACAACAACTAAACAAGATTTGTATAACGTGGCCATGCGAGGAATGCAAGTCCAGGAAGATAATAGCAGTACGTCATGTATAATGTAGCTAAACGTAAATTCACAGTAGTACGGCTCCACAGGCAGTACAACGTGTATCCATTGTGTACTCTCAGTAATCTTGGGAAAATAAGCTCTTTATTCTCGACTGTACGGTGGAGGGTTTTTCCGTCGGTAGACTGTTCCAAAAGTGTTGGGTGTTGACTGTAGAACAGTGGATACTGTAACAGACAAGAATAATGTGTACATGTTATCCAAAGCTATAGGTGGTTAAAATTCCCAAACTTCTTTCCCCCGCCAGCTTATTACCTCTCCATTGTGCTGAGCAGGGAATGGATTTACCATTGCACCTCCTTTCTGGTTTGCACCACAGTGATAATTTACCTAGAGACATACAGAGATCTTCATAAGCTTCATAGTTCATAATCACTGTGTGAGTTTTCTATACTGAGCATGACCGTCAAAAAATGAGTCACCAGCAACTAAAACATATGGAGACGGGTAACCCTGCCACCAGCACCAGTAACACTGGTTGGCTTTAGCATTTACGTGGGGAAGTTTCGGGTGGAGGCCACATCCAATGTTCAGACACTCTTACATCAAAGAATTGCCAGATTGGGTCAGATTTGGTAATGCAGTCCCCCTGATATTCTCCTTCCGAGGAGAATTACCCTGTAGACTGGGATTTTTAGCCACTGCTGGTACATACCTGGTATGACCGTAAGCTTACATATCGTCCTGCAGATTGTCTAGACTACTGTCCATTTCAAACTATGGTCCCTTTGCTGGCCACACACCACCTACATGGCAGTCACTTAGTTCTGGTTCCCTCTTAGCCAATCATTAAACATCTGCTCTCGGAAGTCATTTTTTCACCTAAATGGAACGAGACATTCCCTGCACTATAGCCCTCACATCGAGTAACCTGCACGGTCATTTATTGTAGACTCATCATCAAGCCAGTCAGCACCATCAATTTACTACCCTCCATCTCTTCTAAACAAATTAGGCCAGACGGGTAGTGTATAGACTCCATTCTCCTTCTACTTTTTGGTTCCCGGGGTGAGCTCAGTTTTTCTATCCGAGGGAGAGGTCATTACAGTAGATATCAAATATGTGTAAACCATATATTGACAGTCATGTTTAAGTTTTGGTCAATATGGAGACGAAAAGGTGGACAATATACAGTACATACTATCCTGCTCAACAAAAATTCAGAGTCTTATACTAATTCCCTACAGTACTAGATATAACTCGACAGTGAAGGTCCAGGGCTGGCAGTTGTGGCATCTCATCAGCCAAATTATGGACCATAGGATGGAATGAATGAAATCGGAATGTAGTTAGAAATAATCAATCAAGCGTTGCAAAGGAATGAATTTACGCTCGAGACTCAAGAAGTCTCCTACAAAAAGTAAGTATTAAGTATTAAAAATAGAATTTTTCTATCATAATCTGTTTCCAAAACCTCAGCAGTTTTAAAGACCATCTGAGTGACACCCATAGATTCAAAAACCCCAAAATAGTGCACCACAAGACCCCCGAATTGACAAACAAGCACAGATGATGACTGGCATTCTTTCGTCAACTACCCTATCATTCATCTCTCAGAACCTGTTCATAGCTCCAAAGCAAATCAGAGAATAAAGGTTTTTGCCAAGTAAGTCTAGCACACACAGGAATTTGGCTTAGGCAGTTTGTGTATCTCTATTACTGAACCAACAATACCAATAACTAGACTGTTACACGCCCATATACATAATGATTACAATACACTATAATATACAGTTCACTCGCAGTTCCATATATAGAAACACAACACTATTTAAGGTGGAAGGTATTGTAAGTTTGAATAGCGAAGCTGGAATATTTGAGATATAACTCATTCTTAATCCTCCCACATCAGTCCTCAGATCTCCTTCCTTCGGACCTCAGCTACTAGATTGTTCATTATATGATACTGCCCAAAATCATGGAGTGAAGATCACGAGCTGTTTAGAGTGAGTCTTTAAATGCTTGGGAAGTCGCTCCCTTGGATGTTCTCTGTCCCCCAGACTCTTCCAGTGAACTTTTTTTCCTCGCCCCTCTGTATATTCGTGATCGATAACGAGCTGTTGATATGCCAGTTCCAACATATAGAACCGTTTTCTGAAGAGTTTTGAGCTGTGACCAATTTTCAGTTTCTTCAGTGCTGCTCCACTGACTCAACTCTGTCAAAATGTTCCTCAAGTGAATACAGTAGGGGAGAGACATAGATGGGTCTAGTGTCCATCCTAGGTGTCATCACCTATTTGACTCCGCATCCTAACTATTTCCATCACACCCCAACCTTCCAGTTGCCTAAGCTAGGTTGTGACTGCTCTTGTTAAGTCCATGGAAACAATTTTTGGTCCAAAGTCATTTTAGGCTTTTTTT
This sequence comes from Prochilodus magdalenae, assembly GCA_024036415.1. Lineage (NCBI taxonomy): Eukaryota > Metazoa > Chordata > Actinopteri > Characiformes > Prochilodontidae > Prochilodus > Prochilodus magdalenae. The sequence goes on from JAMWET010006160.1 coordinate 4,044, forward strand.
TTTTTGTCCATTTACACATATTTACACACATGAAAATGACTTTGATTATTCAAACCCTGAACAATGATATGCTTTTATGTTTACTGAATATTACTAATATGATCATTGATCACATACTGCCATACCAATGTGCTGGGCACCTTGCATATGAGTACTGTCGCACATGTTACGTCCTGAGAATGTGGCTGCAGCTGTGATTGTGGATCTTTTCTGAATGACTGCCCTCGATGTTGGCCTGAAGCTAAGTCCTCTAATTTTCTCTGGGAGTTTCTTGAATCATTATTTGAAGTGTTCATCAGTTTTTGTTGGTAAAGCTCATTTTTTACATTTGCACTCTTTATAGACCTTATGTAATATATTCATATGGCCACTGGAAATGAAATTCAGTGCTGGTCTAAGAAGACAAGAAAGCAACACACAGTTTATAACTAAATCATCTGAATGTGCTTGTGAATGCTGTTGGGAAAATCAAACTAGCCATTTACCCAGCGCCTCCAACCGCAAAAAAAGTTCGAAAATAGCAGGGAAAACAGGATGAATGGCTTTATCCCTGGTAGCTACTGAGGCTAATCACGTTCATCACTCCAGAGCTAGTGCCTTCACCAACCTGCACGAGAAACAAGAAACAAAACGTTTTTATGCTATTACTAATAAATTACATGAAATAAATCAAATTAAATTAATTACTATACATACATATATATATATATATATATATATATATAAGTAAAGACATCAAACTATTAAATAGCAGTCTTGGAAATATGCAGTCCACCGTAAAAACCTCCAAAATGAAACTTTAGTCATATAAGATCACCAAGAATAATACACACATACACATACATATATATATATATATATATATATATATATATATATATATATACACGCATAAACATATAATGTAAATAATGCATTGATCATGCTGTATTGTACTGTTTTATCCTAAAACCAATGTATACATTAACAATGAACTATACTGTATGAATGTAAATACCATCATACTCTTGCACATGTGTAATTCCATAATAACCCATATACAATTAAAACACACACAACTAGAACAAATATAGACACAATGTATATGAAAAACTAAAATCTATTATATACTTTCTGCAATGAACATTAAACTGTAGTTGGTGTACATACCAGACAGAGACGAAGCTTAGCACCTGCAGCAGCAGTAAGAACGCCAGTGGGGAGGAACTGAAGGAGAGGAAAGTGTTCATGTAAACTGATATTGGGCAGGAATTAAACAAGTATCTCTGACTGAGTGAATAAACATTAACCTTACCACAAAAACTGTCACAAATGCAGATTTAGTGAGGAAACTGTATTCCTGAACAGCAACGGACAGCACAATACCAAGTATCACTGACAACAAGCCAAGTATTATTTGAACAGGCTGTGGGGGGACAAACAGGTAGACGTTAGACTGATATGATATAGGAAGATCAGTTTCAGTACATGTCAAATGAATTACTTCACAGGAACTTAACTCCTTCAGTATATTGAATAAAAAAGTATATTTAATAAAAAAGACTTTGAATAATTGTAAATGCTAATCACTGAAATGTTCACATGTGTAGATTCATTTATATGCACGTGTAGTAATCATATAACACAGAGGACAATCATTTGTCTGATTTCTGAGATGTTTTAAAGCCGTCATCAGTTTACAGACATTTTTTTGAAGAAATGTAAAGATATGGGAGTGTGTTAGCATTAGCATAGCTATAAAAACAGATCTCGTGTTTTCCTCATGATGACCTTTACCTGGAGGCAGCACACAAAGAGAAAAATAACGGCCCTAAACTTGACAGTGTGCTAGTGTCTTTGGTTTTGGTTTAGTTTGATTCTATTAAAGACTTACACTTCCATCCTACTTCCTCGTCGTGTCCCACGTGAGAGAAAAATGGTTTTTGAACCATGTCCCAACTTTTTGGGGGTTGTAGATTATGAGGAAATGAAACCATGCAATGTGACGAATAGGCAAAAAAATTGAGGAAATCAAAGAGGTGCTAATACTTTTTCATTGCGGTTCATGTAGATAGGTGGAATTCATGACAACACAAAAACAATGGATACAAAGAAAGGCTGTTTTCAGAGCTGAAGTTCCATATGGTACCAGTCAAAAGTTTAGACACACCCCTCTAAATGGACGTAGTTAGTGATCTTAAAGACTCTACAGTCGTACACTGAACAGCTCCAACTGATGAAAGTCTGAACCAGTCCATATCCTGATACACCACATCTACTCCTGGTGTACACAGTATGATACTCCTCCATATCTCCACCTCTAATATATATTTAGTGGTGTAAAACTTTGATCTCTTTTTCTGCACAGTGTAAAAGCTCTAGCTCTCCTTTCAGGTTAGTGAATATTCATGATGGACCGACCAATAGAATCGCTCCAAACCTGCTTAGTAACAAACCTTGTTCTATCAGCTCCACTGCAGGGTAAGAAAGCTGCTCCATCCTCCTGTAAAGGTTCACTCTGGAGGGTTTTAAGGTGGACTGTATAATTCCATGAGGGCTATTTTACAGTTTGGTGTCTTCACTTTTATTCTACTGTAAAGCTTTAAGATCAACAGAAGGAGAACCTGCTATGAGGACGTGTCTAAACGTTTGACTGGTAGTGTATATAGACTAGACTGTAAACTTACATACACAATATTAAAATATTACAGCAAGCTTTAATATTACAGCAAGAGAAGCTCAGCTAGTGGCTACGTAACACAAACAGGACTTACTCCCAGAGTTTTGGGCCATCCTTTCAGAAACTTCTGAACCGGGTTTAAACTGGAGATAACTTGCCTAGGTTCACTTGACTGGGACAGCACCTGGCTCACAATGGTGTAGCCATTAGCTGTGTTAGAGAGAGGAACAGCAGTGCCCGACATCTTTACAGCAAGCTGGACTATTCACCTGTGACAAAACACACATTCACCACACGGTCAGTCCCACAACAAACACAGAGGTCTATGGTATAAGGTCAGAATTAGAGCAGCTATAAGCTGTTGAATTTCTGATGCTCTCTTAGTTCATTTGAAAGTTGATGAAAATAAGGATTTTGTTTTTTTAAGGAACTGATACTTGGAGCGGACGTCCCATAGTAGGAGATTTTCTCAGTAATGTGGGGGAATTTTTGCCACATTATGCAGCAGGGTTAGTTCAGTTGGACTGGTTCGTCATCGTCTTCTTCTGGAAGTCACTACAGGACTCTCTGTAACTCGGCTCGCTGAGGTCATTCAATCATTTTTAGTTTCTAGCACTTTTAGACAAACTGTACTTACTTTTACTGAGTTTATCGTTTCCTTTATCATCTTTATAAGTTTTAGTCTTTTACTATACTTACTTCTTATATTTCCTTTGCATGAATATATTTTATTTATCTGAAATGTATTACTGTTCATCTATTTTCTTATCTTTTTTTCTTACTCATTTAAAATGTTCAGTTATTAACTGAATTTTATTTCATTTTAAATTCCTTGCTTGTGTCACGCTTCCAGGTTTTCCCATTCCTCTCGCCCTCCCGAACTCCACTTCCCAGAGGGCAACGCTCGATGACATCCCCTCTACGTGCTCTCGCGCAGATGTGCTCGTTCATTAGTGGTCACCTGAGTTTTAGTCCAGCTGATGAATATCACTTGTTAGCAATTCTGAGCGCTCTATCTGGTTTATTGTTTATCTGGTTCTGACTTCCTCTTGGTTTCTGACTACCCCTTTTGCTGTGTCCCCTTATCGTTCTACTGCTCGTCTCTGGTTACTGATCCCTGTTCCGACTTGTGTCTGGCCCTGACTACGTTTCATGCTCTTCCCCTTTGCTGATTCAACACAGCTGCTAAACTCGTTCATCACCTTGTATAATAAAACTGCTTTGGCTTTTAACTCTGCGAGCGTCGATCGTTTTGCCTGACAGCTTGTTTGATGTTATTCTCCGATTTTTGTTTTATTTTGTTTTTGTTGTCGTTTTATTTTTGTTTACCAGATTACATTCCTCTTTATTTCCTGTTTCAGTCCGTTTGAGATGTGAATGCTCGGCTGCGTTGAAAATGAGAGTCATCTTCAGTATACTTCCAAGTAAAAACAGAGACTGATTATTAGATTGGCTCTGCTCCAGGTAAGGACACTCATTTAAAAGAGCAGTGCAGTTAGTGGTGAGATACAGATCCAGACGGGTTACAGATGTGTGCTGAAAAGATATGCGGCTATAATTCTACATAACATTCTCCAGTGAATCAAATCAATTCATAAAGGTGGTATTAAAAATGTGGATTGGACTCTTTGCAGGTAAGGAGTCATCCTGTTAGTGCAGCACCATTGGCAGACGGCTGCACCACACAGGACTACATGACGTTAACACCACGTCACCGACATATAAGAACATGATCATGTGATACAAACAAATATACGACTGCTGAGGCAGACCAGCCCACACTTTTACGCAAAGTGAAAAGTGAACCCGAATGTGAGGGTGAGGAATGGTGGTATCGCAGTGAGCCTAGCTTAGCTACAGTCTGGCGTCTGATTCGAGATTGTAGGGAGAATGACTGGTCCCCTGTGACTGAATGTACCCTGAATGTATAATCCTTCCACCAGTGCCAATAATTCCGAAGACAATTCCCTGTAGACTGGGATTTTCCCACTGCTGGTAGACCCGTATGACCGTACGCTTCCATACACCTGCAGATTCAGCTACTTCCTTCACACTATGGTCTTTGGCACGCCCACATGCATTCACTCCTTTTAGCCAATCATTAAAACCTGCATTGGAGCCATTTTCCACACATAGATCTCTGGATCCCGTCACTCACACCCCGCAGGTATTTATAGCTCCATATTTACCCCACATGGTATTCCAACTTAGTCTGTGAAATACTTGATCATAGAAAGGAAGTTTTACAGTTTGCCACCTGTAAGATGATTAAATGCAGAGCCAGAGATCTCAGACCCGGACGTCTAAACAAGCAGATTGGGCCTGAAAGAACTGAAACTCTTATTGGTGCCTCACTAAAGAAGGGAGTGATCATGGAAAGGTTCTAAGGGTCCGTTATTGTTGTTGGATTTTGGGATCTGAAGGAGCATTTAGACCCGGATATGGGTATTACGTCATACTTAACAAGCCTAATGTAGAAATATGGAGCGTTTCAAGTTAAAACTCACAAACTAAACCAGGACTAATAAAACATGAACAGTAAACATGACGTACATACAGGAACCCATGTCACGTCCCACTCGAAATACTCAATCTGTTAATCCTTCCACTCAGTACTTGGTACAATCGGACAGGTGCTCACAGTAGTCAGCTACCGTACATGAGCAGTTAGTTTTAATATGAAACACCAGAAAAGAGCAAAGTAACTTACACACACTAAACACAAAGATCTACCATTAGCTAGAACACCACCGGCAGTATAAACCTGAAATAGATTAATGTTCTATATAAGTATTATTAGTTGGGTACCTGATACGGAGAGCTGCTGCTTTCTTCATGTAGTGGAGCTGGTCTGTACGCCGCAATGCTTCCTGTTATGAGTCCTGAAAGAGCTCAGGGCTGATGTTCTCTGGGATTAATGTTGAGTTTCACTTTGCTGATTCTTGTGAAATGACTTCACAGGCTACGTGAAATATAAAATTACCAGGGCAGCTCGCTGTTTACTGCACATCCGCTGGGGGTGTGGTTTAGGTGGGCGGTGACACTTGAAACTTGAAACCTACACACCGTATATATACATCTATCTATATATATATATATATACACACATATATTTGTTGTAACATTATATACACAACATAATTCATCACTCGGGTTTTACTCATATGATTTATTTATTTATTTTTCTTTTTTTTTTATTTGTACTTTACTGGCCAGCTATGGATTACTGCCCCCGAGCACGGGTCGGCAGACCACTAGAGGGAACCTTACAGCCCACTGGTACTCCAAAACCCTTATTTATGGTCTACTGATGGTCGCACTGTAATGTCAGAGATGAAGTAAGTCTATTATACATAGAGCCCAGCTCCAACCACAGCTTGCTCCAGCTAATCCAACTCTTCCCAAGTGCCTGGTTGACTGGATCAGATGTATTACACTTAAGTAAGGAGGCATGGCAGCTTACTGCATACAGGCTGAAACTAAACTCTGCAAAAAGGTACAGGGACTAGGGTTGCAGACCAAATTTACAAATTTACAAATCATAATTTAAGCACCATAAAGAAAAATTTGCCCTGGAACGTTTAGCACTATGTGAGCAGAGGCCAGTGGGGGGAAGTGGGAAAGACAGCCTATCGTTACCTGTTGGTTGTTGTGAGCAGGAACTGGCTTGACCCCGGAGCTTTGGTCTGTAACCACCATGGCATTCACTTTCACATGATACTGAGAGTTGAATGAGCTTCATAGTGTTTGGACACATACATCGGCTGAGATGCACGAGACCTACAAAGCATACTTCGGCATGCGTGTGGGGGTCAAGACAAGGTGGACGGTGAGGCGGACGATTGTTTCTCACAATCAGCTCAGTTTTATTCTGTAGAGTTTTGAGGGACCATTGAAGTTTAAAAGCTGTTGTTACGAAATCGGTCACCATTATTCATGTTCTAGCTATGTATTACATTACTGTATGTATTTTCTGCAGTGAGTTAATACAGAACATAGGACTGAGTAACATATGGAAAAAATTAAATACATAACTTTCACTGTCCTGCTCACATCACAATCTATGTTGAGGTGAGGTGAGTTCATGGCTCTGAGAATTCTCTTTTTTAAAGATGGGGTTTATCTGATGGGGGACGGTTCAGGTGGTCTACCAGGAGGTTGTTGTGAGTCACATTTTCTCTGGAGTGTTTAATAATGTATTACCTTGATTTTCTACTTCCTTATCCAAACGGATTACCCTGTATCTCTAATCTCCTCAGGAAAATCCTGGCTGTCAGTCATTTGACTGTTTTGAACGTGACCCTTACACAATGAAAGCGGTCAGGGAATGGGATTACTATATCCATGGAACCCAGGGTGATGACTATTCCTGCAGTGATTGTGCTAATCACATTCATCACCAGGGCAGCCCTCACCTAGGGCAGAGAGATAAGGGTGGAACTTAGGACACTGATGAAGCTTTCAGTCAAGTTACAGTCACACTGAAATATGATGGAACATGTATATCTAAAATTCACGCTGTTATGACCAGCCAGGGGGAATATGTGGTATGTGGTCTTGAGGATATAAAAACTGTTAATAACTGTTAATATCAGCCAGTGCTCTTGGAAATGGGCATGTTGTTTGTTTTATCAGTGGTTAAAGAACATCCACTTTCCCTCTTTGTTTTTTTCATTATTATTGTTATTATTATTATTATTATTATTATTATTATTATTATTATTATTGTTATTATTAAATACGAAGGGTATATTATTACATACATTATTACATATTGCCTTCTTAGTTTTATTATATTTTTACATTTTATTACATTATTACTACATTATTATTACATCGTTACGTACATTATTACTAAGGTGCAGTGTGTTCACATGGCCAGAGCAGTGGGGACCAGCTGGGGCTTAGGTGCCTTGCCCAAAGGTACTTCAGTTGTGTCAACCTTCTGGTCACAAGGCTGGTTCCCTGACCTCTAACCTCCAAGGTTTCCTATGGGGTTTAAGTCAGGTGACTGTGACGGCTACACCAGACTCTTCCAGGACTTTCTCTGAAGTCTTGATGGATTTTGAGATGTGCTTAGGATCATTGTCCTGAGAAATCTTATCCTATTCCTCATGAGCAATGGCCTGGATAAATAATGGAGTCACATTATTATGACCATTTCGATATATATATATATATATATATATATATATATATATATATATATATATATATATATATCTGCATGTGTTTAAATCAATCTATCTATCTTCCAATCTGTCTGCTTCGCTGCCAATCAATTGGTTTATCTATCTATCTATCTATCTATCTATCTATCTATCTATCTATCTATCTATCTATCTATCTCTCTGCTAACTGATGCTCACTATGAGTACAATTGTCACACCTGCTGGCTCTTTTCTCACCCCTGGTCTTACAGACTCCATTTCCCATAACCCACCACCCGATGACATCACTGTCACATGTCCATCATCTCACAATCTCGATCCGTTTTCAAGATTCAAATGACCTGAATATTGATCACACCTGTTGTTAATTTTCTGTTTATACAAATACTCCTCTCTCCCACCGACTCGTTGCCAAGTATTGCCATTCTGTACATACCAAGACCTGATACTGTGGCATGATGAAGAATGAAGTCCAAATAACTTCCAGTGTCAGATAATCACCAGTATGACATGTATAATGTAGCTAAACTAAACATTCACAGGCAAGTACGGCTCCACAGGGCAGTACACGTGTAGTCCATTGTGTAGCCTCAGTAATCTGGATAGCCTTTTATCTCGCTGTACGGTGGAGGACTGTCCATCGGTAGACTGTTCACAGTGGTGGTGTTGACTGTAGACAGTGGATACTGTAACATACACAATATGTACATGTTATAAAAGCTGTAAGCCGTAAACTTAGTTACCTCTCCATTGTGGTGAGCAGGGAACGGACTTACCATTGATCTCCTTCTGGGTTTGCAACCACAGTGATATTTACCTAGAGACATACAGAGAGCTTCATAAGCTTCATAGTTCATATACTGGGTGAGTTTCTATACTGAGCTGACCGGACAGAAAATGTGTCACCAGCAACTGAAACATATGGAGACGTAACACCTCCACCAGCACCAGTAACAGCTGGGATTGGCTTTAGCATGTGCTGGGAAAGTTTCTGGATGTAGGCCACATCAATGTTCAGACACTCTTACATCAAAGAATTGGTCAGTTGGGTCAGTTTTGGTGGTGGCCTTCCCTGAAGATCTCCTTCCGAGGAGAATTCCCTGTAGACTGGGATTTTAGCCACTGCTGGTAGACCTGTATGACCGTACGCTTCCATACACCTGCAGATTCAGCTACTTCCTTCACACTATGTTCTCTGCCCAAATGCGCAGTCACTCCTTTTAGCCAATCATTAACATCTGCTCTGGAGCCATTGTCCACACATGGAATGAGACATTCCCTGCACTGTAGCACCTCTTCCCAATTTATGGATCCTGTCACTCACACCCCACAGGGATTTATTGTGGACTCATCTTTTTTGTGCAGCGCCATCTGCAGGAGCCTAAACTTACTACCACCTTAAACACACAAGGTGACTCTTTTTGGTCCGGTGAGCTCAGTTTATATACAGGGAGAGTCATTACAGTAGATATCAAATATGTGTGAACCATTATCATTGACAGTACATGTTTAAGAGCTGGTCAAATGGAGACGAATGGAGGACAATATAAATAATAATACCTCAACAAAATCAGGTATTATACTAATTACTCAGTACTAAATACTCACATAAGGTCCAGTGCTCCAGGAGGCTCTACCAGCAAATGACGAGACATAGATGGAGATGATGAACTGAATTATGGAAATAATCAACAGCGTTGTGAAAATGCCATTTTCTTCGTCCTAAAAAAGAATATTAATGTTAAAAAATAGAATTTCATCACAATCTGGTTCAAAACTCAGCAGTTTACAAAACCATCTGAGGGCCCCAGAGTTAAAAACCCCAAATTAGACCCCACAGACCCCGAATTACAAAAGCACTAGGTGATAGACTGGCATTCTTGGCTGCAGTATTGCATTGTTAGTGTCTCTCTAGTACTGAACCAATATACACATACCTGACAGTCCAAGTTTGAATAGGAAGCTGGAGTACTGAGGTAATCTCATCTTAATCCTCCCACATCAGTCTCAGATCTCCTTCCTTGTACCTCAGCTACAGATTATTATTATTATTATTATTATTATTATTATTGTGACCCAAATTATGGAGAAGATCATGAGCTGTATGCTAGAGGGGGCAGAATTCTTTATTCTGCCCCGTTTGTCTTTCCCCCCCTCTGTGTTCAGAAGATCATGAGCTGTTAATTGCGGATACAGACATATAGAAACCGTTTCTGAAGAGTTTGTGATGTGGGCAAAAATGGAGGGGGCAGAATAAAGGAGTCGAGCTTTTTCTTTTGGTACATTTATCACATAATTTACACACATGAAAATGACTTTGATATTCAAACCCTGAACACATTGTTAGCATAATCAAATTTGATAGGACAGGCCAGTGGTCTCCAGTGGTCCTGATCCCATGCAGTTACTCCACTCCAGAATCATGTCTGCTTTTTAATGAGGTGCAGTTCATGGGACAGAAGGTTAGGACTATCCAGTACTGGTTCTGGTTCTTGTCCCATGTAGATGCTAATCATCTCCAAGTTCTTTGGTGTTGCATGTTGAGAAATGTCTTCTTGAATAGCTGCTCTAACTGCCACAGTCTTTCACAGAATGGTGACCCCGTCCATCTTAACATCTGAGAAACTCCGCCTCTGATAAGTGGTATATTGATTAAATATATGTCACATACTGCCCCCATGCTGGGCCGGCATGGTACTGCACATGACGTCTGACGGGCTGCAGGTGATTGTGGATTTTCTGAGACTGCCCTGTGTTGGCTGAGCTAGTCTATATTTTCTCTGGAGTTCTGAATCATTTTTGAAGTTCAGTTTTGGTAACTAGTTTTTATTTCACTCTTTATATACCTTATGGAATATATTCATATGCCACTGGAAATTAAATCAGTGCTGGTCAAAAGAAAGAAAGCAACACACAATTTAATATGCTGAATGTGTTGAGAATCAAATAGTCTTACCTGGTTACCTCTAAATAATGCAAAATGCACAGAGTACAGGATGATGGCTATCCCTGCGGTTGCTGAGCTAATCACGTTCGTCACCAGAGCAGCCCTCACCTGGACGAGAAACAAGAACGCTTTTTAATGGAATTACTTGACAGTCCATCTACATACACCATATAATATCTATCTATCTATCTATCTATCTATCTATCTATCTATCTATCTATCTATCTATCTATCTATCTATTTACAGTGGTGTGAAAAAGTGTCCCCCTCATGATTTCTTTTTTTTTTGCATGTTTGTCACTCCTAAATCAGACCATCAGACAAATTTAAATAGTAGTTAAAAACAACACAAGTAAACATGAAAATAATTTTTCAAATGAAGGTTTTTATTATTGAGGGAGAATATGTATGTATGTATGTATGTATGTATGTATATATATATATATATATATATATATATATATATATATATATATATATATATATATATATATATATATATATATATAAAGTTGTCTTATTTATAGCACTCAGAAAAATATACAGTCCACCTTAAAAACCTCCAATGGAACTTTGTGTATATATATATATACATACAAGCCAAACAGGAAATATTTTATGAACTTTGATATATAAATGAACAAGGACTAATTGTAATATAATAAAGGATTGTAATTATTGTAATTGTAATAATCAAGGACTGATTGTTAATCTATACATATCGGCGCTGTCCAAAGAAAAACAAGTATCTCCAAAATGGCAACTTTACAGGAGAGGCCAAAAACCTCATTCGATTTTTATGTAAGTCAATGGAACCAGACATCCTTCTGAGCACTTCTGGGCCATTTCAGTTGATCCATTCATCATGCAAATCTCACAGTGTGTTAGCAGCAGCGGCTGTTTTCAAATGATGCATAAAAGTCAAAATGGACAAAACTGGAGATACGTTTTTCATTGGACAGCGACGATATATAGATTAACAATCAACTTCATTGTATGAATGTAAATACCATTACATTTTCATTCATGTATGAAGTACATAATAAACCATATACAAGTAAAACACACACAACTAGCAAACACAAATAGCAAATAGCACAATGTTTATGAAAATCTAAAATCGCTATTATATACTTTCTGCAATGAACATTAAACTGTAGTTGGTGTACATACCAGACAGAGACGAAGCTTAGCACCTGCAGCAGCAGTAAGAATGCCAGTGGGGAGGAACTGAAGGAGAGGAAAGTGTTTTCATGTAAACTGATATTGGGCAGGAATTAAACAAGTGTCTCTGACTGAGTGAATAAACTTTAACCTTACCACAGAAGCCATCACAAATGCAATTCCACTGAAGAAAAGGTAGTATGGACTGAAGACGGCCAGCACAATACCAAGTATCACTGCCAACAAGCCAATCATTATTTGAACAGTCTGTGGGTGGGCAAAGAGGTAGACGTTAGACTGATATCAGTACTTGTTATAATATATGGATATTTTGATATGATCGTATATTGTAATATACAGGTGCTGGTCATAAAATTAAAATATCATGAAAAAGATTATTTATTTCAGTAATTCCATTCAAAAATGAAACGTGTGTATTATATTCATTCAGCTTTGGCACTGTGTGCAGGTGCCAAGTCCTGTTGCGAAAATGAAATCTGCATCTTCATAAAGTTGGTCAGCAGCAGGAAGCATGAAGTGCTCTAAAACTTCCTGGTAGACGGCTGCGTTGACCTTGGACCTCCGAAAACACAGTGGACCAACACCAGCAGATGACATTGGAAATTTTACACTGGACCTCAAGCAACCTGCATTATGTGCCTCGCCTCTCTTCCTCCAGACTCTAGGACCTTGATTTCCAAAGGAAATGCAAAAATTTAGTTTCATCAGAGAACAGAACTCTGGACCACTCACCAGCAGTCCAGCCCAGGTGAGACGCTTCTGAGGCTGTCTGTTTCTGGACACAAGGAATGCGACACAAGGAATGCGACAGCTGAAACCCGTGTCCTGCATACGTCTGTGCGTAGTGGTTCTTGCAGCACTGACTCCAGCTGCAGTCCACTCTTTGTGAATCTCCCCCACATTTTTGAATGGGTTTGGTTCCACACTCCTCTCCAGGGTGCGGTTAACGCCTATTGCTTGTACACTTTTTTCTACCACACCTTTTCCTTCCCTTTCGCATCTCTATTCATGTGCTTGGACACAGAGCTCTGTGATCAGCCAGCCTCTTTAGCAATGAATTTTGTGTTTTGCCCTCCTTGTGCAAGGTGTCAATGGTCGTCTTTTGGACAACTGTCATGTCAGCAGTCTTCCCCATGATTGTGTAACCTACAGAACTAGACTGAGAACCTTTTAAAAGCAATTGCAGGTGTTTTGAGTTCATTCGCTGAGTAGAGTGTGACACCAGGTGTCTTCAATATTGAACCTTTTCACAATATTCTAATTTTCTGAGATACTGAATTTGGGGTTTTCATTAGTTGTCAGTTATAATCATCAAAATTAAAAGAAATAAACACTTGAAATATATCAATCTGTCTGTAATGAATGAATATAATATACAAGTTTCACTTTTTGAATGGAATTACTGAAATGAATCAACTTTTCATGATATTCTAATTTTATGACCAGCACCTGTGTATCATGTTTTCAATATAGGATAAATGAGACTCTTCACAGAAACTACTTCAGTATATACTTATTTAAAAAAAGTCTTTGAATTACTTAGAATAAGAAAAATGTCATGATTTTAAATGCTAATCACTGAAATGTTCAAATGTATACATACATTTATATGCATGTGTAGTAATCATATAACACAGAGGACAATAATTTGGCTGATTTCTGAGATGATGTAAAGCAAATTAAACAAATCCAAACGTACCGAACCAATAAACCATCTCATGTCTGCTGTGGGCCTCCCTGAAGATCGTTTGGTCTACTGAACAGATTGTTTTGTGAACAGGATGTAATTTAAGAGGGGAATCTCATTTGTTTCGCTTCAAAATTCTTAGTGTAATAAAATTGTATAGGACAGGCCAATGTCTCCAGTGCTCCTGCTCCCATGCAGTTACTCCACTCCAGAATCGTGTCTGTTTTTTAATGAGGTGCAGTTCGAGGGTCCGAAGGTCAGGACTATCCAGTACTGGTTCTGGTTCTTGTCCCAAGCGTACAGAGATTCTTTGGATTCTCTGAATCTTTTAATGATAGTATGTGGTGTAGATGATGATCATCTCCAAGTTCTGTGATGTTGCATCTTGAGAAATGGTCGTCTTGAATTGCTGCTCTAAGTGCCAGTGTAGTCTTTCACAGAGTGGTGACCCCTGTCCTTCTGAACATCTGAGAAAGTCCGCCTCTCAGGGAAGCTCTTTGTAACCAGTCATGTGACTAACCTGCTTCTAATTAGCCTAATTAGCTGTGAGATGTTCCACCAGGTGTCTTTGTTAGCATGACAGAGCTTTACCAGGCTTTTGTTTCTGCTGTCCAAACATTACTAAAACATGTTGCTGGCATCAAATATATGTGTATATATATATATATATATATTTCAGAAACAATATAGTTTCTTAGATTCAGTATTTGATATGTTCTCTTTGTTATACTTTCAATTAAATGTGAGGTTTGAAAATCTTGTCCTGTCTTTTCCTGCCCCTGTTTGTCTGGGTTTCTATGGTTTCCTGTTTGTCTCTTTTTCTCTTGTCATTTCCATGTGCCTTTTGTTGTCCTGCTCCATGTGCCCTTTCTTTTGGTCATTGCTCCTCCTGTCTCTGTCCTCTTGTCAGGCCCCTCACCTGCTCTTAGTTTGTAGCTCCGCCCCTTCCCAGGCGTTCCTCATTAGTCCTTGTTCATTTATACTCCCAGTTGTTCCCTTTGTTCTTGCCTGGGGTTGTATCTCCATATCTGTCGTTTTTGTAACCCTGCTCCCAGTCGTTTCTCAGTTTGCTAGTGTCTGTGGTTTTGGTTTAGTTTGATTCTATTATAGACTTACACTTCCATCCTACTTCCTCGTCTTGTCCCACGTGAGAGAAAAATGGTTTTTGAACCATGTCCCAACTTTTTTGGGGGTTGTAGATTATGAGGAAATGAAACCATGCAATGTGACGAACAGGCAAAAAAATTGAGGAAATCGAAGAGGTGCTAATACTTTTTCATGGCAGTTCATGTAGATAGGTGGAATTCATGACAACACAAAAACAATGGATTCAGAGAAGGCTGTTTTCAGAACTGCAGTTCCATATGGTACCAGTCAAAAGTTTAGACACACCCCTCTAACTGGATGGTGTTGGTGATCTTAAAGACTCTACAGTCGTACACTGAACAGCTCCACCTGATGAGAGTCTGAACCAGTCCATATCCTGATACACCACATCTACTCCTGATGTACACAGTATGATCCTCCTCCATATCTCCACCTCTAATATATATTTAGTGGTGTAAAAACTTTGATCTCTTTTTCTGCACAGTATAAAAGCTCTAGCTCTCCTTTCAGGTTAGTGAATATTCATGATGGACCGACCAATAGAATCGCTCCAAACCTGCTTAGTAATAAACCTTGCTCTATCAGCTCCACTGCAGGGTAAGGAAGCTGCTCCATCCTCCTGTAAAGGTTCACTCTGGAGGGTTTTAAGGTGGACTGTATAATTCCATGAGGGCTATTTACAGTTTGGTGTCTTCACTTTTATTCTACTGTAAAGCTTTAAGATCAACAGAAGGAGAACCTGCTATGAGGACGTGTCTAAACGTTTGACTGGTAGTGTATATAGACTAGACTGTAAACTTACATACACAATATTAAAATATTACCACAAGCTTTAATATTACAGCAAGAGAAGCTCAGCTACTGGCTACATAACACAAACAGGACTTACTCCCAGAGTTTTGGGCCATCCTTTCAGAAACTTCTGAACCGGGTTTACACTGGAGATAACTTGCTCAAGTTCACTTGATGAGGAGATCACTTGGCTCACAATGGTGTAGCCTTTAGCTGTGTTAGAGAGAGGAACAGCAGTGCCCGACATCTTTACAGCAAGCTGGACTATTCACCTGTTGCATAACACACATTCCCTCACGGTCAGTCCGACAACAAACACAGAGGTCTATGGTATAAGGTCAGATTTGGAGCAGCTATAAGCTGTTGAATTTCTGATGCTCTGTTAGTTCATTTGAAAGTTGATGAAAATAACGATTTAGTTTTTTAAGTAACTGAAATTTGAAGAGAATGTCCCATAGTAGGAGATTTTCTCAGTAATGTGGGGGATTTTTTGTAATCCATGAAAGTTTTACAATTGCTAAAATTACTAATGACTTGGTGTTATAAGATAAGCACATTATGCAGCAGGGTTAGTTTAGTTGGGTTGGAGTCGTCGTCTTCTGATTCTGCTTTTAGCTGCCGTGACCTATCATCATTCACATCTGGGTCCAGGGATGTCTGCAGGTGATAAGTAGAGGTACAATTCTTACACCAATAAGGAAAAACAAGGTTTGGGGCTACAAGACTCTGACATTAGCAAGCTAGCTAACTAAGCTAATATTAGCACCCAGACAAAAGCCAGACTGGCCATTGTGCATAAACTTGATAATGAGTATGTTCTTTGTGTTTCGGTTGTTAGACTTGTCACTTAGACAATGACTAGGAAAGATGAAGGCCTTAGCTAGATACCACAGAAAGAACCTAGTCAACAACCATTTCAAGGGTATCCACAAAGAACCAGTCAGTGCTAACATTAGCTAGGTTAGCAGTCTAACATCAGAACCCATTGCAGCCGAACGTTGTTTATCTTCATTGGTGTAAGAATGGTACCTCTCCTTATCAACTGCAGACATCTCCACTTCTCCGTCACAAGGAAAGAGCTAGAATGGCGTTTAAGTCATTTATTTAATGTTCTGTTTGTGGAGAGGTGTCCACCAATCGGGGTGCGCGGTTATACAACACCCAGATCTTACACCTGTGTACATCTCAAATATATATCTCGACTATGCCATCCCTTTTTTTTGGAGGAAGGGGATCCCACGCTAGGCCACTCAACTTAATGGGTGCACGAGCCAGCCAATAATACAACGGCACCAATAAGGACGTTACATCTGGATATACACTTTATTTCAATCAACTATAAAAGCTTACATATAAGTAGAAAAAAAAAAAGTACTTAAAAAATATTTTAATAAATACTTTGTAATTACTGTGTGGAATTCAGGTTAAGATATACACACAACAGTCAGTAGCAACCACAGGTCAAAGAAAACAGTGTGGTCAAGGAAGTGTCCAAACCCACAGAGCTCTCACACTATACCAATAATAGCCATTATGCCATAAATAAATTAATAACCATTATGTAGCCATTATTAGCACTCCACCAGGATTTAAAAACATAAATAGTACAATGTAAAGTTTTAATATAAACATTATCTAAAATATAATAAAAACACCAATATAGACATCCAGCTATACCACATGTTCAAACGAACATGCTCAACCGAAGCAGTTGGAACCTGAAAGAACTGAAACTCCTATTGGTGCCTCACTAAAAAAGGGAGTGATCATGGAAAGGTTCTAGGGGTCCGTTATTGTTGTTGGATTTTGGGATCTGAAGGAGCCTTTAGACCCTGATATGGGTATTACGTCATACTTAACAAGCCTAATGTAGAAATATGGAGCGTTTCAAGTTAAAACTCACAAACTAAACCAGGACTAATAAAACATGAGCAGTAAACATGACGTACATACAGGAACCCATGTCACGTCCCACTGGAAATACTCATCTGGATCTGTTAATCCTTCCACTCAGTACTTGGTACAAGCAGACAGGTGCTCACAGTAGTCAGCTACCGAACATGAGCAGTTAGTTTTAATATGAAACTCCAGAAAAGAGCAAAGTAAGTAAGTTACACACACTAAACACAAAGATCTACTATTACACGGCTATATAAATAGAAAAACCAGAAATTAAAAAATACCTACAGTATAAACATGAAATAGATTTATGATCCATATAAGTATTATTGGTTGGTTACCTGATACAGAGAGCAGCGGTTTTCTTTGTGTAGTGCAGCTGGTCTGTGCGCCCAATGCTTCCGTGTAGGGGTCCTGAAAGGGCTCGCGGCTGATGTTATCTGGGATTAATGTCTGGTTTCAGTTTGCTGTTTCTTGTGAAATGGCAGCATGGGTTTGTCAAAGTCAAAGTGAACTTTATTGTCATTCAGACTTCAGGAGTGCATAGCTGTACGAGACTGCGTTTCTCCAAGCTCCGGTGTGCAAATATAACACAAGACATACTAGTAACAGAGCAGTGCAGACGAGACATAAGTGTAAATATAGAAGGGGTGGGCGAATGTAACAAATAGGAAATAGGTTAGGTTGGGGTAGGTGTGTGGTTTAGGTGGGCGGTTCTCAGAAATCCTGCTGGTAGTCACACTGCACACAGTAACCAGAGGTTTCACTACATTACTGATGTTTATTAAATAATAAATATGTGTCACAAGAAAGAAAGAACATAATAGAGAAACAGTTTATGGTGTTATACATCACTGCTAGAAAAACAAATTCTCCATGTTTGCTGATTTTCATCTTTCTAGATGTATATATTACAAATATAATAATTACAATAACATTTAGCCTCAGCGGTACTTAAGTGTACTTAATAGAAGTATACTAGATAGATAGATAGATAGATAGATAGATAGATAGATAGATAGATACTTTATTGATCCCAGAGAGAAATTCTAGACATCCAGTAGTACATATACTACATATGTATAGATTACATTGTAATGTACTAGAAATGTACATTATTGTGTATGTATCTCTAAATGAATCTAAGTCTCAAAATAGTACATTTAAGTGCAGTTAGCTCTACTGATGTAAATATTTAATAGCACTAATGATTATAATTAGCATACTGAAAATAGCACACTTTCCATACATTAATTATGAAAAAGGAAGTACACTAAGTATTCTTAAATTAAGTGGGTTTTTTCTCTCAGGAATTTCTTGTCCACTGAACTGTTATCCACTGCACCAACTCCAGACTGTTGAGTCTGATTATGAGATGTCTGTATACCTCTTGTTTTCCACTAACAGTCCAATTTACTCTCATCCTTCATTTATTACATTTCTAATACTTTGTATATCAGTTCGGTAAATCAGTTTTCAGTGTTAGAAACTACAGTAAAACTACAGTTAACTACAAGTAGTTCTATATAAGTAAACTTTTAACAGCACTAAAGATCATATACAGTATTTAACATACTCTGTACATATTCATATATAATGTATATTGAAAATAGCCCAATTTTAGTACATTAATTATGACACAAAGGAAGTATACTAAGTGGGCTTATTTATCCTGCTGGGTGGTCTTCACAGTAGTTTGGATCTCTACTCTAATAAAATAGCCACTAAATGACTGATGGCTATTGGAGGATGGACAGCAGTAACTCGCTGTGTATCCAAATGATGAAAAACACAATCAACCAATATTTTGCACACAGACCTGCCAATCAAATACTGATTTATTAAAACTAACTATTTAACTGAAATAAATAAAGGGATTTCAGTTACACAGTTAAAACACCCTTGCATCAAAGCACTCTGTTTTAATCGTAATACTAAATAAACTTAATACTTAATAAATGTAAAACTTATTTCTTAATAAGAGTATAACAACAGAAAAACATGGCGGCGTGAGAAGTAAAGGCAAAGAAGATGAATCAGTCGTATATCATCTATAATGCGAAATGTAACATCCACAAGCTATATAGTTAGACGGTGGCAGTGCATAGACAGTCCTATTACGATGTTTCCTCTGGAGAGTGTGACGTCTCCATGATCTGGTTAGGCTTTTATCTCGGAGACCGCTGGTGGACTTCCCATTGGTAGACTAGTCATGGCGGTATCGTTGTTTACATACATTGAATACTGTAAAACAGAGAACATGTACACAGTGTACACCGGCAGCTCAGCTCTGGTAAATATGTGGTACATGACTGTAAGACATTTGATTGTAACTTCACTCTAAGTACAGCATTAAGCCCTCAGACCTCTACACTTTACACACTGTAGTCATTTATAACAGGGGCTCTCAACCTTTCCAACCTCTCGGCCCACCAACTATTAAGCATAACAGCCCACAAGAAACCAGAGTCCATTTTTTTTATTATTATTATTTTTTTTTTCATTTCACATTTCCCAAGTGCTGGCATCAGTTGATTCCTCACACAGTATGTGTGTCTGTGTGAGAGAGAGAGATGTCTCTCCGTATGCCAGACGTCTTGGTATGGACCTGTAGAGGTTCTTAATGGTGTCCTGTGATAATCCATCCCATGCAGCTTGAATATCCTCACACAGTTCCTGCAGATTTTGCCATGACAGTCTGGTACGACACCACTGCAGTCTTTGGTCATGGTGACGTGGTGTTAAGGACAGTCGTGGTAACGGTCTGCCAATGGTGCTGCACTAACAGGATGACTCATTGAGGACACCACTGCTCGCTGAACATCTGCTATCGTATGTGTTGGGCCATTTATTTCAAATAAATTAAACAGACGTTTCATCACATGTGAAACATCAGACCAGTCCACCTTTACACAACAACTAACAAGATCTGATACCGTGGCATGATGAAGAATGAAGTCCAGGAAGATAATCAGCAGTACGTCATGTATAATGTAGCTAAACGTAACATACACAGTGCAGTACGGCTCCACAGGGCAGTACACGTGTAGTCCATTGTGTAGCCTCAGTAATCTGGATAGCCTTTTATCTCGCTGTACGGTGGAGGACTGTCCATCGGTAGACTGTTCACGGTGGTGGTGTTGACTGTAGACAGTGGATACTGTAACATACAGAATATGTACATGTTATAAAAGCTGTAGGCTGTAAGCTTAGTTACGTCTCCATTGTGGTGAGCAGAGAATGGACTTACCATTGAACCTCCTTCTGGGTTTGCAACCACAGTGATATTTACCTAGAGACATACAGAGAGCTTCATAAGCCTTATAGTTCATATACTGGGTGAGTTTCTATACTGAGCTGACCGGACAAAAAATGAGTCACCAGTCTGCAGTCGCCTAAATGCAGTCCCTCCTTTTAGCCAATCATGGAGCCATTTTCCACACACGGAATGAGATTCCATTCCCCTAGCACCTCTTCCCAATCTATGGATCCCGTCGCTCACACCCCACAGGTATTTATAGTAGACTCATCATCCTCGTGCAGCGCCATCTGCAGGAACCTGAACTTACTATCACCTTAAACACACAAGGTGACTCTTTTTTTTTGGTCCGGTGAGCTCAGTTTATATACAGGGAGAGTCATTACAGTAGATATCAAATATGTGTAAACCCTTATCATTGACAGTACATGTTTAAGAGCTGGTCAAATGGAGACAAATGGAGGACAATATAAATAATAATACCTCAACAAAATCAGGTATTATACTAATTACTCAGTACTAAATACTCACATAAGGTCCAGGGCTGCAGGTGGCTCTACAGGCAAACGTCGAGACATAGATGGAGATGATGAACTGAATTATGGAAATAATGAACATCATTGCGAGAATGCCATGTAGGATCTAAAAAAGAATTTTAATAATAATAAATAGAATTTCATCACAGTCTGGCTCATAAACAGTTTACAAAGCCATATGAGGACCCCATAGTCTAAATTCGACCCCACAGACCCCGAATTACCAAAGCACTAGATGATAGATTGACATTCTTGGCTGCGGTATTACATTGTTAGTGCGCAAAAATCAGAAAGTACCCTTCATTGATCTCTCAAACCTGTTCATGCTCCATATCAGAATCAGGATAAGGTTTATTGGCCAAGTAAGTCAGCACACACAAGGAATTTGGTTTCGGCAGTTTGTGTCTCTCTAGTACTGAACCAATATACACATAACTGACTGTTTACAATATACATAATATACAATACACCTAATATACAGTTCACAGATCATATAGAAACTAGTCTGTATTTTCTATGCAGTTCTGAATTATGTTTTGAAGTTCAGTTTTGGTAACTAGTTTTTGTTTCACTCATTATATACGGTTGGATAACACCGCACAACAACTGTTTTGCTTCTTGAACACTGTTAGGTGTTTCTTATAGATTTTTGGGAGCTGATCACGAATATCACATCAAAATTTACGTATCACATACCGTTTAAGAGAAATCTTCAGTTTTATCATAATTTTTGCTTAAATTTTTATTTCTCTTGTGAAGAAAGCTTATCATCTGTATTTCGCATTTGTATTTTTGTTTGACTAATGTATCTGGTTTCTCTGCCAAAAACAAGAAGTCAATTAAATATCCTAATCTGCCTTCAGCAATGAGACCTGTGCCACATGACGACAGTCTCCCAGTTCCAAAACCACCCAAGGATTGGACCTTAGACGAACCAGATGAAGAAACTCAAGTGCAGGGTAATGACCGTGACATTGACCCAGATTTTGAACCTTGCTCATCAGATGATCCACATCTGATAACACAGTCAGAATTAAACGATTTTGTCAGAGATTTGGGTCTGTCAAAAGCAAAAGCTGAGTTGCTGGGTTCCAGGCTGCAGGGATGGTGTCTGCTGTCACCAGGTACAAAATTTTCTATGTTTAGAAGCCGACATCTGTTTCTGTTGTAACGTTGATGGATTGTTCTCGGCCTTGGGTTGTGATCACAATCCGGAAGAGTGGCGTCTCTTCATTGATTCGTCAATGCTAAGCCTGAAAGCTGTTCTGCTACACAATGGCAACGTTTATCCGTCAGTACCTGTTGGCTATGCAGCACACATGAAGGAAACATATGAGAATATGGAACTGTTGCTCAACCACATCCAGTATAGCAGGTACAACTGGAATATCTGTGGAGATCTGAAAGTCGTCGCTCTGTTACTGGGACTGCAGCTCGGCTATACCGAGTACTGTTGTTTCATCTGTGAATGGGACAGCCGTGCCAAAGAGTCACATTATTGTCGACAGAGCTGGCCACTCCGCAAAAAGTTAGTTCCAGGACAGAAAAATGTTGCACACGAACCGCTTGTTGAGCCGGCAAAGATATTTTTGCCTCCTCTACACATAAAACTTGGACTCATGAAGAATTTTGTGAAAGCACTGAACAAGGAAGGTGAAGGTTTTCGCTATTTAAGACATATGTTTCCAAGAATAAGTGACGCGAAGATCAAAGAAGGCATTTTTGTTGGTCCCCAGATCAGACATGTTATGAGTGACAAGCGATTTGAAGAGCTGTTAGTTGGCCAGGAAAAAATTGCCTGGAAAGCCTTCAAAGATGTTGTTGACAATTTTCTAGGCAATTACAGAGCGCCAAACTACGTTGAAGTCGTAGACAAACTTCTCCGTGCATACCAGAAAACGAAGTGCAACATGTCACTCAAGATTCATTTCCTTCACTCACACTTGGACTTCTTCCCTGTGAATCTCGGTGCTGTCAGTGACGAACACGGTGAGCGGTTTCACCAGGACATTGCTACAATGGAGAAACGATACCAGGGCAACTGGAATCCGTCAATGCTTGCTGACTACTGTTGGACACTGCAACGCGATGCACCAGAAGTTGAATACAAAAGAAAATCAGGAGCAAAACATTTTTAATTCTGTTGAACTTAATGGCTCATGTGGAACATAAATGTGAATAAATAGGTAAACATATAAATGTCTATTTCTTAGAGTTCCTACGTGATGCAGTAAAACAAAAACTATATTTGTGCATACCCTATAGGTACCTGTCACAATCAACTAAAACTTTTCAGGAAGCAAGACTTTTTAAAAAATTTGTTGTGCAGTGTAATCAGTGTATTTTGTATAAGTGTGTATATGTTTAAAATGTGGAAAACAACTGCATCACCAAAACAGATATTTATGCATTTACAACAGGACGGAGTCCCTGGGAGAATGTTGTCCTCAGGGTTCTACAGGTCATAGGTGAAACACCACTTTCAGGCAGTTGACCATTTGTTAACACTGGATAAAATCACACCCTCTTTTTTATATTTAGGGGGTGGTTAAACAGTGTATAAAACCTGTGTGATAAGGGTCTCTCTTCAGACTGAGTTGGGCTAAGTTCAGACTGTAGTGGACTGGCCTGTCTTTGGACAAGAGATGTGAGTGACCTGTGATCGCCTTGAAATAAACTACTCCAACATCTCCAGCCTTCAGTCTCCTGACTCTACTCTTCTGTGAAAGCAAGAAAGGAAACTACAATACCTTTTGTAATATATTCATATGCCACTGGAAAGGAAGAAAGCAACACACAATTTAATATGCCGAATGTGTGGAAAATCAAAGTATGGACTACCTACAAATGCAAAAAACAGGGAAAACAGGATGATGGCTGTTCCTGAAGCTACTGAGCTAATCACGTTCATCACCAGAGCAGCCCTCACCTGGACAAGAAACAAGGAAGCGTTTTTTTATACAATTACTTATATACAGTGTATATATATATACACACATATATACATACACACACAAACATATAATGTAAATAATGCATTGATCATGCTGCATTGTACTGTTTCATCCTAAAAGCAACATATACATTAACAATGAACTTTACTGTATGAATATAAATACCATCATACTCTTGCGCATGTGTAATTAAATAAAAAAACATATACAATTAAAACACACACAACTAGAACAAATATAGACACTTAAACTGTAGTTGGTGTACATACCAGACAGAGACGAAGCTTAGCACCTGCAGCAGCAGTAAGAATGCCAGTGGGGAGGAACTGAAGGAGAGGAAAGTGTTTTCATGTAAACTGATATTGGGCAGGAATTAAACAAGTATCTCTGACTGAGTGAATAAACATTAACCTTACCACAGAAGCCATCACTAATACAAATATACTGAAGCCAGGGAGGTACTCAGTAGCAACGGTCAGCACAATACCAAGTATCACTGCCAACAAGCCAATCATTATTTGAACAGTCTGTGGGGGGACAAACAGGTAGACGTTAGACTGATATGATACAGGAAGATCATATTTTCAGTACAGGTCAAATTAGTCACTTCACAGAAACAGAGTGAAAGAACAAACCATGTTATGTGTCTGCTGTGGGTCTCCCTGAAGATCGTTTGGTCTACTGAACAGTTTTGTGTACAGAATGTAATTTAAGCTGGGAATCTCATTTCTTTGGCTTCAAAATTCTTAGCATAATAAAATTGGATAGGCCAGGCCAATGTTTCTAGTGCTCCTGATCCCATGCAGTTACTCCACTCCAGAATCGTGTCTGTTTTTTAATGAGGTGCAGTTCGAGAGTCTGAAGGTCAGGACTATCCAGTACTGGTTCTGGTTCTTGTCCCAAGCGCACAGAGATTCTTTGGATTCTCTGAATCTTGAATTGCTGAAACTCCGCCTCTCTGGGAGGTTCTTTTGTACCTAGTCATGTGACTGACCTACTTCTAATTAGCCTAATTAGCTGTGAGATCTTCCACCAGTTGTGTGTGACGGAGCTTTACCAGGCTTTTGTTTCTGCTGTCTAAACTTTACTAAAATGTGTTCCTGGCATCTAATTCAATACAGACTCATATATATACATTTCAGAAACAATACAGTTTCTTAGATTCAGCATTTGATATGTTCTCTTCATTGTTCTTTCAGTTAAATTTGGGGTTTGAGAATCTTGTCCTGTCTCGTCTTTCCCCCTGTTTGTCTTTGTTTTCTCTGGTTTCCTGTTTGTCTCTTTTTCTCTTGTCATTTCCATGTGCCTTTTGTTGTCCTGCTCCATGTGCCCTGTTTGTTTTGGTCATTGCTCCTCCTGTCTCTGTCCTCTTGTCCGGCCCCTCACCTGTTCTTAGTTTGTAGCTCCGCCCCTTCCCAGGCATCACTTGTTAGTCCTTGTTCATTTATACTCCCAGTTGTTCCCTTTGTTCTTGCTTGGGGTTTTGTCTCCATGTCTGTTGTTTTTGTAACCCTGCTCCCAGTCGTTTCTCAGTGTGCTAGTGTCTTTGGTTTAGTTTAGTTTGATTCTATTAAAGACTTACACTTCCATCCTACTTCCTCGACGTGTCCCATGTGACAGAAAAGTGTTTTTTGAACAATGTCCCAACTTTTTGGGGGTTGTAGATCATGAGGATTGAGGAAATCAAAGAGGTGCTAATACTTTTTCATGGCACTTCATGTAGATAGGTGGAATTCATGACAACACAAATACAATGGATTCAGAGAAGGCTGTTTTCAGTCAAGTTCCATAGAGTGCCAGTCAAAAGTTTAGACACACCCCTCTAAATGCAGCGCGTCTCATCTTCAATCTTCCAAAGTTCACCCACGTCACTCCACTTCTGTGCTCCCTTCATTGGCTTCCTGTCGTTACTCGCATCAGATTTAAAACTCTGATGCCTACAAAGCCAAGAATGGACCAGCGCCTCTCTACCTTATAGCGATGGTGAGAGTCGAAGCCCTTCGAGCTTCAAGTACAGCTTCACTTGACCCACCATCCCTGAAGACACATGGAAGACAAGCGTCCAGACTCTTCTCTGTCCTGGGTCCCAGATGGTGGAATGAACTCCCATTGGGCGTCCGAACAGTGGAGCCTCTCGCGGTCTTCAAACGCAGACTGAAGACCCATCTCTTCGTAATGCACTTCAGTGAGTGAGCTCTAGTAGAGGTGTAAATTGTGTGTTTTGTGTTGCACTTATAATGACCTTTTCTTCTCTATAGGTATGCTATATCTATAGGTATACTTTTGCTTTATATATGTCTGTGTATTAATCTCTAGGTATCAGCACTGGCACCAGTTCGGGCAGTGTCTGAGCTCATGGTAAGTTTTAGGCTCTAAACTTCCTGTACGAGCTGGAATATTATCTAACGGAACACTAAGTCGCTCTGGATAAGAGCATCTGCTAAATGCCTTAAATGTAAATGGATGTAGTTGGTGATCTTAAAGTCGTACACTGAACAGCTCCAACTGATGAAAGTCTGAACCAGTCCATATCCTGATACACCACATCTACTCCTGATGTACACAGTATGATACTCCTCCATATCTCCACCTCTAATATATATTTAGTGGTGTAAAAACTTTGATCTCTTTTTCTGCACAGTGTAAAAGCTCTAGTTCTCCTTTCAGGTTAGTGAATATTTATGATGGACCAACCAATAGAATCACTCCAAACCTGCTTAGTAATAAACCTTGTTCTATCAGCTCCACTGCAGGGTAAGAAATCTGGTTCATCCTCCTCTAAAGATCCACTCTGGAGGGGTTTAAGGTGGACTGTATAATTTCATGAGGGCTATATTACAGTTTGGTGTCTTCACTTTTATTCTACTGTAAAGCTTTAAGATCAACAGAAGTAGAACCTGCTGTGAGGACGTGTCTAAGCGTTTGACTGGTAGTGTATACAGACTAGACTGTAAACTTACATACGCAATATTAAAATATTACAACAAGCTTTAATATTACAGCAAGAGAAGCTCAGCTACTGGCTACGTAACACAAACAGGACTTACTCCCAGAGTTTTGGGCCATCCTTTCAGAAACTTCTGAACCGGGTTTACACTGGAGATAACTTGGCCAGTTTCACTTGATGGGGAGAGCACTTGGCTCACAATGGTGTAGCCATTAGCTGTGTTAGAGAGAGGAACAGCAGTGCCCGACATCTTTACAGCAAGCTGGACTATTCACCTGTGACAAAACACACATTCACCACACGGTCAGTCCCACAACAAACACAGAGGTCTATGGTATAAGGTCAGAATTAGAGCAGCTATAAGCTGTTGAATTTCGGATGCCCTCTTAGTTCACTGATGAAAATAAGGATTTTGTTTTTTTTAAGGAACTGAAATAAAAGAAAAAATAACACATCCATATCACATCCAAAAATAAAAGAGGAATAAAGGGAGGAACAGGTCCAGGGGTCTTTGTCCTGTTACCACACAAACTTTTTCAATTCCCCTGTGGAGCTGTGTTCCTGTGTACATAGCTTGGAGACAGTACACCATTTACGCGAAGAGTCTCTGTTCGATTGCACAATTCCTGAATCCAGTAGTGAGGAAATGTACACGGAATGATAACAAGTGATTGACATGCTGCGGCACATCCTGCTTTATAGTAAGGAATGGAAGGAACAAGAAACAGAGAACTGCAGCCTGCTGTTCTCATAGTACTGCACTCTGACGTGTGGTTATATACTGAGGCGCTGTTATTACAGCAGAAATGAATTTGTGGACATCACCTTATATCAATATGGCACATCAGCTTGTTAACATGTGACTAGGGTGGACACGTCCCGTTTAAGGTTGGTTCAAAAGTCTGGTTTTTCAATTCCCAGTCCTCTGTTAGTCCTAAAATGTTCAACTATACTATGTGTGCTGTTGGCTCATGTCCATGTCAAAGACATGTCTTGCATTTCATTGGTTTACCAAGGTCATGTGACATTGCTTGCCTAGCGGCTAACCGCAGGTCAGCCCTCTAAATGCTAGACGATTAGTAAGCTCCTGTTTGACGTCAGTTCCACCCTGTCAAGAGTATCCGCACAGAACCAGTCAGTGGTAGCATTAGCTAGGTTAGCAGTCTGACGTCAGAACCCATTGCAGCCAAACTTTTTTTTTTCTTCATTAGTTTAAGAACGGTACCTCTCCTTATCAACTGCAGACATGTAGACTTCTCTTCCCCGTCAGAAGGAAAGAGCTAGAATGATGTGTAAGTTGTTTTTTTAATGTTCTGTTCAAACAACAAGAAACAGAGAACCTCAGCCGACACAGTAGAGATCTCAGACCCGGACGTCTAAACAAGCAGATTGGACCTGAAAGAACTGGAACTCCTATTGGTGCCTCCCTAAAGAAGGGAGTCTGTTATTGTTGTTGGAATTTGGGATCTGAAGGAACATTTAGACCTGGATATGGGTATTATGTACTTAACAAGCCTAATGTAGAAATATGGAGCGTTTCAAGTTGAAACTCAAACTAAACCAGGACTAATAAAACATGAACAGTAAACATGACGTACATACAGGAACCCATGTCACGTCCCACTAGAAATACTCAATCTGTTAATCCTTCCACTCAGTACTTGGTACAATCAGACACCGGCAGTATAAACCTGAAATAGATTTATGATCTATATAAGTATTGTTAGGTGGGTACCTGATACGGAGAGCTGCTGCTTTCTTCGTGTAGTGGAGCTGGTCTGTGCGCCACAGTGCTTCCTGTTATGGGTCCTGAAGGGCTCAGGGCTGATGTTATCTGGTATTAATGTTTAGTTTCACTTTGCTGATTCTTGTGAAATTACTTCATGGGCTGCGTGAAATATCAAATTACCAGGGCAGCTCGCTGGTTACTGCACATCCGCTAAGGAATGGCATTCGCTCTGTTTTCCGTAGAAAACACGTAGTGTGATTACGTAGTTTTGTTCGTGTGGTGGGGTTGGGGTGGTGTGGGGTTAACGTGGGCGGTTCTTAGAAGTCCTGCCAGTAGTCACACTCCTAACAGTAACCAGAGGTTTCACTACATTACTGATATTTATTAAATATGTATCACAAGAAATCTTTCTATATCATTTGAAAATCTTATTGATCTTGATGTAGCCCCTGGTAAATTTGGTGGCTTTTATTTTATTTTATTTCATTTAATTTCATTTCATAATCTGAACATGTGTTTAAAAGTGTTAAAGTACTGAGTTTGAGGCCCTGCTAAAGTTAAGTGTGTTCTCATTGGCTGTAAATGTTGTCAATCTTGGTTATTCACTTCCTCGCCCTTTGATTGGCGCTGTGTCTGCGTGGGGGCGGGAGAAGAAGGGTGTTCACAGTAGTTTGGTTCTCTAATAAAATAGCCACTAAATGACTGATAGCTATTGGAGGATGGACAGCAGTAACTCGCTGTGTATCCAAATGATGAAAAACACAATCAACCAATATTTTGCACACGGACATGCCAATCAAATACTGATTTATTAAAACCATAAAGCATAAAGGGATTTCAGTTACACTGTTGAAACATCCTTGCATCAAATCAGTCTGTTTTACAGAAATACTAAATAAACCTAATACTTAATAAATATAAAACGGATTTCTTAATAAGAGTGTAACAAAAGAAAAACATGGCAGTGTGAGAAGTAAAGGCAAGAAGATGAATCAGTCGTATATCATCTATAATGTGAAATGTAACATCCACAAGCATCAGTTGATTCCTCACACAGTATGTGTGTCTGTATGAGAGAGAGAAATGTCTCTCCGTATGCCAGACGTCTCGGCATGGAGTTGTAGAGGTTCCTAATGGTGTCCTGTGATAATCCATCCCAGCAGCTTGAATATCCTCACACAGTTCCTGCAGATTTTTCCATGACAGTCTGGTACGACACCATTGCAGTCTTTGGTGATGGTGACGTGGTGTTAAGGACAGTCGTGGTAACGGTGTGTGTCCATGTAGTCCTGCATGGTGCGGCCGTCTGCCAATGGTGCTGCACTAACAGGATGACTCATGGAGGACACCACTGCTCGCTGATCGTATGTGTTGGGCCAGTCCAAGCATGGCAGACAGTTTGTTGGTTCTCCCTCTCTGTACTCTTACAGGACTGTAACTCTGGTTCTCTCAAACCTGCTCATTTAAACACCTGATCTAGAACCCAATCATTCATACCAAACAGAACGTGTCCAAATGATGCTAACATACAATCTAGCCCTATTCTTTATTTATTTCAAATAAATAAAACAGACGTTTCATCACATGTGAAACATCAGACCAGTCCACCTTTACACAACTACTAACAAGATCTGATACCGTGGCATGATGAAGAATGAAGTCCAGGAAGATAATCAGCAGTACGTCATGTATAATGTAGCTAAACGTAACATACACAGTGCAGTACGGCTCCACAGGGCAGTACACGTGTAGTCCATTGTGTAGCCTCAGTAATCTGGATAGCCTTTTATCTCGCTGTACGGTGGAGGACTGTCCATCGGTAGACTGTTCACGGTGGTGCTGTTGACTGTAGACAGTGGATACTGTAACATACAGAATATGTACATGTTATAAAAGCTGTAGGCTGTAAACTTAGTTACCTCTCCTTTGTGGTGAACAGGGAATGGACTTACCATTGAACCTCCTTCTGGGTTTGCAACCACAGTGATATTTACCTAGAGACATACAGAGAGCTTCATAAGCTTCATAGTTCATATACTGGGTGAGTTTCTATACTGAACTGACCGGAGAAAAAATGAGTCACCAGCAACTGAAACATTTGAAGACGTAACACCTCCACCAGCACCAGTAACAGCTGGGATTGGCTTTAGCATGTACTGGGAAAGTTTCTGGATGGAGGCCACATCAATGTTCAGACACTTTTACATCAAAGAATTGGTCAGTTGGGTCAGATTTGGTGGACGCAGTCCCTGAAGATCTCCTTCCGAGGAGAATTCCCTGTAGACTGGGATTTTAGCCACTGCTGGTAGACCTGTATGACTGTACGCTTCCATACACCTGCAGATTCAGCTACTTGCTTCACACTATGGTCTTTGGCCACGCCCACATGCAGTCACTCCTTTTAGCCAATCATTAACATCTCCTCTGGAGCCATTTTCCACACATGGAAGAGACATTCCCTGCACTACAGCACCTCTTCCCAATTTATGGATCCCATCGCTCACACCCCGCTGGTGTTTATAGTAGACTCATCATCCTCCTGCACCATCAAGTTACTACCACCTAAACACACAAGGTGACTCTTTTTTGGTCCTGTGAGCTCAGTTTATATACAGGGAGAGTCATTACAGTAGATATCAAATATGTGTAAACCATTATCATTGACAGTACATGTTTAAGTCTGGTCAAATGGAGACAAATGGAGGACAATATAAATAATAATACCTCAACAAAATCAGGTATTATACTAATTACTCAGTACTAAATACTCACATAAGGTCCAGGGCTGCAGGTGGCTCCACAGGCAAACGACGAGACACAGATAGAGATGATGAACTGAATTATGGAAATAATCAACAGCGTTGCGATAAAGCTCTCTTCTAGGTCCTAAAAAAGAACATTAATAATAAGAAATAGAATTTCATCACAGTCTGGTTAAAAAACAGTTTACAAAGCCATATGAGGACCCCAGAGTTAAAAACCCCCAATTTGACCCCACAGACCCCAAATTACAAAAGCACTAGGTGATAGATTAACATTCTTGGCTGCAGTATTACATTATTAATGCTCAAAAATCTGAAACTACCCTTCATTCATCTCTCAAACCTGTTCATGCTCCATATCAGAATCAGGATAAGGTTTATTGGCCAGGTAAGTCAGCACACACAAGGAATTTGGTTTTGGCAGTTTGTGTCTCTCTAGTACTGAACCAATATACACATAACTGACTGTTCACCATATACATAATATACAATATACATAATATACAATATACATAATATACAATACACATAATATACAGTTCACCGTTCATATATAAACACAACACTATTTAAGGTGGAATGGAAGTTTGAATAGGAAGCTGGAGTACTGGGATAATCTCATCTTAATCTTCCCACATCAGTCTCAGATCTCCTTCCTTGTACCTCAGATACAGATTGTTTATTGTGACCCAAATCATGGAGAAGATCACGAGCTGTTAATTAGGAGTCTTTTCTGCCCCCTCCGTGTTTTTCACCCTCTGTATTTAGAAGATTCTGAGCTATTGACAGCGGTTCTAGACGTGTAGAACCAGTTTCTGAAGAGTTTGAGCTGTGGAACAATTTGAGTCTCTACAGTGCTGTACACTCAACTCTATCAGAATGTTCCTCAAGATGAATATAGTAGGGGGGGGGGCATGGAGGGGGCATCCTAGTGTCATCCTAGAGGTATTTGCCCTGACCTCCAGACCTGCTGGCTGATTCGACTCCTCATCCCTAACTATTCCCACCACCCCACCCCCAGTTGCCTTAGCTATGTTGTACTTCTCTTGTAAGTCGATGGAATTGGATTTTTGGTCCAAAGTCATTTTGGGCTTTTTCTTATGGTCCATTTATCACATAATTTACACACATGAAAATGACTTTGATATTCAAACCCTGAACACTGATATGCGGTATGTTGATTGAATATTAATATATGCCACATACTGCCCCCATGCTGGTCCGGCATGGTACTGCACATGACGTCTTGTGGATTGTGGATTTTCTGAGACTGCCCTGTGTTGGCTGAGCTAGTCTGTATTTTCTCTGAAATTCTGAATCATTATTTGAAGTTCAGTTTTGGTAACTAGTTTTTATTTCACTCTTTATATACCTTATGTAATATATTCATATGCCACTGGAAATTAAATCAGTGCTGGTCAAAAGAAAGAAAGCAACACACAATTTAATATGCTGAATGTGTTGAAAATCAAATAGCCTTACCCAGCGCCTCCAACCGACAAATACAAAATACAGGGAAAACAGGATGATGGCTATCCCTGCAGCTACTGAGCTAATCACATTCATCACCAGAGCAGCCCTCACCTGGATGAGAAACAAGAAAGCGTTTTTTTATGCAATTACTAATAAATTACATAAATACAATTAAATATATACACATATAAATAAGTAAAAGTAAAGACATCAAACTATAAAAAAGCACTTATGGAAATACGCAGTCCACCTTAAAAACCTCCAAAATGAAACTTTATTCATATAAGATCACTAAGAACAATACACACACACACACACACACACACACACACACATATATATATATATATACACGCATAAACATATAATGTAAATAATGCATTGATTATGCTGTATTGTACTGTTTTATCCTAAAACCAATATATACATTAACAATGAATGTAAACACCATTATGCTCTTGCACATGTGTACTTACATAATAACCCATATACAATTAAAACACACACAACTAGAACAAATATAGACACAATATATATATAAAAAAACTAAAATCTATTATATACTTTCTGCAATGAACATTAAACTGTAGTTGGTGTACATACCAGACAGAGACGAAGCTTAGCACCTGCAGCAGCAGTAAGAATGCCCGTTGGGAGGAACTGAAGGAGAGGAAAGTGTTTTCATTAGGGCCGGGACTTTAACGCGTTAATTTAGATTAATTAATTACAAAGATTTTAACGCGTTAAAACTTTTATCGGTATTAATCACATTTTTTTAAAGTTTGGCGCCGGAACCTTTGTATGCGCGTGTTCTAGCACGCCTGTAAATCTGAAGCACAAGCGACATCCGCAAACAACAACGATGGACGACGAAGCCACTTCTCTTGGTCCACTGAGGGACAACTTTAGCCTTAAAAAAACGTCCTGATGGGACTTTCGACAAGACTACTGTTGTATGCAAGTTGTGCAAAAAGGAGTTTGCTTATCACCGAAGCTACTCAAGCCTAAAATACCATCTCAATGCAAAACATGTTGCGGCAAGCACAGCCGTCCCCACAGCTAATTTCAGCGTCGCCAGCAGTGGTACAAATAAACGCTTCAGCCAGCCCACATTGGACCAGATGACAGGTTTCAGGGCCAAAAAAAGTCTACTTCTGAAAAATTAAGCAACTCCCTGGCTAAATGGATCGCAACAGACTGTAGACCGCTTTCGGTGGTAGAGGATCGGGGGCTACAGTCTGTGTTACAGATAGCAACATCGGACCCTGCTTACGAACTCCCGTGTAGGAAAACCATGGCGAGTAAGATTAGGCAGCTTTATGATGACGAAAAGCAGTCAAAACAAGACATATTGAATGCAGTTGATTGTGTTGCATTGACAGGGGACCATTGGACTTCCGTCAGCAATTCTAACTACCTTGGCGTTACCGCGCACACAGTATGCGTTGTTAACAAAGTATGGCAAAGTATTTCGTCCTCACTGTAGAAAAAGTCAACGACAGACATTATGCCGTAAACTGCACAGACCATTTTTTTTTCTGTTGCTGAGTCCTGGAAAACTGAGCAAAAGGTTACAACAATTGGCACCGATTGTGCCAGAAATATAATGGCAGCAGCAAGACAGCTCCCATTTCAGCACATGCCATGTGTTGCGCATATTTTGCAGAGATCCCTCACTGTGTGCCTGGAGAGTTGTGGATTTAATGATGTACTAGCAAAGTGCCGCAAGATTGTGGGTCATTTCAGACACAGTCCAGCCAACACAATGGAACTGTATAAAGAGCAAAGTGCACTTGACCAGGAAAATGAACCCCTAATCCAGGATGTTTCCACAAGGTGGAACTCCACACTGTTTATGATCCGTCATCTTCTCAAAAACAAAGAGGCAGTAAAGGCTACTCTGGACAAACAGAGGCACAAACTGGTCTTATTATCAGCAGCAGTGTGGACAAAACTAGAGAAGTTGGCAGCCATCCTTGAACCATGCAGGTAAATGGAACAATGTAAAATATTTTCTAAATAATTATTGCCTAAATTGATCATTGTAATTGATAAACTAATTTATTTTTATTTCTTTCTCACTGCAGACATGTGACTGATCTTCTTGGTGGAGAGACTTACGTCTCATGTTCTGCAGTCTTGCCTGTCCTACGATTCCTGGACCACACTATGAAGGTCTCTGATAAGGATTCTACCTACATTGTGAAATTCAAGACTGCCTTCATGAAGGACTTGTCAGAGCGGAAAGCTGCACTTAATTATGACTGGCTCAAAATGGCTACAGTGCTTGACCCTCGCTTTAAGGACTTAAAGTGTCTTCCAAGAGAAGAGCGAGAAGCTGTGTGGAAAAAACTTGAAGAACTCCTTCAAGATGGATCTATAAAAGCTAGCTCTGAGCCCACAGATGAGCCACCAAAAAAGAAAGGCCTCTTGTGCTTTTCTTCTGACTCTGACTCTGACTCTGATTCTGATTATGTAGGGTCTAATGCCTTGAGCCTTTATAAAGCAGAACAGAAAATCAGTGAGACAGACTGCCCACTACAATGGTGGTCAGCACATGCAGGGGCACATCCACAGCTCTCCACTCTGGCTAGAAAGTACCTAGCAAGCCCTGCCACTTCTGTCCCATGTGAGAGGGTGTTCTCACTTGCTGGAAACATCATTCAAAAGAAAAGAGCAGCCTTAAGCTCTGAAAATGTGAACAGGCTTGTTTGTCTCAGTAACTGGCTCAAGGAGAAAAAGTAGCCTCAGTGTTATGTTTTGGTTGTACAAAAATATTGCAGGTTGAGTGTTAAATTCTATGCTCTTAAATGCAATATTTAGTTTTGTCATAATTCTGTTGTTACTTTAGAAATGGCACTTTAATTTTTGTTTACACCAGATGTTAAACTCTCACGAGTTGCAATATTGTATAGTTGTTTTATTTATTTTTAATTTTTACAGTTCTGTACAAGAAATGGTGCTATGATTATTGTCTAATGTGCTGTTTACATTTATTTATTTATTTTTCAAATAAGTTAAACAATCAGGTGTTCCTGAAATACTTGAAATCTGAATAACTATAATAGCACCAACACATCTGTTGGTTTAATAACAATAAAAAAAAAAAACATTTAAAAAAGCAATAAACATATTTGTTGTTAAGAATATACGTGTATTCATTCAAAATTTTAGTAGCAAAATATTTTTTGTAATTAATTGCGATTAATTAATTACAGACCCTGTAATTAACTCGATTAAATTTTTTAATCAAGTCCCATCACTAGTTTTCATGTAAACTGATATTGGGCAGGAATTAAACAAGTATCTCTGACTGAGTGAATAAACATTAACCTTACCACAGAAGCCATCACAAATGCAGGTATACTGATGAAAAGGTAGTATGGACTGAAGATGACCAGCACAATACCAAGTATCAGTGCCAACAAGCCAATCATTATTTGAACAGTCTGTGGGGGGACAAACAGGTAGACGTTAGACTGATATGATATAGGAAGATCATATTTTCAGTACAGGTCAAATAAGTCTCTTCACCAGGAACTTAACTCCTTCAGTATATACTATATATAGTATATATTATTATTATTTAATAAAAAAGACTTTGAATAATTTGAAATGCTAATCACTGAAATGTTCACATGTGTAGATTCATTTATATGCACGTGTAGTAATCATATAACACAGAGGACAATCATTTGGCTGATTTCTGAGATGTTTTAAAGCCCTAATCAGTTTACAGACATTTTTTGAAGGAATGTAAAGATATGGGAGTGTGTTAGCATTAGCATAGCTATAAAAACAGATCTCGTGTTTTCCTCATGATGATCTTTACCTGGAGGCAGCACACAAAGAGAAAAATAACGGCCCTAAACTTGAACCCAGTGGGACTCCGTAGGGAATTACCCATAGAAACCAAAAACTGCAGGTTAATTAAATATTATGTACACCAATCCAAACCTACCTGTCAACAATAATAAGTAAGCCTCATTAACATAACAGATTTATTTAAAAATAACAATATTATTATAATAATACAGTGTAACAACAGGTGATATGTCTGCTGTGGGCCTCCCTGAAGATCTTTTGGTCTACTGAACAGATTGTTTTGTGAACAGAATGTAATTTAAGATGGGAATCTCATTTCTTTGACTTGATAGGACAGGCCAATGTCTCCAGTGCTCCTGATCCCATGCAGTTACTCCACTCCAGAATCGTGCTAATACTTTTTCATGGCAGTTCATGTAGATAGGTGGAATTCATGACAAAACATAAACAATGGATTCAGAGAAGGCTGTTTTCAGTGAAGTTGGATGGTGTTGGTGGTCTTAAAGACTCTACAGTCGTACACTGAACAGCTCCAACTGATGAGAGTCTGAACCAGTCCATATACTGATACACCACATCCACTCCTGATGTACACAGTATGATACTCCTCCATCAAATATAGATCTCCACCTCTAATATATATTTAGTGGTGTAAAAACTTTGATCTCTTTTTCTGCACAGTGTAAAAGCTCTAGTTCTCCTTTCAGGTTAGTGAATATTCATGATGGACCGACCAATAGAATCACTCCAAACCTGCTTAGTAATAAACCTTGTTCTGTCAGCTCCACTGCAGGGTAAGAAAACTGCTCCATCCTCCTGTACAGCTCCACTCTGGAGGGGTTTAAGGTGGACTGTATAATTTCATGAGGGCTATATTACAGTTTGGTGTCTTCACTTTTATTCTACTGTAAAGCTTTAAGATCAACAGAAGGAGAACCTGCTGTGAGGACGTGTCTAAACGTTTGACTGGTAGTGTATATGGACTAGACTGTAAACTTACATACACAATATTAAAATATTACAACAAGCTTTAATATTACAGCAAGAGAAGCTCAGCTACTGGCTACGTAACACAAACAGGACTTACTCCCAGAGTTTTGGGCCATCCTTTCTGAAACTTCTGAACCGGGTTTACACTGGAGATAACTTGGCCAGGTTCACTTGATGTGGAGAGCACTTGGCTCACAATGGTGTAGCCATTAGCTGTGTTAGAGAGAGGAACAGCAGTGCCCGACATCTTTACAGCAAGCTGGACTATTCACCTGTGACAAAACACACATTCACCACACGGTCAGTCCCACAACAAACACAGGGTCTATGGTATAAGGTCAGAATTAGAGCAGCTATACGCTGTTGAATTTCGGATGCCCTCTTAGTTCGCTGATGAAAATAAGGACTTTGTTTTTTTAAGGAACTGAAATAAAAGAAAAAATAACACATCCATATCACATCCGAAAATAAAAGAGGAATAAAGGGAGGAACAGGTCCAGGGGTTTTTGTCCTGTTACCACACAAACTTTCTCAATTCCCCTGTGGAGCTGTGTTCATGTGTACATAGCTTGGAGACAGTACACCATTTACCCAAAGTGTCTCCATTCGATTGCACATTTCCTGAATCCAGTAGTGAGGTAATGTGCACGGAATGATAACAAGCGATTGACATGGTGTGGCACATCCTGCTTTATAGTAAGGAATGGAAGGAACAAGGAACAGAGAAGAACTGCAGCCTGCTGTTCTTATAGTACTGCACTCTGATGTGTGGTCAAATACTGAGGAGCTGTTATTACAGCAGAAATGAATTTGTGCACATCACCTTATATCAATATGGCACATCAGCTTGTTAACATGTGACTAGGGCGGCCACACGTCCAGTTTAAGGCTTGTTGAACAGTCTGGTTTTTCAATTCCCAGTCCTCCGTTAGTCCTAAAATGTTCAACTATACTATGTGTGCTGTTGGCTCATGTCCATGTCAAAGACATGTCCTGCATTTCATTGGTTTACCAAGGTCATGTGACATTGCTTGCCTAGCAGCTAACCGCAGGTCAGCCCTCTAAATGCTAGACGATTAGTAAGCTCCTGTTTGACGTCAGTTCCACCCTGTCAAGGGTATCTGCAAAGAACCAGTCAGTGGTAGCATTAGCTAGGTTAGCAGCCTGACGTCAGAACCCATTGCAGCCAAACTTTTTTTTTTCTTCATTAGTTTAAGAACGGTACCTCTCCTTATCAACTGCAGACATGTAGACTTCTCTTCCCCGTCAGAAGGAAAGAGCTAGAATGATGTGTAAGTTGTTTTTTTAATGTTCTGTTCAAACAACAAGAAACAGAGAACCTCAGCCGACACAGTAGAGATCTCAGACCCGGACGTCTAAACAAGCAGATTGGACCTGAAAGAACTGGAACTCCTATTGGTGCCTCCCTAAAGAAGGGAGTCTGTTATTGTTGTTGGAATTTGGGATCTGAAGGAACATTTAGACCTGGATATGGGTATTATGTACTTAACAAGCCTAATGTAGAAATATGGAGCGTTTCAAGTTGAAACTCAAACTAAACCAGGACTAATAAAACATGAACAGTAAACATGACGTACATACAGGAACCCATGTCACGTCCCACTAGAAATACTCAATCTGTTAATCCTTCCACTCAGTACTTGGTACAATCAGACACCGGCAGTATAAACCTGAAATAGATTTATGATCTATATAAGTATTATTAGTTGGGTACCTGATACGGAGAGCTGCTGCTTTCTTCGTGTAGTGCAGCTGGTCTGTGCGCCACAGTGCTTCCTGTTATGGGTCCTGAAGGGCTCAGGGCTGATGTTATCTGGTATTAATGTTTAGTTTCACTTTGCTGATTCTTGTGAAATTACTTCATGGGCTGCGTGAAATATCAAATTACCAGGGCAGCTCGCTGGTTACTGCACATCCGCTAAGGAATGGCATTCGCTCTGTTTTCCGTAGAAAACACGTAGTGTGATTACGTAGTTTTGTTCGTGTGGTGGGGTTGGGGTGGTGTGGGGTTAACGTGGGCGGTTCTTAGAAGTCCTGCCAGTAGTCACACTCCTAACAGTAACTAGAGGTTTCACTACATTACTGATATTTATTAAATATGTATCACAAGAAAGAAAGAACATAATAGAGAAACAGTTTATGGTGTAATATATGTCACTGCTAAAAAATAAATTCTAAATTTTTGCTGATTTTCATCTTTCTATATCATTTAAATATCTTATTGATCGTGATGTAGACCCTTGTAAATTTGGTGGTTTTTATTTTATTTTATTTTATTTTTATTTCATTTCATTTCATAATCTGAACATGTGTTTAAAAGTGTTAAAGTACTGAGTATGAGGCCCTGCTAAAGTTAAGTGTGTTCTCATTGGCTGTAAATCTTGTCAATCTTGTTTATTCAATTCCTCGCCCTTTGATTGGCGCTTTGTCGGCGTGGGGGCGGGAGAGGATGGGTGTGGCTCGTGGGGGTGGAAGAGAGAAGGAGGCGATAGGTAAACGCAGTAGCTACGGAGAATAACCTGTAATGTAAAACACGTTATATTTTTATTTTCTCCTGAAGTCGTGTGCCGGGTTGTCAACCAGAAAACCCCTCAGTGTACTGTGCTGACCGAGCGTGCGAAACGAGGTGAAACTCCCTCGGAAAGTTTATGTCTGTCCGGAGGCGCTGTTGCTCCTAGCACTAAGCTCCGTTAGCGTTAGCCAAAACGGCTAACTCGGTCGTTAAGTTTAGCTGAAGTTCTCTTTCCCAGTGAACTGGACCATGAACCTAAAGACCAGAAGCTGGTGCTCATCCTAAACCACCTCGGGAAAACCAGACAGCAGTCTGAGCTACCGTGGGCTCAGACTTCCTCTATCAACGCTGGATTCCCCTTTCCGGAGCAAGATAGCAGCAGCTTCTTCCCCCCGTTCCCCATCATGGATCCTGACAGAGTCAGAGCAAGGCGAGTGTTTTTTTTTTCTTGGCGCGAAGGAGCGCGAAGCGGCCATGTTGTTCGAGGCCACCACGTTCCCAAGCAGCGAACGAGCCCGCCACGTTTGAGACCCACTCAGAGAACTAAAGGGGTACCCCGTATTTATTTTCTTTTATTTAATATCCCTGACCAGGTCAGTTTAAAGGTTTGTGGTGCAATCTGAGTGAAATCTGAGTGGGCCCACAGTGTTGGTGTGTATTAATCTGCAAAGGGAATTCATATTTGCCATTATAACTTACTATTATTATCATTATTGCTATATTTAATTTATCACTGAGGTAAAATATTATTCAAAAGGGTTCTTGGATTAGCCTTTCTTAATAATTCCTGGTTTATTTAAGCGTTTAGTAACAGCTCATGATTAAAGTAATAGAGCACAAAACTCACCTAACTCGTATAGCATGGCCTAGAGTTAAGGGGGCGCTACATTGGAGGCACTGCTGGGATTATTGAGCTGTTTAACAAGATTTTGGGTTACAGCTAACAGGTAAAATGGAACCCCATTTACTTTACTCAGAACTGGTAGATGAGCTTAGGGGCTGGTGCCAGGGAGAACTTTGGATGAAAGGCACACAATAATGGTCCTAGTTCCTGGTGATCGTGAAATTGAAAAAATAGAAGAAACTCTGCAAAGCATTAAGAATCTGGGGCGAGTAAGAGTAAGGGGAAGAAAGTATAACAAGAAGCTGGACCGCATGCTTGTGCTATGTGAATGCAAGGGTAAGGTGGACTCCACCATGACTCCCGGTGAAGTAGTGACGGCCAGTGGAGCGGAAACATGGCCCATTGTTCCTTTGAGGGAAAGTTCAGCAATTAAAACAGAAGCCCTCAGCTCATTACAGAACTCAAGGTAGCTCAGCTGAGTCTATAATTCGAGCAGTTGGCGACTTGCTAGCCAAGATAGGGGAAAAAAACCCTGGTGAAGGTGGTAGTTTCCGTCGGTTACGCATGTTTTCCGGAACTATACCAGTTCCAGGGGGAGAAGAGCCTCTTCTAAGTCTGAAAATAGTACAGTTAGTTCTATTGAAGTATATATTTAATAACACTAATGATTATAATTAGCATACTCAGTAGTTTATAAGAACAGCACACTTTCCATACATTAATTATGAATTAGGTATGTACACTAAGTATTCTTAAATTAAGTGTTTTTTTTTTCTCTCTCTCTTGGGATTTTCTTGGGCACTGAACTGTTATCAGCTGCACAAACTCCAGACTGTTCAGTGAGATTATGAGATGTCTGTATACCCTTGTTGTTCACTAACAGTCCAATTTACTCTCATCCTTCATTTATTACATTTCTAATACTTTGTATATCAGTTTGGTAAATCAGTTTTCAGTGTTGGAAACTACAGTAAAACTACAGTTAACTACAAGTAGTTCTATATAAGTAAACTTTTAACAGCACTAAAGATCATATACAGTATTTAACATACTATGTACATATTCATATATAATGTATATTGAAAATAGCCCAATTTTAGTACAATAATTATGACACAAAGGAAGTATACTAAGTGGGCTTATTTATCGTGCTGGGTGGTCTTCACAGTAGTTTGGATCTCTACTCTAATAAAATAGGCACTAAATGACTGATGGCTATTGGAGGATGGACAGCAGTAACTCGCTGTTTATCCAAATGATGAAAAACACAATCAACCAATATTTTGCACACAGACATGCCAATCAAATACTGATTTATTAAAACCAGTGGAGCATAAAGGGATTTCAGTTACACTGTTGAAACATCCTTGCATCAAATCCGTCTGTTTTACAGAAATACTAAATAAACGTAATACTTAATAAATGTAAAACTTATTTCTTAATAAGAGTGTAACAACAGAAAAACATGGCAGTGTGAGAAGTAAAGGCAAATAAGATGAATCAGTCGTATATCATCTATAATGCGAATTGTAACCTCCAAATGGCCGCTGACCGAGACCGCTGGTGGACTTCCCAGTGGTAGACTAGTCATGGCGGTATCGTTGTTTACATGCACTGAATACTGTAAAACAGAGAACATGTACACAGTGTACACCGGCAGCTTAGCTCTGGTAAATATGTGCTACATGACTGTAAGACATTTGATTGTAATGTAAGGTGGTGTTACTGGTTGTGGCCTCTAGATGGCAATAGACGCGCTATGCATTGTTTTTTTTACAATGTTGTACAATGTTGTGTGCTTTCCTGAAGGTAAGAGAGGTCGAGTGTTGCTCTAAGTAACTTCACTGTAAGTACAGCATTAACCCTCAGACCTCTACACTTTACACATAGTAGTCATTTATGACAGGGGCTCTCAACCTTTCCAACCTCTCGGCCCACCAACTATTAAGCTTAACAGCCCCCAAGAAACCAGAGTGCATCGCTGCTCGCTGATCGTATCTGTTGGGTCAGTCCGAGCATGGCAGTCAGTTTGTTGGTTCTCCCTCTCTGTACTCTTACAGGACTGTAACTCTGGTTCTCTCAAACCTGCTCATTTAAACACCTGATCTAGAACCCAATCATTCATACCAAAACAAAACGTGTCCAAATGATACTAACATACAATCTAGCCCTATTCTTTATTTATTTCAAATAAATAAAACAGACGTTTCATCACATGTGAAACATCAGACCAGCCCACCTTTACACAACAACTAACAAGATCTGATACCGTGGCATGATGAAGAATGAAGTCCAGGAAGATAATCAGCAGTACGTCATGTATAATGTAGCTAAACGTAACATACACAGTGCAGTACGGCTCCACAGGGCAGTACACGTGTAGTCCATTGTGCAGTCTCAGTAATCTGGATAGCCTTTTATCTCGCTGTATGGTGGAGGACTTTCCATCGGTAGACTGTTCACAGTGGTGGTGTTGACTGTAGACAGTGGATACTGTAACATACAGAGAATATGTACATGTTATAAAAACTATAGGCGATAAAATTCACAAACTCTGTTCCCGCCAGCTTAGTTACCTCTCCATTGTGGTGAGCAGAGAATGGACTTACCACTAAACCTTCTTCTGCGTTTGCAACCACTGTGATATTTACCTAGAGACATACAGAGAGCTTCATAAGCTTCATAGTTCATATACTGGGTGAGTTTCTATACTGAGCTGACCAAAAAACGAGTCACCAGTCTGCAGTCTGCACTACAGTACCTCTTCCCAATTTCTGGATTTCGTGACTCACACCACACAGGTATTTATAGTAGACTCATCATCCTCCTGCAGCTCCATTTGTCGGAGCCTGAAGTTACTACCACCTTAACCCTTTGAACACACCTATCTACCATCAATACCTGACGAGTACTGGTGCCCATGTCATGTCACAAAACAGGAGGAGATGAAGCCCGGCTGCAGAATGATCTCAACTACCCACTACATCTGCCTGAGCGACGGGAAGGTGCATCTCGGGACATCAGATGCAGGTTTGTGAAGAAAAGTACAAGCAAGCCAGGAGAGCAAATCCAGAAGCGAAGGACCAGGACCTGCCAGAGCGCGGTGAAACGGTGTACTGGTGTAAATGGTGAAAAGAAGGTGGTTTCTGTGGGATTGCCTCTGGTAATGACAACTGTTCAGAAGATGTATTAATCAAAGGTCCAGAAGTTCTGGCGTTTTAGGTCCATACGGCCTAAAGTAAACATCGTCCGGCGTTGAATACAAATTTGAA
Organism: Prochilodus magdalenae; assembly: GCA_024036415.1. Lineage (NCBI taxonomy): Eukaryota > Metazoa > Chordata > Actinopteri > Characiformes > Prochilodontidae > Prochilodus > Prochilodus magdalenae. Next base: position 48,615 of record JAMWET010006160.1, read on the forward strand.
TTCATTTTGAACACTATTGCATTTGGAAAATTGTTGAAAATTGCAGGGGAGGCCAGGGTTGTAGTCCCGTCCGCTGGTGATGTCAGTGTTTAAAGGGTTAAATACGCAAGGTGACTCATTTTTTGGTCCGGTGAGCTCAGTTTTATATACAGGGAGAGTCTTATAGTAGATTAGCGAATATGTGTAAACCATTATCATTGACAGTACATGTTTAAGTCCTGGTCAAATGGAGACAAATGGAGGACAATATAAATATTAATACCTCAACCAAATCAGGTATTATAACTAATTAACTCAGTACTAAATACTCACATAAGTCCCAGGGCTGCAGGTGGCTCCACATGGCAAACGTTTGAACAAAGATTGGAGATGATGACGCCTGAATTATGGAAATAATGAACAGCCCTATGATGAAAAAATCCTAAAAAGAATATTAATATTAATAAATAAAGAAATTCATAAATTCATAATTCAATCTTGTTCAAAACTCAGCAGTTTACAAAGCCATCTGAGGACCCCATAGTTAAAAATCCCAAAATAGACCCCAAAGACCACAAAATTACAAATACACTAGGTGATTGATTGACATTCTTGGCTGCAGTATTACATTATTAGTGCGCAAAAATCAGAAACTTTTCATCTCTCAAACCTGTTCATGCTCCATATCAGAATCAGGATAAGGTTTTTTGGCCAAGTAAGTCAGCACACATTTGGTTTCAGCAGTTTGTGTCTCTCTAGCACTGAACCAATATACACATAACTGACTGTTCACCATATACATTATATACAATACACCTATATAACATTTATACATAATATACAATACACATAATATCAATATACATACATATACAGCTCACAGTTCATATAGAAACACAGGTGGAATGGAGATTTAAATAGGAAGCTGGAGTACTGAGCGAATCATCCCGGCTTAACTCATCCCCAAGCTCACAGACTCGGGTCTGAACTCTCATCTGTGCAGCTGGGTTCTGGACTTCCTGACAGGTAGACCCCAGGTAGTGAGAGAACAGCTTCCCTTCCACGCTGACTCTGAGCACAGGGGCTCCTCAAGGCTGTGTCCTCAGCCCCCTCTTGTATTCCCTGTTTACACATGACTGTGTAGCCAGACACACATCCAACACCATCTTCAAGTTTGCTGACGACACCACCACCTAACCCTAACCCTCATCACAGATGGAGACGAGACTGCCTACAGAGAGGAGGTCAGCGCCCGGTCAGAGTGGTGCTACCACAACAACCTCAGTCTCAAACATCAGCAACACTAAGGAGATGATGCGTGGACTACATGAAGCTGCAGAGGGGGGTGGTCACTCTCCCCTCACCTGGTCACTCCACGCCAACAAAGTCTGAGATCTGCCCGTCAGCGACTCTTCTTCCTGCGACGGCTTATGAGGTTTGGTCTGCCTCCTGACATCCTCACCAACTTCTACAGATGCACCATAGAGAGCATCCCTGTCTGGTATGGCAGCTGTACTGCCTACAACCGCAAGGCCCTAAAGAGAGTGGTGAGGACAGCGGAGTCCATCATAGGCAGCAAACTTCCGGACCTACAGGACGTCTACCAGTCCCACCCCCCTAGGACATCTACCAGTCCCACCCCCCTAGGACATCTACCAGTCCCGCTGCCTGAGGACATCTACCAGTCCCGCTGCCTGAGAACAGTCACCAGTCCCACTGCCTGAGGACATCTACCAGTCCCTCTGCCTGAGAACAGTCACCAGTCCCACTGCCTGAGGACATCTACCAGTCCCTCTGCCTGAGGACATCTACCAGTCCTGCTGCCTGAGGAAAATCCAAAAAAAAAATCCCGTTGGAATGTAGCCACCCAGCACACAGCCTGTTCCCTAACTGCCATCAGGCAGGAGGTACCACAGCATCCAGGCCAGAAACAAACCGGCTAATGAACAGTGTTTTCTACCCACAAGCCATCAGTTTTCCTGAACAAGCTGTAAGCCTTTCAACAAAAGCAACAACACTACCAACACCACGAGCACCACCAACACCTCTGCACTTGGACATTTTTTTAGCATTAATATTCTTAATATATCACCGCTATGGACAACATCACTGAGTCACTGTACACAACAGGAATAGATAAATATACATATTTATTTTATAGCTGCGCTCTCTTTTAGACATCCCTGTCTAATAAAGGCACATATCAGAGAATTTCTACAGGGTTAGGGTCTCTGTATATTCTGTATGGTTTTTTTGTTTATTTTGTATTTATTTAATATAACTATTATGATCTCTTTATTTTAATATGTTAGTGTGTATAATAGTCTTTGTCCTCCTGTAGATATACACCTGAAGCCTCACCACAAGCAATTTCAATGGGGCGGGAATGGAGGTGGCATCCTAGAGTTCATCCAAGAATCTTTGGCCCTGACCTCCAGCCCTGCTGGGCTGATTTGACTTCTCAATCCTTATACTAACTATCCCACCACCCCCAGCCCCAGTTTCCCCTAAGCCTATGTTTTACTGCTCATGTAATTCAATAGAAACAGATTTTTTGGCCCAAAGTCATTTTAGGCTTTTTTTTTTTTTTTTTGTTCCATTTTATTCACATAATTTTACACACACAAAATGACTTTGATATTCAAACCCTGAACAAACTGATATATTGGTAACATTGATTGAATATTAATATATGCCACAATACTGCCCCCAATGCTGGGCCGGCATGGTACGACACATGACGTCTGATGGGCTGCAACTGATTGAGGATTTTTACTTGAGACTGCCCTGTGTTGGGGCTGAGCTAGTCCAGTAATTTTCTCTGAGAGTTCTGATCATTATTTGAAGTTCAGTTTTGTGACTACTTTTTATTTCACTCTTTATTATACCTTATGTAATATATTCATATGCCCACTGGAAATGACAATCATTGCTGGTCAAAAGAAAGGAAAGCAACACACAATTTAACATGCTGAAATGTGTTTGACAAGCAAATAGCCTTACCCACTGTCCACCCAATCATCAAATACAAAACATGCAAAATCAGGATGGCTATCCCTGCAGGCTACGGAGCTTAATCACGTTTCATCGGCCAGCGCAGCGTTCACCTGAACGAGAAACAAGAAAGCTGTTTTTTTTTAATGCCTTACTAAATAAATTAACATAATACGAATTAAATATATCAACATATAAAATTAGTTAAAAGTAAAGACATCAAACTAATAAAAAGCACTTATGGAAATAACGCAGTCACCCTTAAAAACCTCCAAAATGAAACTTTTTTCCATATCAGATCACCAACAACAATACAACACACACAACACACACACACACACATCTCCACATCACTATACACAAAATAAATGCATTGATTATGCCTGTATTTGTAGCTGTTTTTCATCCTAAAAGCAATAATATACATTAACAATGAACTTTTTGGTTATTAGTGTAATTACCTTTTTATTTTTATACATCTGTAATTCAATAGATACACCATATTACATTAAAAACACACACAACTAGAACAAATATAGACAACAATGTAATATGAAAAACTAAAGTCTATTATATACTTTTCTGCAATGAACATTAAACTGTAAGTTTTGGTGTACACTACCAGACCAGAGACGAAGCTTAGCCACCTGCAGCCGCAGTAAGAACGGCCAGTGGGGAGGAACTGACGAGAGAAAAAAGTGTTTTTCATGTAAACTGATTTGGGGCAGGAATTAAACAGTATCTCTGACTGAGTGAATAAACATCAACCTTCACCGACAGACGCCATCACTAATGCAGTTTATACTGAAGCCAGGGAGGTACTCAGTAGCAACGGTCCAGCACAATACCAAGTAAATCACTGCAACCAGCCAATCATTATGTGAACAGTCTGTGGGGGGACAAACAGTAGACCGTTAGCTGATATGATACAGGACGATCAT
>JAMWET010006161.1:0-242164 GCA_024036415.1 Prochilodus magdalenae
ACAGTAGGCCTGAAGGAAAACAAAAATCAATGTGTTTAGAGTTTATGGCAGTGTTTTTTAAAATGTTGCACTACAGCTTCTTTTTACTGTACCTGTTTAGATATCTGAAAAATACGTATCACGTATCATAATAATGTGTTTAAGCTTCATATCGCCCACATGTATTGCATTATATTACAAGCTCCCTGTATGAAAAATTTGTCACCTTGTGTGTTTAAGGTGGTAGTAACCTCAGGCTCCTGCAGATGGTGTTGCATGAGAATGATCGATGTGTGAAGTCGGATTCATAGGCTGAGAGGAGGTGGTACAGTGCAGTGAATGTCTTGTTTGATGTGTGGAAAATGGTTCTCAAAGCAAATGTATGGAAGTGTGCAGACAAGCAGATCTACCAGCAGTGGCAAAAATTCCAGCTTACAGGAAGTTCTTATCTGAATTGTACCAGGGAAAGCATCCATCAAATGTGGCCTAACAGTGCCATTATCTGATGCAACATTGATTTCGCCTACATCCAGAAACCTGTCCAGTCCATGGCAAACCGACTTTTACGCATTGCATGCTTTTAGCTGCATTTTAGTCACAGTCATTTTTTGCCTGATGAAGGTTTCATAATACAATATCACTGGCCCAACTGACAACATTCACAGCTCAAAGAACACACATAAACTCCACAGGCCTGTATGTTCATAATAAGTAAATCACTCAAGTGCCCAACCACTAATACAAGAAACCATCTAATTAAACATCGAGAAATAGTTGCAAAAAAAACACTTGTAGTCACTTCCTGCATTGTCACTGAATCTCACAAGTATGCAAGCAGAGATGCTCATTTAAGATGCATGCTTCCTGTTGTCTTGTGTTTCTTGTTCATAGTTTAAGTCATGTTGTGTTTTGTTACATTAGTGGTTACAAAGAACTGAGAATTTATGGCTTCTGGATGTAGTTTTTGCTGTGGTTAGTAGCAGCTCCATGAAAGTGTAACCCTCAACACCGCTACTGCTGCCAGAGAGAGAGAACAACTGCTGCTGCAGGGTCTAGACAGAGTGAAGCATCATGGGTAAATGGCTCACCATGCTTGCCAAAATTGTTCTGACAATCTACAGGCTGCAAGCGAGCATGCTTCCACACAAAGGGCTTGCTACCGACAATGGAGTTCTTATCCGAATACACATATTGTAGCTTCCTTACATATGGGAAAACTGTACTCTTGGTTTTTAGCATTCTGGCTGAGAACAAGAGGGCTTCGCTAAGTGGATTTGAGAGGAGCAGCACATTAAAGGTGGAGGGTTGAGTCTCCTCAGCAGCTAGGCCTTTTTCTTTACAAGAACATGCAGCATAGCAACACAAACTGCTCCAGTTCGGTGCTCCCATTAGTAAAAAGAGGGACAACACTAAACAGAAAACAAAATGGCAGCAGCAGGGGTTAGTGAACGGAATCATAACTACTCCCACACATTGATGACAGCTTGGACCAACTCACCAGCTCTGGACAGTTCAGGCTGTTAGACGTGGAAAGCAGGTGACAGAGGAAAGACAGCGTTTTGGACACCAACCCTTTGTGATTCTTGACATTAAGACCCGTACCTAGAAAGGTAGATAAGGGGCAATAGTCTTTTAAGCCATCAAGACCATCTGGACTGATTTGTTTGGCTTCTTCACAGCCTCTGATTTTTTAAACTCATTGTTCACAGCTTCTGTTTAATTCGGCTGCTTATTTGTGGCTTCTAATTTGTTTGGCTCTTCATTTTTTTGCAGATTTGTCTGTCTTATTATTTACATTGTCTGATCATTTTGGCTCATTGTTATATTGTTGTCTTAGATCAGATAAAAACAATGTTGTCCTGAGAAAGTTCAAGTTTAAAGTTTATTTGTCATTTGCACAACATTCCCCACCACTCTCTTCAAGCCTGTGCGGTCAGCCATACCAGACAGTGATGCAGCCCCTGAGAATGCTCTCTGTGGTGCATCTTTAAAAGTTGGTGAGGATGTCAGGAGGGAGACCAAACTTCCAGAATCTTCTTAGGAAGAAGAGGCGGTGACAGTAAAATCTCACATTTTGTGATGTTTGTCACCAGGTGAGGTGTACACCAAGGAACCTAACACTGCTGACTCTCTCCACTTCCGATCCACTGATGTACAGGGGAGAATGACCACCCCTCTGCAGCTTCCTGTAGTCCACAATAATTTTTTTTGCTGATGTTGAGACAAAGATTGTTGTCTTTGTCTCATCCCAAACCAGGCGATGATGCAGCTGCTCAGGATGCTCTCCACAGTCCCTCTGTAGAACATTGGATTGGATTGGAGGAGGAAGATGAGCTTTCCTTAGTCTCTACTTCCTATGGAGACTAAGGAAAGCTCATCTTCCTCGTCCAATCCTCACCATGTTCCTAACAGTCTATGAATACATAGTTGTAGATTCGTGTTTGCGTGTGCATTGAGTAGAGGTTAATTATAGTGTGAAACTAAAAAATGGCGGTCGCTTTTCCTTAATATAGTTTAGCCAAGCTCCCTATTGTACAGAAATGCTTAGTTTTAAGACAAAAGATATATTGTTCTATTTGTTTGCTGTGTTAAGAGTATTGCTGAAAGACAGTTAAAAGCACTACAGAGTTAAGTTTTCCTCATTGAGTTCAGATGTTAGTAAGCTAGCCTCCTCTGTATGTTGGTCTCTGGTAAACGTAATTAATGAATGCATAGCTCAAGATTACATACCTTATCCTCAGTAATTTTATTATTTTAGATATTTAGTTGTGCAATGTATTTCTACTTACTGAAAACAAAATGTGAACTCATGACACTGTTAACCTCTGTAGCCTGGGACAGGAGTGCCTAAATGGGACTGTAGCATGCAGTCATGTAGCTTGGATAGAGAGACGTTCAGTTGGTATTGTACTCTGTGTGAGAGAAGCTTATGGGAAGTTAACTGTATAATTGCACTTTTTATTTCCGATACTGATGGATTTGCTGTGGATATATATTTAAATATTTGTATATTTTTTTGTATTGAAGATACAGTTGCAATGCACAGAGAACAAAACAAAGCAAAATCATTAATTTATGAAAAGAATAATTTTATAATTAAACCAGAGAGACCAGAGAGGCATTTGTGAAAGCAAGCCACGTCATCTGTCTCATCATTTCTACCCTGTTTTGTAGGAGTTTTATCTGTCCCACGGGTCTCACGCCTGGGACCCTTAACAAAATCAAACTCATCATTTCATACTTTATTTACCTTATTTGTCTTGTCAACAGAATAACTGAAACTAGTTTTGTGGATCAATGTTATGAGAAGCTTTGAGAACACTAAACACTGTTTTACTGCTTCAGGACCTGGATGACTTGCTGTGATAAATTCCGCTGTCTACCAAAAAATCCTGAAGGATCATGTCCGGCCATCTGTTTGTGACCTCAAGCTGAAACAAACTTGGGTTCTGCAGCAGGACAATGATCCAAAACACACCAGCAAATCCACCTCTGAAAGACTTTGGAGTGGCCTAGTCAAAGTCCTGACCTGAATCCTATAGAGATGCTGTGGCATGATCTTAAAAAAACAGTTCATGCCCATAAACCCTCCAATCTGGCTGAATTACAACAATTCTGCAAAGATCAGTGGGCTAAAATTCCTTCAACAGCGCTGTGAAAGGCTCATAGCAAGTTGCCGCAAATGTTTGATTGCAGTTGATTGCATAATTATGTTCAGTAGACTCTGTCTCAGTATCACAATTATTTGCTGATATGTGCTACTACCAGGAACCCTTGTCAGAAAACAAACTGCACACATAAGCTATTATGCTGATGACACAACTATATGTTTTAAAGACAGAAAAGACATTAAAGACTAAAAGTAATGTCTTCCTATTCAACTAAAATGGGAAGTTCTTTTTGGTCTAAAAGCTGTCGACATTAACACTTAATCTTAATAGCTTCTTAGTTCTTAATTATAATTGTTGGTGCTGTCGCCTTTACTGCTTTTATGTTAGGGCTGCACGATATATATCGCTTACGATGTCTCTGAATCAAACACGTCATGCTGCAATGTTTTTGCAATGTGAGATTTAAAGATATTTAATTCACACACACACAAACACACACACACACACACACACACACACACACACACACACACACACACACAACATTTTCAGGTTTTTTTATACAATTCAATAAATGCACATCTAGTTACACTAAAGACTTTTTGAACAATGTTCCTATTGCTGTTGTTGTTATTATTATTTTATTATTATTAAAAAAGAAAGGGAACATAAGAAGAAAATGGTGCAAAAGACGAGTCCCTCTCATATCTGCCACATCTCACCCTCATGTATAGCCCTGTCCACCAGCACTCCCCATCCACGACCAAACAGATTCAGTCCAAACAAACACACACCTGTACATCTGCCTCTGTATGCACATACACATCACTGCATATACATTCATGATTTATTTTCTCATATTCACCCATAAATGCTGTTATTTTTGTTTTAATTGCTGAAGCATTAAAGGTGTTAAGAGAGGTGAAAATATGTTTCACTATGTACTATCATAAAAAATAAGAGTACCTGTTGCCTTTTGTTCACAGCAGAAAGCCAACTTCATTGGTGCCTTCCATCTAATTAAACACAGCTTTACTATTTTTTATAGAATACTGAGAGAAGCATCGTGGAAGACCCAATGTACGTGCCAGCTATGATGTTTTATTTTCACATAAAGTAAACACAACATATGTTAATGTACTTTGCAACTGCTATATTTAGGTTACATTTGGCAACACACAGCACCTATAAGGCCTTTATGCTTTCTGCTAATATACTGTATTATTCTATTACAATAAAAAGAAAAAAACATTATAGTACCTAAACATCTCAAAAACATATTTGTACTTACCCTGAATGATAAATAGGGTAGAACTGACTTAACATAAAATTTATGAATGACTACATGAGATTAGCATTTCATTAGCGTAGACATACAGTATATGGTAAATCATTATGCTCATCATCAGTTTGATGAGTTAGTTCGGCCTTATTTTGCTTCGAATGGACAAAGTCTGGGAAATACTACCAACACCACAGCATGCATAATGTCTTAAAACAATGAAAAATTTCTCATCTCTGAGACCATAAATCAATGGACTAAGACAACGTGGTGCAATAATAAAGATAATAAAATTAGAATATCTTATATTCATAAACACAGTAACATCAAACTTCCAAAATACACTTTCGATATATGGGGTTAAAAACTGAATCATACACAGAAACAGCTGAAAGGCATGAAGTATCACAGTTTTGAGACTCTTTCTGGTTGATTTCTTGTTGTCTGAGGATGCGGCTCTAGCTGCAGTCATTATCTTAATGTAGGTGAACAAAACAATAATGATAATGAAGATGAAAATAATCTGGAAAAGCCAAGCACGTGTTTGTGCTAGCCAGTCTTTCACCAACATTAACTCGCCACTACACACAGCATAGGAAAACAGAGCATCAGACTGGACCACTGAGAGATATGCTATGAAAGTGAACAATGGAGCTATGGAGCTAATACCCCATATGATAAGAAGTCCAAAACATCTATTCCTGCTGGTGGAGATGTCAGCATGTCTTAAGGGCATGCATATAGCAACATAGCGCTCCAGACACATTGCAGAAAGAGTCAGTGGAGTACAAATGTAAAGAATGGTCACTACTGTACACATGATAATACAAGGAATCATATGGATGTGGTATTGATAACTATCCCAAAAACACATAATATCCGTGGCAACCATGAGAGTAGAGTCAACAAACAGGGTTTGTGCAAACAAAATGTAACGTGTGTCCTCCCTGAACACCTCCTTGTTCAAAAAAGTAAATATCATTAGGCAATTCACAGAGAGGAAAATTCCCACTAGTACTTGCACCAATGTAGTTTGCAACCAAACACTATACTTGAGGTAATCCTCATTAAACAAGCTTCTGTTCACAATGCTTTGCATTTCTGCAACATATTAACCCCACTCAAAACATAAAACGTCAATACGGACGTGTTGCAAAAGGTCAAGGCAGGAAGTAGCACTTGTAGTTAGATAGTTCAGACAAGTCACATGTATTTATATGATTTTCAAGACCTGAAGGGTGGGGTAATAAACTGGGCTGATCTAGGGTCTGTTTCAACTTTGCAAATAGAGGTCATCAGTTAGTAATTAAACATTAAAATATTATATCTTATTGTATTACATCATAGGGCTGGGCAATAGGACAACATATACCATTACAAAATAATACAATACACTGTCAATATTTGTAGAACACTGAACAACTACATGTTTCGTTATAAAGAGAGCAAAATTTCTTTTTAACTGTATTCAGTGCAACACACTAGGCTGAATGTAAAACAAAAATCAATGTGTTTAGAGTTTATGGCAGTGTTTTTTAAAATGTTGCACTACAGCTTCTTTTTACTGTACCTGTTTAGATATCTGAAAAATACGTATCATGTATCATAATAATGGGTACTTTTTGGGATATTTTTCTATTGCATTATATTACAAGCTCCCTGTACGAAAAATGAGTCACCTTGTGTGTTTAAGGTGGTAGTAACCTCAGGCTGCTGCAGACGGTGTTGCATGAGAATGATCGATGTGTGAAGTGGGATTCATAGGCTGAGAGGAGGTGGTACAGTGCAGTGAATGTCTTGTTTGATGTGTGGAAAATGGATCTCAAAGTGTGGAAAAATGTTTGGAAGTGTGCAGACAAGCAAAAATTTCAGCCTACAGGAAATTCTTATCTGTATTGTACCAGGGAAAGCATCCATTAAATTTAGCCACCTCTTCCACTAGAACCTACACTCTCTTATCTCTTTTGCTCGTCTTCTCTAGCAGGCTTAGCTTTGCTAGCATACATAGCTAGCTATGCATATATACACATAAATTGACAGAGCTGGCAACCTGTGTGAGTGTCCAGGCTGGGGAGGAGGGGGCGGGGGAGATAACTCTCTCTGATGTTTTAAATTTGAACTCCAGTGCGTTTGCTCAGAATATCACATTGCCAGTTATTTATTGTTATAGTGTTGTCTTAGGCCAGATAAAAACAATGTTGTTCTGAGAAAGTTCAAGCCTGTGCGGTCACAGGCAGTAAAACAGCCATACCAGATAGTGATGAAGCCCCTGAGGATGCTCTCTATGGTGCATCTGTAAAAGTTGGTGAGAATGTCAGGAGGGAGACCAAACTTTCAGAGTCTTCTCAGGAAGAAGAGGCGCTGACAGACAAATCTCACTATTTTGTTGATGTGGAGTGACCAGGTGAGGTCATCAGTGAGGTGTACACCAAGGAATTTTAACACTGCTGACTCTCTCCACTTCAGCTCCACTGATGTACAGACAACCCCTCTGCACCTTCCTGTAGTCCACAATCATCCTCATTTGCTAATGTTGAGACAGAGATTGTTTTCGTAGGAGATAGGTGTTGACCTTGTGTTGTCTTGTCTCCATCTGAGATGAGGCCTATTATGGTCATGTCATCAGCAAACTTGAAAATGTTCCTTGTGTTTCTGGCTACCCAGTCATGTTTAAATAGGGAGTACAGGAAGGGGCTGACTACACATCCCTGAGGAGCAGGATGCAGTTATAAAGTTGTAATGAAGAATTTTTGGAGAACTCTTCAAGCATTCAGTTAAACTAAAACAAAACAAACAGGCTCATGAGATATTCATGGTCCATGAGATATTGTCTAAAACATAAGTTGTTGTTCTATAGTGCCACCTTCAGGGGTAAATTTTTACAATGAAAATGGGAAAATGAACAGAAGAAGAAATCCTAGAATATGATTGGAAGTAAAAGAACAATCCTAGAAAATACAATAGCATTTATCATGTTTAGTGTATATGGCCCTCTCGCCCCATTCAGATTTATGTCCAGCTCTGCTTCCACAACATAGCTCTTTCTATCTCTAGTAGGTTTCTCAGGAGATTGCATTGTTTTTTTTCCTATTATCCATATACAAATCAAACTCATCATTTAATACTTTATTTACCTTATTGGTCTCATCAGAAAAATAACTGAAACTAGTTTTGTGGATTAATATTATGACAAGCTTTGCAGAAAACTGACTTTATGTGAGATTAAGTTAGACTGTGGGTATTATATGTGCTTAAACATATGCATGTTGTAAATTTGTGGACACAGCCAGTGATGACAGCGGGGCAGCAGTGGCATTTCTTTGCCAGATGTGGCCCACGTTTGCTTGCTATTAAGGACTGTTTAATTTATGCAATGGTCAAAAACAGGCAAAATGATAAAACGCTGTAAAAATGATTTCTGTATTTGGCCTTCTTCCAAATGTTTCATTTCATTCAGTTCGGCTTAAGCCAAAATTTAATTTCGGTGCATCACTACTATAAAACAATTTTTGATTTCAGCTCAATTTCTATTTCCTAAATGTAATTAAAATTGTTTAGGTTCCCTTAAAGTTCCCTTGCAAGTCAAGGCAAGACCTGGATGATCAAGGAAACTCAAGAAAACATCAATGGACTTTTAGTCTAGGAAAGTGTAGTGGACAGATGAGTTGGAGTACACCATTCTGTCTAGCTATGCTTTCATAAATATGATATTCAAAGAAAAGTAATAAGAATATGTTCAAAATTGTTGTCAAAAACACTGTCTGTTGGTGTAACACAAATGCAAATTAAGGCAACTATATATATGGTGAATGAAGGCCCATTAAGCCAGTAACTTGGATCAGCAGTCTTCATTGTCCTGAAGATCAAAAAGTATTATACTTTTGACCAAGCAATCTCAGATTTGCAAAGCACATTGTCCTTATCTCAAGTTCACTGAGAACATTCCCTCTCTTCCTTTATGTAAGTTTCAACCTCTTTTGGATGCTGAGGTTCCTCTGAGTCCCAGCCAAGACTCAGAGCATGTAAATTATTTAGCTTTTGTCATGAAGTCTTATTACACCCTTGCTTGTAATGTAGTGAGATCTGCTGCAGGATCCTAATATAAGTTATTAACAATTTATGACACCACAATAACTAGTGAAGCATTATATGTTAACTTTATATTATGTAGCTGTACCCTCTAATATCAGGGTTTGAAGCTTTTCCCAACACACAATACACACTATGGCTCACAAGAAATATCTCCACAGTCTCAGCAAATATTTGTGAAATCCACTTGATATAACATCATGTAATATGCTCTGAGATAACACAGCTCCCTACAAAACAATTTCTTTCACAAACTCCCAACAATGGAAAAAAAATCCAAAAATGTGGGATACTAAAACAAGCTAAAACTGTCTATTAAATTAAAGACTAGATGTCAAACAGACATTTTTTTTTATTTACCATCCAAGTGATACTCAACTTTTCTTGTATTGGCTTCCAAGTACATGACAGTAACCACCACGAGACAAACCACACATTGAGTTTTAAAACAAACACATGTATGTTTCTACATTAACATGTTTTTCTTTTCCTTTATAACAAACTGATTTTCTGTAAAGCTGAGACAACGTTAGTTGTAAAAACGCTAAACAAATAAATATTGATTGATTGATTGACAAGTATATTAATGCCATCTTTTACACCATGTCAAAACTGATGAGCTGCAACAATGTATAATGCTTGTGCAGCCCAAACTAATTTTTGTCAAGATGGCAGGGGAACAGCTTAGTCTTACTTACAGAAAAGCACAAAAGCTCATCCAACCAGCGAATTATAAACATTCACAGGTAAGACAAAGAATATATGGCGGGGCAGCTGAATGGCTATGAATGATGAATAACATTACTGTGTCTGTATATAACCACTCTTTCACACTGTGTTGTTGTATTGTAATTGGACATAACCAGTTTGTGCCTTGCTTAAAATAAAATACATGAAATGCAAAAGAAAGGTTTTCAGAGTCTTTAGAGAAAAAATACTTAGGCTTACTCTGTGTTAATAGGCCCTAAGTCTTGTTTTGTCCATCCTAGCATGGTATTTTAGGATTATTATAACATGTAACATGTAAAACCACTTTTGTTTTAAATGTTTCTGTTTATGAAGTACATATTACCCGGAAGATTAAATAATTCAAAGTTATAACCATTTTATGGTGATAACCAAGTTTTAAGTTTGAGTAAAAAAGGCTGATACTCTGTTTTAGGTAAAGATGGCATTCAGTGATTAAACAGAACTGTCATAGCAATTTGAATTTGAGGTCCATTCTTTTTCTGATCAGTCATCTGACAACACATATGAGATAAATTAGTCATCATCCCTAACTGATAAAGTACACAGCTGGTCAAGGAAGAACTAAACAATTAATTGTCCAAGTTCTCAGGGCAAATAAAAAGCAAGATTACTATATATTTCTCCAAAATAGGTGCAAAAAATGCTCCAACTGTAACTGTATAAAACAGAAGAGCAGTGCATAATGTAGAGCACATTATGTTAACTTCACTGTACATAGTACCAAAAGATAAAACGTATTTGTTATAAGAAAACTTCACCTTCACTCCTGTTTTTAATACGTGTTTAAGTTTAATCCGCTTTGTATATATAGAAAAACAAAATCTAAATGTTACAAAACCAAAAAGTACAAAGTGCAAGTTAAACAGTTAAACTTCTTTGCAATCCTCCTGAGGCAAAAGTCAATACGCATTAAAGATGTTGTTTTCAGTGTTGCTCCTGTTGTTAAGAACACAGAGGTCATTAAAGCTGAATTGTTTGTATTTCAGGTTTTCCCCAATTAGCAGAAGGCACTGAGTGAACACCTCTGTGTAATGTCTCATATCACATTGATTGCTTTCCAAACAAACAAGCTCATCACCACTTAGGAGCCAAACACAGACACTGATTTAATAATTAATGATCATGTTAATTACTTTCTGAGAACTTAATGAGCCACAAAGGTTTTCCAATTTACTCTATGGGCAAACTGTTAGATTTACATGATACACACAAAGGGAATAATTACAGTAGCCTATGTAAAGCCCCAAGACACAGACATACACTTAGTGGAAACAAACAGCATGTTTTGATCCAAATGTTTTCTGTCTAAAAATAGCATACATAATTAATTTGAAGGGCTGATAAGTTGTAATCTTAATGGGAGGGATAGCATTAAGAATTTTTATATATCTTGTGGTAGTTAGTTATATAAATCTCTAAAATGTCCCCGGTCAAGGTCCAGCCACAATGATTCATTACTGGCACTACAATTAATCACTAAAGTAAATCACTGGTGCAACCTTAGTAGTTTTCTTTTTTTGCTCAAATGTATTTATGGTAGTTAATGAAGGCATGAATTTAAACATGAATCTAAATATATAAAATGCGATACTTTACATACTATTTTTTTAGAAAAAAAAAAAAAAGTATATATTTGCATTTCAGTTTGGAAACAAGCAGGTCTATTTTTGCCAACCTACATCAATACAGTGTTTTACTGCTAGGGGGTGGGAGTGTGTCCTGTTGATTGTTTAGTGTTCAGAAAAAACATAAATAATGTTGAATATTTCTTCATTGTATTTCCCATACATCTAACATTTTTGGAATTCTAATACTTTGTTGTTTGGTTAAGTTTGTTTGAGTGTAACCCTCTGAGTTACAAGGGGTAGTGGTTGAAATCTTCCACCTATGTAAAGCATGGGCACTAGTAATTTATTCAGAACTCACAAGTCACAAAACAAAAAAGTACATTGCTTCATTAAAACAAACTACTACTGGTGCTTTGTAGGCAACTCTGCCAGTCTGCAGTGATAGCAGAGAGGGGTAAGGTTCAGCTTTTTTGCTTAAAGAGTTCTTCAGTGATATGAAGTTGAACCTAGCATTTTAATCTGCAGCTTAACATAAACTACATATGTAGTCGCTACAACACTGAAAAGTGTTCTGCCAAATGGTGCTCCTCACTAGACAGCTCCTTAGGCATCTTACAATGTTGCCTAAACACAAAACCATTCTCGACATCAAGCCCAGAAATGAACTTATTTGATTTGACAGAATGGACTGGCTATTCTTTTTTAAAACCCCTCACCAGTTAATGATATAGCTGAGACAAGGCAGAGCAGAGGTATGATTTCGGTATGGTCTGTTTTAGTTAGTAAGGTCATTGTAAGGACGACAGAAATGTGATCCTAGATCAACTCATGAGACACTTCATTAATACATTCAGAGGACTGTGGTCGTCAGGATTATTTACAGCCTATAATGAAACAATCACTTAAAACACCTTTGTTTAGAAACTAAATATCATCAGAACAAAATCTGTCAACAACATAGACCAATCATTTACTCAGACACTGCTGCATCATTTGCAAAGACATGTCAGGATTTAGTGCCATGTCCTACTTCTCTGCTCTGAGGTGCGCTACAGCATCTATAGTGTGACAGACATCTGCCTTTGCATGGGTTACAGGATTTTTTTTTCTAGCACAAATGGGTATACGTGGGCTAAATCAAAGAAGCTGTCATTTCTTTCCAGTCTTCTGCTCTTTAGCTACCTGCATCCATTACCTTGATACCATAGGGCCTCATACACCAATTTCTTTGTAATTTTATATTTATATTTATATTATATTTATATTCTTTGTATTATTGTTCTCATTCTTTTCATTGGGGAGTCTTTTTGTTCTTACCTTAAATACTACACCAAATCTGCACATATGATCCTTTTAGATTATTTACCACCTTTAATAGCACCTATTAAGACAGACCTTGAGGCTCTTGTATCAGTTATTATTGCAAAATATGCTTTGAAACAACTCTACTCATCACTTACTTAGACATCACTTACCTGTGGTTAACTACCCAGAACACAGTGAACATTGTGGACATACACCACCACCAACACATGGCTTTCTGCCACCAGCACTGGTCTCACTGATAACTCAGAGAACACTCTCTCGTAACCCACTATCACCTGTATTAGTCATCAAAGGGGCACACCTGCTGATGTCCAGCCCTTACTTCCCAGTCAACAATGGTGCACCCCTCATGATCCACTGTCAAACACTTTTATTCACTTGTAAACAGTGAGCCCCTAAGCCCCTGACTATTTCATCTATGTTCCTTATTTTGTACCTCATGTTCGTCAGCCTTTCTACAAACTGTACATGGTCAGTTTTTGTTGCAGAATTGGTTGTAATTTCAGCTGGGCCTGTAGCTTCACCATCTCTAACTCCAGGTCTCTACAGTCTTCTGCTCAAAGACATGGAGAAAAAATGCCCTGACACTTCCATAAGCCTACTTTCTACATTTAAGGCACTTGAACTACAGCTAAAGTACAACAGTGTGCATGATTTTTATTTATTTATTTATTTAATAATATGCTAGAAACGTCTCAGCAACATCTCATTTTGTTTGTTGGAACAATTTCTTACAGAAATCACTGCTACTATGCCCTGGGAACTGGGTACTCGTAACAGGACAGCTAGGATGGAATAGGAAGCCAGTTTCAGCAGGAGTGTTCTAACCTGCTTGTACAGGCGTTTGGGCACTATTAGTCTAATTGCACTCAACTTAAAATTGCTGTGTTTAGTAAAGGTACACACACCGCCACTGCTAGTTGGTAGCTGGGATAAGGGCTTACATATATGTTTATCTATTGCGATATATACAAGCAGTGAGGAGTATAGAGTCGTGTGCGTCATTTTAACAGCACCATTCAACAAAAGGGTCCACCTGCAGACCAACACATTTGCGGCAGCGTTTTCATGCCAGAGGTATTCAGCGCATGCATTAACACTGGTTTCGGTTTTCTTAGGGAATTAGGCTGAAAGCACTTTACTAGTTTAGGAGGATTTCCGCTAAATTTGTGATGAATTTCTGACTTCATATTTTAAGATTTAGATTAAAACCATGTTTCGTTTGAAAGTAATATACATTAACAGGATAAATATTACACATCTTATGCTAATGTACCTGGGATGGACAATGTGTTAGGTATGCTTATCACGCATAAGTAACGCAGTTGAACTTCGAGTCCTCTCAGAATTTCCATTCCATCTTGAAATGGTGCCACATTCTGGAGCTTACATTACACTGTATAGTGCCTATAACTGCTACACCGTTTAAGATGTACGGGATCATTTAAATAAAAAAAAAAGTCTCTCACTAGTTGTGGCTTTTAGCTTAAAACAGCGACTGTAAGTAAATAAATGTGATACATCCACTAAATTGTTGAAAGCGAATATTTGGAAAAACTAAGCACCTTCACTATGAAACAGCGTTAGCTATACTCCACAAAGACGGCATAACAAGCCAGTTAAAACAGACAGCTGAAGGCACAGCGCCACGAAATACAGCAAACCTAAAAAATCTGGGCCTGGTAACCAAGAGCTAATTACTAATCACCGTCATGGGCATCGATAATGTCTGTTCAGGTCTGTAATGTACCTACCTGTACTGTACTAAATTAATGTTATCCGTTTTCCGTTTGACCCGGAGGTGTTGTTTATCTTGGGGTGGTTGCTCTACAGTCTTGGGGTGGTTGCTCTACAGTCTTGGGGTGGTTGCTCTACAGGTCTCATTCCACATGTATTATCTTTTAGCCGTTAACGGTTCCTGAATTTCAAATTTAAACACTGGCTCGCGGATAACGCTGCAGTGCAGTGTAATGGGGACTGGTAGAGTTTGGTGGAAAGCGTTTGAAGGGCTATAATTCAGTGACAGTACTCACAGAAAAACAAACCATTTTCTATTAACCAGTGCGGCTAATTAAAATATTCCTTCTCCAACCGTAACTGATAAAGATTTAATATATGATTGGGTCGTTTTAGGTATGTCAGTTCTCTGTACTGTAATCTTTGACATTGTAAATACAGTTTTATATTCAGTGACACATTTTGAACTTCAGTAAAGCTCAGGGTCACTATAGTGTTGATATTTTCATTATTTATTTATCTTATTTTTCCCCCAGTTCATCTTAGTTTTAATGTTCTGAATAGTATTACAGTAATACATTGTTTACAGTAGAAAAACAACACTTTTTCCCCCTCAGTTTT
Organism: Prochilodus magdalenae; assembly: GCA_024036415.1. NCBI lineage: Eukaryota > Metazoa > Chordata > Actinopteri > Characiformes > Prochilodontidae > Prochilodus > Prochilodus magdalenae. The sequence continues at coordinate 14,964 of JAMWET010006161.1, forward strand.
GCAGTATATGCAAGGTTTGTTTTTGTCCTATTTAATTACAGTAAAGTAAGTGTTTTTTTATTGCTAGTTTTGGTAAGAAAAAGAATCATATTCTCTTTCCACCATGGAAACCACTACCACTGAAATTAGAGCCAAAGTCATAAAGCTTTGCCAGATTGATGCTGTATATGAAATGGCATGCTGCATAATACTTGCATATTAAATCTGCAAAAAAGTAGTATCTATATGTAGTGTGGTCTACTGCATCCCATCATGCACTGGGGCCTCACCAGCTCTCAGCCTGTCTCAGCCAAAGAAAATGGCGGTGAGTGACACTGGGGAGTATAAATGTGAATATAGTAATTGTAATGGGGTATGTTTTTTTATCAGAAGAAGGCAGAAAATGTTAAACATACAGGTCTGAAGTTTAATATCATGTCAGAACTTGTTACTGTACTATATACTACACAAAGGGGTCAGTATGTAGTACATATATATAAGCTGTAAAGTTATCAAAACCAATTATCAAAACACCCCTTTTAAGCATAACACTTAGCAGTGAATGCACAGCAGCACATAAACATAAAAATGTGTGTGAGTTTAAATTATATATGAAAGCAGCAGGCCACAGATATGCTCTTGCTCCACCTCTGGGTTGTATTGTGGGATGTAATATTTAAAACTGACAGCAGAGGGCACTGCATCCAAAAGGTCACATGTAAGAGCGCCTGCATGTAAGACTAGATAAGAGATTTCGGATGCATGTATAGAATTATAGGCCTATCTGTGATGCATAGTCCAAATATCATTGCTCCATAGCAAGCTGCCTTTGATGTTTAAAACATCAGAATACCAGACTTCACCCATTTAGAGCGTGCTTGATCCAGGGGAAAAATCCAAAACTGAAAATTTAATTTGTTGACGTTCAGTATTGCTTTGCTGCAGAATTGCTCATCTCTTTCATCATCAAGTTTTAAATGCACAGCAACCGGTCATGACAGCTCTCAATCACAGCCAGGCTTCTGTTGTGCACCATTATAATTTTACTATTTCTGCTTTGCACAAAACACGAAAACGTCAAAATCCAAATAAATCACATTTATTGTCATGTCACATTCACGTAGGTGTGTAAGTCAGTAAACATCTTAGATGCAGATTCCCTTGCAGTACTTAAATACAAATAAATACTCATTAAACACAAAATAAAAAAAAACCTGTAACACATACAAATGTACACATTTCCATATATACAATTTTTAGAGTGTTAGTGCGGTAAAGAACTGATTCAGGTAATACAGAGAAAAGAATAGTGTTATATATTCCAGATTATGCAAGACACAGAAAGAAGGTGTATAGGATGTCAGCCTGCATGTGCAGGTATAGGTTTTCTTGATCTGAAATTCTTCTATAGAAGAAAGTTTGTATTAATGTGTGGATGTGGTATTTATTTTTTATTTACTTTATTTTTATTTAACCTTTAGTTGCTCCCGGCAAGTCATTACAAACAAATTCTTATTTACAGTGGCATCCTGGCAAGCAGCAGAGTTATAGAGGGGAGACGTGATACCGGTAGTAAGTAAGTGCCGGGCTGTAAGTAAGGTGGCTTATAATGTATGTAAAAGTAAGTCCTTTAAATTAAGACAAGCCAGTGAATATTGTGTGTATTGTGTGTACAGACGACCAAGTAAAAGAGTAAAGGCAGCAATGATGTGTTCTAAAAGGAGCATAAGTAACAAAACGGATAGCAGAATGATAAAGAGCATCCAGACTCTGAAGTGCACCCTTACATGCCAGTCTGTAAACTAGATCACCATACTCCAGCAGAGGAAGAATAGTCATCTGTGCCAGAGTCATTCTGGCAGCACAAGTGAATGAAGCGCAGTCTCTATAGAATAAAACAGGCCTGGCCTTGAGCTTTGATTGTAGCTTGTTGATACGATCATTAAAAGATAAAGTACTATCTAGCCTAATGCCTGGATATTTATATTCTCTAACCTGTTCCAGGATTGCTTCCTCATTTGTGCTAAGTGGTCGTAGCATTTTTCCAACCAGACCACATGATCTTGGTCTTAGAAATGTTTAAAGTCAATTTAAGAGCAGCAAAGCCACTTTGGACTTGAAGGAAGCTGTCCTGGTGCGTTGACAGCACAGATTCAAAGGAAGATTTGGTGGCGGACATGATAGTGTTATAAATGAACTGAAGCGTTAGCAACAGCAAGGGGAAAATTGTTGATATATATGGAGAATAAAGTAGGGCCTCCATTATGGTGGTGGAAATTATCCATGGAGATCATGAAGTATCATGAAGAAGTAGTGACAGGCCCATTGACCCATGGCCCAGGAAAAGAAGCTGTCTTGGTACAGCTAGTTCTGGGCTTTATGCTTCTGTACCCCATCCCACTCAGCAGCAGTGAGAACAGATAGAAACTGGGGTAGGTGGAGTCATTCTCCTGGTCTTCCTCAAGCAGTGGCTGATGTATAAATCCAGGAGGTTTGGAAGTTGAATTCTGGGGATGTATTGGGCTTCCGCACCAGCCCCTGCAGGGCTTTCCAGTGAAGGAGCCCGTTAAAATGCACTCAGGTGCCAGTTGTCTTTAGAGTATATTTATATTTTTGAATTACAAAGAATTATGTTTATTTTAATTTTTTTATTTATATTTTGAAAAATAAAATTAATTTGAGCATTTTAAATAAAATAGTGTTTACATTTCAGTATTTTTTGTTGGTGTCAAATAATTTATAACATAATGGTAATGAACACTCTTTGAAGGGCGGGCCCTGTGAATTTTAGCCTAGGACCCCAAAAGGCTATAGAAAGGCCTCTACTCCACAATACATGTGTAAAATTTTCTGAGGATACAGGGCTCCATGCCAGACCCCCTCACTTGTCTGACGTGGTAGGGGAGATGTGCTATCTTCACCACCTGTGTGGTGTGTTCGATCCATGAAGGTTCCTCTGTGATGTGAACACAGAGGAACTTGGAGCTGTTGAGTCTCACTACAGGTGGCCCTATTGATGGTGATAGGGGTTGTGCACTTTCCCCTGCTTCCTGAAGTCCACTATCAGCTCCATGGACAGGTTGACATTGAGAGAAAGGTTATTTTCCTGGAATCTGATCCTGATGACATTTGTGCTGTGTCTAGCTGTGCAACTGTGGGTGTACAGGGAGTACAAGAGAAGGAGGTGTTAAGGGTCAGTGAGGAAGAGGTGAAGCTATACCACCTGGCGTCGGCCCGTCAGGGAGTTGAGGATACAGCTACACAGAGAACTGTTCAGACCCAGATCATGAAGCTTAGTGTCGAACCTGGAGGGAACGATGGTGTTGAATGCTGAGCTGAGGTTCACAAACAGCATTCTCATATGTGTGTACTTTCTGTCCAGATGGGAGAGGGCAGTGTGTAATGTCAGGGCTATTGCATCATCAGTGGATCTGTACTATCGGTAGGCGGACTGCAGCGGGTTCAGACTGGCAGGTAGTGAGGAGCAGATGAAGTCTCTAACCAGCTTCTCAAAGCAGATGCTTATGATAGAGGTCAGATCAACCGGGTGCTCAGCCAGGAATGTAGACATTCAGAGTGCTCTCTTTAACTCAGAATCTAGCACATTTCACCAATACTGCATCTTCAACATTCCACTGCATGGAATTTTAGTGGGGAAGGATCATGATTTTTACCATCTCTGATTCTTATCAAGGTGCAGTCCATGTATTGCATAATTCAGTCATTAGGATGGTTTGATGTGAAATGCTCCATTCTAGAGCCGGAATTGTGCACAGTGGTGGTGATAAGAACCAGACATCTAAAACTGTTAATGCTTCTAAAATACTCCTCAAAGAAAGTTATTAGATGAAATGTTTACAAATATGTTGCATCGTATATCATTTTACGAGAGATTTGCCATTCATCTATGGCCTAAAATAGCCCCCCCATCCCACATACTATTATTCCTGCTTGCAGACTCACTTGCAGTACTGGATAGGTAAAAGTGGCTATAGACATCAAAGGGCTGTAGATATCAAGGCCTGTTTGTTATCAGCTTAGATTTAAAGTAAATCCAAGATCCACATCCAATGCGTTTTTCTACAGTGCAGGATTTTACATGGCAAACCACTCTTTACCAGTGAGCTTAGACTTTCTTGCCTCATCAATTGCTTTAGTGACGTGATATGATTTAGTACACAACTCTCAGATGTGTGCTATCAATGAACACATGCACCAGCAGAACGACAGGGCTGCTTTCGTTGTGGGGTCTAAGTCTATTCAACTGTCCCTGTGCACTCAGCTGCCATGTGATTTTACTTTAGTGGAAGGCACACAACTCGCACGTAGGCTAAGCTGCATGTGAGCTGTATTTGGTCACTCTGTCTGGTGGTGTCATTTACACCCTCATTCAAGTCAGCTAAAGCAGCACTGGTAGGTTATAAAACATCTACAAGTATGGAATGTGAAACTAAAACTGGTTTAGAACGCCTGTCGTATAACGTCAATGTATATAAGTGGATGCTTTAGATGATCCATTATAATTAAAGGTTGTAAACTCAATAATTTATATACATTTAAGGCATTTATTTACAAAAGGCATTTATTGTGACATACTCAGTTCTAACTTACCAAGTCTGCAGAGTTTAATACACTATATGTCTCTATCATATAGGTGTGATGTTCAGGTAGCCACATACGTTGGGCCTCTTTATGCTCTTTGACAGACACTTGCTACATTAAACTGTTATGAGTGATGGGCCTGATGTTTATGACAGTTTTATAATATTTGCAAGAAGATTTCAGACTGAAATGTATTTTTCCATTTGAAGTGAAGGTACATGCAAAACGCCCCAAAGACAATAGCCTTTTCAGATTTACCGCTTTCTTACACTAATCTGCTTTGCTTACAAGAACTCTGAAGATACATAGAGGGTCCTGGGTGGTGTTTCATAGTAAATCAAATTTATAGACTTGTATTGTAGGCAATGCGGCCCCTGCTTCCTGAGTGCTCACTGCCACTATGAGTTAGTGTAAAGTTTTTTTTACAAATAACACATCTCATATCTCATATCTCAGAATGACCTTTCAGTGATCCTGAATGAACTGAAAAAATAAAATAAAAATAAGTGGAATGTTCCTGGAGAGGCCTCTTACAGAGTCTAGGTTTAATTACGATGTCTAATGCAGAGCTCATGATGCATCTTTGTTAGTCATAAAGTCACTGTCACCTTCAATTTAAAATGTATGTATCAAAAGTACATGTAACTGCAGGATGTCACAGAAACGTTCACCCTTAATTGTTTAGATCTAGAACTGAAAATGAAAAGACTATAATAACAATACATACTATTAAAATTACATTTTACTTTTAAATGATGAAGTTTTAAATGTTTCATTCTGGTGCCTCAGTTACTTTTCATGCTTTCCTCAGAACACCATAGCAATGTCTTAATGGGTTAGATTGGTCCAATTATCCTAAAAATGTAATACATCATTTCTGTGCAGAAACTGCTGTAACATTTTGAGGAAATGGTAAAATGTGTCTTTGTGTTATGAGGAAGAACCTCAGGGCCTAATCTACCAGCTGCTACAGCCATAACCATCTTATTATAAATGTATACTAGATTTTTTGTATATAAAAATCAAGCAGCAGTAGAGTAATTAAGACGATTTTTCTTTTTCATCATCTACACCACTAGATGGCATCATTGCCAAAAGTACTGGAGGTTGACATGTCCTCTGGCCCCACATCTTCAGAAAGAGTTTCTTTAACTGATAGAGAAATGGGGAATGTTTTTAATGTCAGTGTTGGTAAAATAGTAATAAATGTGAAGCATTTGCCTCATGATGCCCACACGTGCCTCTTAGCCACGAACTTACATATAATATACGTTTTAGCCTAAAACCTGACCTCAAAGCTACCATGAGACCATGTGTCAGAATTCCTCCGAGTATTTGTAATGTAATTACTTTCTGTGCGGGAGCTTTTAGAGGCAGTAAACACTTCGGACGTCTGGTTTCCTTCACCCTCTCTGTGAACGACTGTAGGCTTCATCCAGAACAGAGCGTTTCACTCTGAATAACTTTGTTTACATCGTAACCATTTAATTATGTGGAAATCTTTTTGTTGTAAAATTACAGATTATAGTCTTTCACTATCCAGTATAACCTAAAATCATGCAAAAATCCTTTTTACAGAAGTGTCATAAAGAAGCACCTGCTGCATGCAGTTTCTTTTAGATCTTTATTGTTGTTTTTCCACACTCCAGAGAACACCAAGAGTTACACAGAGCTGTGTTCAAGCCCACACAGAGAGGAGAGAAAGGAATACACCTCAGTCGGCAGCATCAACGTCACCACACAGTGCAACAGGACAGCATATTAACTTTATGCTGAAAATACTGGAAAAAAATACAACAAACGATCCAACAAAGACCCTCTGAATGCTAAGATACAAAATACATTTATGCACAATAGAGAAACAAAAAATAGATCAATAATTGTAATTGGGCACCTTTTAAGGTTATGTAAAGAACTGGTGCTGAGGTAGACAGTACGATAAAGTAAAAGACAATAAATGTAAAACAATTTCAACACAGAGTACGCCGTGTCATCACAAGAAAAAAAAAATGGATTAAAAAAAAATATCTATTTGGTCCCAGGTGGATTCTCAGTGCTTGTATTCATCAATTCGTATGACAATGGCACAGATAGGGGAGCACTGAGGGAAATGGCTACGTCCTGGCTGAAGTGAAATAAAGCACAGTGAAGCAGGGATGCCATTTTTTGTCACTTCTTTGCTGTCAAATTGGTTTATTGCAAAATGCTACCAAATACGCTCCTGCACAGTGTAGTTCGACAACAGTGGCTATTGCTGAATGCCTAAAGGAGCTGATTCTATCAACTCAACAAAATAAACGCATCATGTGAGGTGGCAAATAACACTGATCGTTTTGCCAGACTTCACTGCACATTTGTGGTCTATGTGTTGAGAAAGAAGAGTGTCGGCATCCCTGACTGTCTCAGTACACAGTCCATTTCAATGGTGAATTTCATCAGTATATTCCAGAGACATATAACATTTTAAACTTAACAGTTCACCAATATTTAAATTTACACAATTTTCCTCAAACCAAACACCATCAATCCACCAAAACACATGTCTGAAGTTCACTTCTTTAGTTTTGTGCTGTAGTTACGAGGCTAATGTAGCAGTTCTCATAGCACAGTCTGGCACGAACCCTGTTCCGGGATTTCTCTACACAGAGAGTCCATCTACCATCTACCAATCAGTTGAGATACGTGGTTTAAAGTATTTATCTCTCTAATAGCCTAAAGAATGTTAAACTGTAGCTAACCAATGGTGAATGTCCAAATACTTTTTGGCCTCCTGTAGATTAGCCTCATGGCTCCAGTGCAAAATTGGATTGACTGTTTTTGGGGTAGGTGAGAAATTACGTAAATGAGATTTTTCAGTAACCATCCCTTTAAGGGTGAAACAAGACATCTGTCTTTGACTGCAAAAAAAATGCATCAAAGTCTTTTCTGTACGCATGGAAGAGTGTTTGTTTTTTTTTTCTTCTCAAAAGTAGTGCATTAAAACACTAAATCGACCACGATAACTCTTTAGACTCACACTGCACACACACACACGAGAACCTGCATATGACTGTGGATCTGACCCGAATCCGGCAGTCAAGAATATGGTGAACACAATACGAGGACACAGAAAGTATTTTTGTGCTCGGTGACGCTGAACTCTAGTAGGCCTATGCTTCTTGGCATTGATTCACCCCAATCAGCCCACTCTCATTACATGGAATTACCATTGACGAACAATTGACACCCAGCAGCAGTGACCACAATATAAGTTTTTTTACAAACATCTACTACTGAACATTGTCAACATTGTAAAAGAGGCACAAGAAAAAATGTCACTCAAAGTCAAGAACAAACACAATGCAAAAGTTACTGTAAAAGTACTCGACTTACTCAAATATAAACAAATGGACAGGGATCGCACATTACGGCATACAAAAATACAACAAGTCTTTTTTGTACTTATCAAAGTGCCACATTTGGCTCTCGTCTGAAAGTGAAGATGCGTTTTTTTTTTTTTTTTTGCTTGACAGAAAAGCATCTTTTTCATGTAATTCTTTTTTTCCTTTAAATCTACTTAGCAGTACTCCGTGTCCTTTCTACGATTCCGCTTCTGAATCGATTTCACATAAAAGACGACGCTTTCATTCACATTGTTCAAGTTTATCCCTTATACCATAGCTCATAAATGCCTTAAGGTTAGTGACCATTCAAGATATGCAATCTATTTCCAGCCTGTTAATTGGTTAAAACTGACAGGGAGTGCGAATTTTAACGACAGTCAAGTAAAACAAAATCAGGATTTCTGAGAATTAAGTAAAGTATGAGATTTGATGAAAATGCGAACTGCAAAACGAAACCAAATGTGCTTTCACTTTTGTGCAAAACAGAGAGCGATGAAGAGGTAGCACTTAAATACAAGGTTGAATAGCATAAGTTCTACAAGCAGTGCTGAACTTGGTAACACAACACAAGGAGAAAGGTGCAACTCTCAGTGAAAGGAGGTTATGATTATATGGTTACGACAAGGCTAACAAACTGAATCAGCAATGTATGTGTAGTAATCACCCTCCTGAATGCAACAGAATGAGAGAGAGGAAAGAGAGAGAGAAAGAGAGAAAGGAGGGTGAACTAGTACAAAAATAAATCAAGCATAAGAGATAATGAGGTAAAATTCAAGTAACACGTTTCAAAACAAAGAGAACAGAAAGAGATAAAAGCTATGAAAAAAACGTAACGTCTGAACAGGCTGCAGCTGAATACTGCATATATTTCTTTAATCTCTTCTTTTCAGATTACTTTAATCTCTCCATTTAATATGTCTTTAATCTCTGCTTTTTAAAATTCAGTCTACTGTATAATTAATCAAAGGATGCCTGAACGTGACACCTACAATACCACGTGATACAGTCAATTAAACATCATCTATGTACGGCACACGGACCATCAAAAGCATGATGAACATGCTTATGATCTAGCACAGCTCAAAATGAGTCTTTATCAGCCGATACAGGGTCAGTATCAGCTCGTCAATGATTGTAGGTGAAGAACAGCTCTGGCATGACTGCCTGTTGATGGTGAGAGCACGATGGACAGTGGGAGCAAACCAAAGGCATCCACTTCAGTACTTGTCTGAATGAAATCAGTAAACTAAACGTTGCGACTGTGACGCGTCCGTCAACACAATGGTGAAAGTGCACAGTGTAGTTCCTCTAATGTTTGAATACTTCTATTCAACATCCCTGAACGTCCTTGACATTTTTGTTAGCATAATGCAGCATAACTTGACTTTACCTGTGATTCAATGGCGTCCTTTAAGTGCTTTTAACACTCAAGCGAGATCAGCCATAGGCCTGCACTTTTGAACCAATGTCTTATTAATTGAATATAAAGAGCACTTATTTAAAAGCATAACAGCCTATTTTGTCGCTCTTTAGCAAATTTTCTTGGTTTCGGTAAATATTTTTGATTGATTTCAAACATGGTTTGGGTAAGTATTCAACACCTTAACTTATGGAACCTGTCCATTGAAGAAAATAGGTATATGATTTTACTTAGAAGAACAAAATGAAGTGCAAAAATGCTGTACATTTTTCAGTATAACATGTGGAATGAAGAGAGTGGAAGTTTCTCATCTTGTTAGTGGGAATCGAATGTGCTATAGTGGTGGGCTTGAATATTATGAAATAGCATAAATCCCTTTATCATCCCAGATCAATAAAAGTCCATTTAACAAGACTTCACCCACATATTTCCATGTATTGATGCAAGAGCGATGTAACGTCCCTGGAGATGAATTTAAACATGTGCATATTAAATGACAAAAAAAAAAAATCCGCATATTACATCTTCAATCACTTTCCTTGTCCATCTTTGGCCCAGGCTTTGAGCGAAGCAGTCGAGTGAGCAGAGCGTGGACACAGGTAGCTACCTCCTCCTCTCTCTCTTTCCAGGCCTGTCCTGTGTCTCAGACATAGCAGAGGTACAGGTAGGTCTTCTCTATCCTCCAGTCGGACGGGATGTCCTCCGGCTTGTGGTTTTTCATGTGCTTCTGCATGGCTGACAGACTGGGGCAGTACTCCTGGCAGATGGTGCACTGGTAGGGTGAGGCCCCGTTGTGGGTGCGTAGGTGCTTGATCATGGCCGAGTAGTCACGTGAACGCTGGTGGCACAGCTTACATTCGAACGGCTTCTCACCTATGGAGGGCAAGGGAGAACATTTTAACTGTCAGTTGGCAAGAGGCAGTCCTGTGTTTGGACAACAGAGAGTTAATCCAGGCATATTTAATAGATCAGTATCAGAAAAATAAGACCTGATCCTTTTTTAAGGCATCAATGCCCTCTATTTACATCCCTGTGGAAATAAATAGACCATATTTTATTCTGCAGGAAGGTTAGCAAGCAGTTTAAAATAATGAATTTATACAAATTCCCATTTACCCTGAAAACAGTCTATAGGCTAGGGCCCACATTGTTTAGTGTAGAACTGGAGCTGCGAGGCAACCATGGCTAACAAACACTAGAACTCAATAATCACTCAAATAGCCCTTCTCTTAACTTACTCCATCTGCAACAGGGTTTTCATTAAGGTCACAAAGACTAGTTGATGCTGTAAGTCATACAGAATCAACTGTGATGTAAAAAATGAGCAAACTGTACTGTTAAAAAAAAACAAGCTGTCATAAAGCAGTCATATATCGAAGGACTGATCTTGGATCAGATTCCCGAGACTCTCACAAATACTGATCTCCTTCCATGGTGTAGATTTGTGAACACAGAATCGGTTGTCATAAGATTTATACTGTGCTCTAATAATCTCATTGACAGGTTAAAACAACCTTGAAGACTTGGATGCACTTTGAACAGGTTGACCATTTCGGTCAGGTATTTTTCTGAAAACAGGTTTGACTATTTGGGTGACTACTGAGTTTAATTGTTTGTTAGCAAAGTTAGCCTGATAGGTCAAGTTCTAAACTAAGCAAGCAAAATTTGGACTCCACATAGGGCTTAGCTGATTAACCATACCTAGGGTAAGTGGAATGTTGTTTTGTTTTTTTCTGAACTATTCACTTCTGTGTTAATGTAAGAGTTCATCCCATGTTCGTCTGTTGGGCTGTGCAAGTGATTAATGCATTACACATGACTAATTACTTTTTGGGAAAAGTAGCATAATCTTGTTACTCTTTATGATTTGCATTACTTTGTAAAACCCTCACAACGTATAACAGTTCAGAGTGTCAGGCTATGTACACCCTAAAAATGAACGCTTTTGCTGTCCCCTTGCTGAATAGCTCTTACTCACTTAGTGTGCAGCTGTATTATCACATCTGACTGATCGTCAGGTACTCAACTTTAAATGACTTGGGACTAAAGGAATTAGAATCATAATCAGAGTTCAAAAAGCCTGATCAGCAAGTACCTAGTCTGAAAACAAAAACACCTACAAGATGATTCTTGTGCACAAAAAGGACATGGAAGTGGAGTGGAAGCTGCAAGCGTGTCACGGTATGAGCTAACAGGCTATCATTGTCCATAGCGAACTGATTATTGATCTGCCATTGACAGTGGGTGTAAATGTCAATGATTCCACACACTGCTCGTCTACAGGGCCAGTGGCCTTTTGCTGGGAATCTGTCTCCACTCTCGTTATCAACATGTGCCCAGTCCAGAGCTGCAGCCTCGTTTGACAAAAAGAAGTCAATTATTTGACAGGCTACCTGATAGGGTGGCTTAGCAGCTGCCTTATTGAAGAGCGGAGAGAAGCAGCAATCAGCCTGTAATTCCACCTCAACCACAGAGTTTGATATGCCACCCAGGCCCACTGATCTCACCTATCAGTACATGGCTGATAATGGGCACATAAGAAACATGATACAAATTTAAGTCTGAACATGTCAAATCTAAAGGGTGCACCTCTACATCCTCCTCATCAATATAACACTTGGAAAAAGAAGCCCTGCAACCACAAGAGATGAGCTGTTTTTGCAATAATTCTCCCTTTGTATAATTAATTAGTGAAATGTTTAAGCAATAGCTGTAATTTATGTAACAACATGGTTTACAGAGACAATTGACCTATCCATGCTACTGCTGAGGTTGAACAAGACTTACAGAACCAACATCCATGGTTGCATCATCTTATTATGATTATAAAAAATTTCTGCCTCTCTGTTGTGATCACAGAGTTGCCAGAATTATCGATATAGCAACATATTGTCTTTATATGCTGTATAACTGGTGTGCCACCTGCCTGATTTGCTGTTGTTAGACTTTTGAATGTGTCACCAATACATATATTACTTCAACTCTGTTAACTACAAGATGGAGCCACTTTGGATTGGACTTCATTCCATCACATCACTTATGCTAATAAGATCTGTGAAAAACTTTTGGCACATTTAAAATGGTATGTTTTTTGCCAATATTTTAATCAGCAGATGAACAGAAACTATCACTGAAACGAGATTTTTATCTTTGCTCCTGCTAGAAGATTAAATAAATAAATAGATCTGTTGGTGAAGTCCTTAAACAGAGGTATTTTGGATTATGGTTCAGAGGTTGAATGGTATTTGCTTTCTGAAAAACTAGCTATGACAAAACACATTTGTGGGTGGAGCATTGCTAAGAAACATCAAGTAATGTTTCTTGAGGATACTGAAGTATCCACTGTGTTCTGGAGTTCTGACCTGTGTGTACGCGGTAGTGGGTCTCCAGCTGGTGTTTGAGGCTGAACTTCTTTCCACAGCCGTTGCACTCGTAGGGCTTCTCTCCAGTGTGGATGCGCTTGTGGCCCTTCAGTGTGCTCTCGTCCCGGAAACAGCTCCCACAGTACTCGCACTCATATGGGTGATCACCTGTTCCATAGAGGAAACAAACTCATTCAGTCTCACTAGCCACTGTATTACAACTGACAGGAAGAATTATCATTATCATCATCAAATAAAGAACTACTATCAGAATTTGCTAGAGGCACAATAATACGTAACCATGTTACGGAAAAATGGGTCTACCAGACACGTATGTCAAAAAATGTAAATGTGTTTTACACCACCTAGATGGGTAATATGTGGGCCCTCACTTCAGTTCCTATGCAAAACTACATTACTGAAATAGTACACTGTAGCTAGTGAACAATGAATACGGTACTAAATAATAAGTCTTACAATTAATAACTGAATAAAAGGTGTCTCAATTGCTGCAGCTACAAATTACTAGTAGCCTATTGAAACAAGTAGAGCAGTGGTGTCAAAAGTACATATAGTAACCTTTCAATCTATACTACTTTTATGTTCTTAGGCAGTAGAAATGAACTTGAAGTTGGATCCGATGGAAAGGTCTTGTTATGCAGAAACAAATCTCCACTCAACCCATTTTTTGTCCTCATGTTAGATACCGCAAGTATTGATTATATATCATGGTATAATCGTATAGTAAAGTGACAATAATAAACCTTGTACTCATCTAATTAATCTGATGAATATGACATACCGGAGCAGCATGGCTCAATGCAGAGGCTACAGTTAATAGTATTGATGTGATAAGGCTAGACAGCATTGTGAGTTAACGGTGTTAGAAATGAGAGAGGTTAATACAGGACATCTCTGTATATGCGCCTATTGACCAAATGGCTATTCTAATGCCAATAATCAGTGATAGTTTGATACAGTAAGTGATGACTGCCTGTGACTGGCTGCTAATTGCTTTGCTGCTCTGCCTAACAGCTTCTTATATCATTTTCTCAGGCAGCAGCGCGGCGCTCGGCCAGCCGTATAATGCCGCCGATATTTAATGCATTTCAACCCAGACGCCCGCGCTTTAAGTCATCAGCGGTGACCCATGCTTTTCATTATCTCCCTGTCCAAGTGGCAGCCGTGCCTTGGAATAAATTGCGTTTCTTGTTATGTACTGTCATGCTCCGACTTAAACCCTCCTCTTAAGAGACAATGCCGAAAAGTCCCAGAGCACGTTTTTCTTTCTTTTTTCCCTCTCTCCTTCTAGCCCAGTTCACGGCGCGCCATTCACATTCAAATCCACTCTTAGCAGGAGCGGCAGCCCGAAATGAATGGGTTTTTATCGGAGTGGAGAGGAAGAGCGGGACGAAATCCCGGGAGAACAGATATAAGATGATAGATAGAGTGGCAGTCTTTAGGCATCTGTATCAACTTATCAGATGCACCTTGCGAAAAGCCCTCCAGCCCGTCTGTCATTAAAGTTAATGGAGCCGAGGCGAGCAGCCGGTCGGCCAGACTTGTGCCGCCACAGGCATGCTAATGCACTAACGCTCAGCCCTGTGAAGATTCAACACGCGCTGCTAACACCAATTACCCACCTCGTATGGGGTGCTAATATCTAATGGGTTACAGGCTTTGCGATACATTGACCCAAATGGTCTTCACGTGTGACATGTATTTGAAGGCCTGGACACTTCTCAATAGACCTAAATGTATTTCTGTTGGAGCTGTGGCTCAGGGCATGAGCAAACACATCAATGATTTCTTTTTGGTCACTAACAAGACCAGAGGACAAAGTGTATATTCAGTTCCCCGTAAGGAAATGATTCTGAAAAATGTAGGCTCCCATCATACAACAACAAAAAAAGAAGCCCGGACAAAGTGGCATGAAAAGGCATGAAAGGCGAAGCTCAGAGGAGCTTCAGAGAGCTTTCTGTGCCATAAACAATCCGGCTCGCTCCTCTCTGTCTGCGCTATCAAACACAGCTGTGAACATTAGACAGCCGCCACTGTCTGCAAATGGCCTGCCAGTGAAACGGAGAGCGAACAGCAATGGCATATTAATGAGAGGGCGCTACACGTGCAGAATGTAGAGCGGAGTGAGGCTCCGGAGCCAGACACGCACAGCAGCGCACACTGATGTGGCCAGATGTGTGCTCTGACCCTCTCAAACACTGGCCACCTTTTGCCTACCACAGCCACCAACAAGCAGAATCACCTCAGGTAAACACCCTGTTCCCTGTAAATAGCATGTAAAATATCAAGCATCCATAAACTTAATAAACTGTCATTTTTATATGGACATATTGTTGCTAGGTTCTCCAACATGACAATGTTATACAAGGAGACTAAACTTTAATGTACAGTACTGTGCAAAAGTCAGAGGCCACACTTCATTTATCTCATTTCTGGTCATAACAGCCATCAGGTGTTCATTTGTCTGCGTTTGTTCTTAGGGAGAGAAATGTGCAGGAGTATCTCCAAAGTTCAGTCTTAGATATTGGTTGCATTTTGTTCTTATGATCCAAATGCTGTCAAACACATTCTATGATGTTGAGGTCTGGGCTCTGGAGTGTTCTGAGAACAATGCAGGCCCTTTGTTTGTTTATAGCATTGAGTTGTCTTCTCGCAGTAGAAGGATGGACAGAAACATGTGGATGTTTTTCAGATCTGAAAATCTGAAGCTAAAGCTTGATTTTCTCCCTTCTCTCAAAGATGAAAGCTTTAAGTACTATTTATCTGCCCGGTTTTGGTGGTCTGCCAGGTCTTGCATGATTTTCCCTAGATCTTTGTTTTAAATTCAGAAATATGTCCTGAAAAATGAATAACTTGTACCTAATGGAGATATGCAATAACTACTGATATCTTTGTATCCCACCACCACCCCGTCTCTGCCTATTCCTTCCAGACTGCTCTCTCTTGCTGAATGACAGGGAATCTGGTATCCTTGATCACAGCAAAGCTAGAACTCCTGCTTGAGCTTTCTCAGAGTTCCCCTCCTCTGCTTCAAGGTCAGTTTGATGTGTGGTCCTGATGTGTGAAATGGATGTTCTGACTGGAAATTAAATAAATGAAGGATCTCAGACTTTCTGTCCCCTTTTTCATGAAAAACGTTCACACAAATTTAAAAGAAGGTTTTTGTTTCAGTGATAAAAACATAGAGAGTGAAAATAAGATAGTTTTAGTATCACAACAGTAATAACCTGGGACTGATGCTTGTGTGAGACATTTTGAGTGTTTATCTCAACCAACAAGAGATGTTGGTCAACAACGTCCTATAATCTGAATTTAAAAACACAGACAGAAATTTCATTTCGCTGAGAATGAGAATAGCTGACATTTACCCAGCATGCATGGAACATCAGAATGTCTTTTCAGTTATAGCACCAAAGCAAAAGAGTACACAGTGCCTCAAAGTCGGGCTCGAGTGAATACATAATGGCTGGGCTTCAATGTTTAAAAAAGCAACTGCTCCTTCTTTCTGTCCCTCTCTCATCCAAAATTTACGTGTCGAGTCTAAGACCTCAACCGTCTCTGACAATTGCACTGTTATTCCAGGTCACAAAAGCAGAGAAAGAGGTTCTACAAAGGAAAATGGAACTCACTCAGTCAGCTGCACAGATTGACTCTTGTTTTCTTGTCATTTCTAAGATTTCTAAACACAGAGTACACTATCAAATGTAGGTTCATAAACTCGGTGACGTTATGATTTCAGTTTCACAGAAAGTTACTGTGGACAGCCTTGCTTTGTAAAAGAATGAATATCCTTTATGTTTCTGTTGTGTTTATATTATTTGTTGACAGCAACAGAAACGGAAAAACGTCATACTTGGGTACCATATACAACTGGATATAAATATAATTCATTATGTAGATATCTTTGTACATAGTCATGCAAATACTAGGGATGCACACAAATAATTTGGTTACCCAATCAAGGTGTCAGTTCACAAATACTGCAATCACTGTTTGAGTACTCATTCCATCTCAGCACAGAAAGGTGTAGACAATATACAGACAAACAAGTCAACAGATGTATGTTTTATAAGGACTATAAATGTTGCACTTTTGCTCATATTTGTGAGTAAGTATATATATTACACTGTGCCTTCCCCAGAACATAAGTGCCTGAACAAGTGTGCGCTGCTACAGATATGACTGAAAAGGTAGATGTTGTGTTACTTTATTGATAGCTATGGCAGTTGTCGCTGTCACTGGAAGGAAAGTATGCTTTTATGCCAAACTATCATTTTGGCACAAACTCCACTAAGGTGCAAAAGTAAGATGACTAGTTTCCATCACCATTAAGCGCCATACCTATTAGCTGTAGCTTTAACCTCTGAAAGGGCAGAGACCATACTCAACCCTCTTAACATGAGAGCTATCACCTAAAAGAGTAAGGATTGGCTGAAATGCTAACTCTTTAGAGAACATTGCAAGCTTAAAAATCATTCATTGTTATGATGTTACTTATATGACTGCTTCACCTGATAAATCGACAGGTTTCGAGTGTCCCTCCTCAGGTCAGTAGATGTCACATAAGCTTCGTTTTTCATTGTTTGTGTAGTGTCAACATCTTAACCAGGTGACAAAATTTGGATGGCATAATCTGGGCAAAGTTTAGAAAATAGAGTTGCCAGATTGGGTAGGTTTCAACCAAATTAGGATTTCTAAATGGGTTTAAAAGGGGTAAAAGTCCAGGGGTAAAAAAATTCTGGTTAGCTGTCATTGTGTCAGGTATTAATAAGCTACATTACTTAATAATGCAGCTTAAGTAAAAACAGGGCTAATTCCTTCCCAAAATTATTAACATCTGATTGACAAACATTTTACTCACTCGTGTTGTGAGGAGGCTGTTGCCTTGCCCATCTGTATATTCCCTAAGTGATACACATTGATTGTGAAAGTAATAGATATGCATCAAAATTTCCAGTTCACGTGGCCTTACTGGTTTAAAAGCTGTACTTTTCATGTTATGGATAAATTTAACGTAGACTGTACATTCTGGGAGTTTTTTACTTTTTTGGCTGGAAACTATTGAAGCAATTCCCTAACAGGAAGGCATCCAATAAATCCATTCAGACTGTACCATCCCTTTAAAACTCAATACCTAGTTAAAATTCCACCAGTCTATGTGATAAGCAAACACTGTATAAAAAAAAACAAATAACTGAAGATCTTACTATTCACTAAAGTTTAAGCAACTGCATTGTTCTACAGTGGACGTTTTAATGGGACCTCCCAGCTTTCTTTAAAACAGCCGTCCATAACATTACTAGAACTCGGCTGTCTTCTTTTGTTGGATACATGTGAACTGGGCCCAAGGGTTAAAGCTGGTGTTGAATGTGATGGAGTTGAATGTGGAAGTGACCTAAGGACTAATCATCAGTCATGTTCTTCATGTTCTGAAGCCCAGCAAGAGGACAGAGGCATGTGTGTTTAGAGAAAGGCTCACCTGTATGCGAGCGGAGATGGCGTTTCAACGCCGTGTGGCTGGGAAAGGTGCGGTCACACTCGCTGCAGATGTAGCTGCGCACGCCTGCATGAACCTCCATGTGCTGCTGAAGGGCCTTCTGAGTCTGAAAACGTTTTCCACACAGCAGACAGAACACAGCCATATCTGATCCTAGAGGGAGTAACACAAAGGGAGGATATTCCGTTCAGCTCAGTTTCTACAATATACACAGCATGCAAAACAATCAATTCTGATGAAGCAGCTACATAATTTGGAAATACATACAGTGAGTGAAGCAGACTGAATAATATGAATGACAACATACAAGCTCTATACACCCCCATAGTCTATCTCTCTCACTTTCTTTAGAACTGAGCAGTCCGATTTCTCCTGCTTCAGTCAATAATGTATCTTTCAAGTAAAGCTGTCTCTAATTTAAAATCTATGTGAATTCCCAGAGGTGGGCTCATGAACAGTAGGCCAAGATTGACTTCCCACTCAATCAATCAGCATTTGCCGCACAGCTCGGAGAAAAAGAGGGGGAAAAAAGTCACAATAGCGTCTGAGACACATAAAAATCAGCTTCTTGTCTCTATCACCGACAACCTGCCAGTAATGGGAGTTTTGTGCAAATGCAACCTGACAAGCCCTCCCCCACACCCCAACTCTTCCTCCCTTATATTCCACTTCAAGGACATATATCGACTCAGGTTCATCAGATCACACAAAAAGGCCTGGTGAAAACCTAGAGAACGGGCTGAATAAGTATTGATTGCTCTTTATTGCTTGCACAAGTATAGAATTGCTTATATAAGTATTGGTTGCTTGTTATTTCCATTAATGCCTATCCCAATTAGGTCTCAGCCGGTATACAGGTTGGATACTAATATCAACAGATAATTAGGTTTGCATCAGCATCAACGTTCCTGCCTACAAAGCACCAATATTTATTAATGTTACGTGCCGTCAAGTAAGGTCCATATGGATACTGTTTCTCCACAATATCCTGTTTTTGGTTTGGATCTTAAGGCTTCTTCATAGTTTGTTCATAATGTCGCCAACTCCATCTGCTGGCTGTCCTCATCCTCTTTTACCTTTAGCTGTTCCAAGCATACCTGTCTTTTCCAATAAATGAGTTCTTATGATATGTCCAAATGAAGTCAGCTTTAGTTTGATTATCTTATAGGGAGAGCTTGACTGTGTTAACAATTCATTTCTTTGTTTTCTTTGCCATCCAAGGTACAGCCACAGATCATAACCTGGACAAGGTCAACATTGCTTGACTGCTGAATCCTTTACTGTTAACAACTGTTCCAAGAAGGCCAAGTAGGTTGTCTACCACTTCTACATCTTCAACATCAATGGTAAAAGTTAGCCACGTTTCTTATTGTCCTAACCTTCAATTTCTCAATGATTCACTCTTATAAGGTTCTTATTAAAGTCTGGTAGATCTATTTAAGCAATGGTCCTCACTAAATGATTTTGAGCATAATTTTAAAAGCACATGATATAATAAAAATGACATGACAGTTTGCAATGTCTTTTTTTTTTTTTAATTGGGATATAAACTGACCACTTCCAATCTACAAAGCAGTTTTCTAAATTTGCTGGCATAATTGGTCCAGCACTTATACAGAACTTAAAATATTTAATTGCAATGCCATCAATTCCTGTGGCTTTCCTTTTTGGTGGCTTATGTTACAATGCAACCAACAGATTCCTGTAATAAGAAAGATTATTAAGATTATTAAAAATCACCCATTTTACTAGGAATACCACCACAACAGACACGATTCATAGTGCATAGTGACAGATCACACGCAAAGTCTTTGCTGGCGCATTCGAAAGTTTTCATTTGACAAAGCAAAGAGGGCAAACCGGTACACAGCTTAGATGTAGGAGCTGCTCGCATTCAGTGGGTAAGAAAGGAAGACAGGCGTAAAGCTATATGAGGCAGGAGTGCTTCAGCTCCCTACCCGCTCATGTTTTAGGAATAATTTACCTACTACTCTATCTATTTATACCCTCTTTCATGCTCTTCTGAAAGCACATAGCCTCTGTCTCTCTCTCTTTCTCTCTCTCTCCCTTTTCTCTACCTCTCTCTCCCTCTCTTCTCACCACACTCCCAGCAGAGCTTTAATGGGCCTGAAGTAGCTGACAGAGTTGCTTAAGCTGGGTGAATGGGGCTGTTAATGGAGCCGGCTCCACTCACAAGGCGAGTGTCAGCTTGGGTAGCAGCAGCAGCTTCACACAGGTTTCGCTCCAGACCCTGCACTTTAACAAAGCCTCACACAACCCAACTGTCTCCCACTGAGTCACAGCAGCACAGGCACATCAACAAGTGCTACTCCGGCTAGTTCTGGCTCTGATCATAATACATGCCAATTCTTGCAATAACTGCAGTTTAAATGGTTAACTTTAAGAGTTGCAGATCCCATAATGTTTTCACAATGTAACAACGTTCTACTTGAACTCCTTTAATGGCCAACCTTTATCACTCACTTCTACAATCTAAGAACAAACCAGTCAATAATAAGCTGAATAAATAAACCTCAGGATGTAGTAAGCCTGGGATTTTAGAGGGTTAAAGGGGCTCATATTTCTCTGATGTTCACTTTTTACAAAAACAGGCACAGATAATTTTCCATGACCATTTTCTAACCTCTCTGCCAAATAAACAGGCTGTTTTTGCAGCTGTGCTTTTAAGCCTATTTGATTTATGTAAATCACCTCTATTTTTATTGGCTACCCTGTATTGCTGTCCTGCCTATAACTTCAGCACAAAAGATCAAGCTATATAGGCAGATATGCAGTTGTGAGCATAAGTTTGAACATCTCTGGCCCAAACGGCATGTTTTGTATATTTTCTGTTTTTTTTTTTTTAAATAAGTTCCAGATCCAAGGAACACATCTGGGGAAATAACAAAACTACCATAAAACACAAAATGTGCCACAGTTTTTACACACTTCACTGACGCCAACTCAGTGCTAAATTCAGCAAACAAATTGCCATAAACTGACAAAAAAAAAAAAATTGGATTGGCTCAGCCAGGCTTTTGCACTGGTTTCTGTGACAACATAAGCAATGGATTTAAAAGACTTCTTTTTTTTTAATCCATTTTTTTGTTTTAAAAGACTACTTAATTTCCGTACATGGATGGTATGGGCTGATAAGTAACTTTTGAAGCTTTGATTACAAAATAACAGTTACAAAATAACATGATACGGGCCATTTAAAGACAATGTACCGTCATTTTAAACAGCAGTGTTTCAGTCAAAATATGTACCCAAACAAGCTAAACTGAGACAAACTGGCACCAAAATATATACAGTTCTGAACAGAAAAGTTGGATTGTGTGATATGCTTTACCATAGTTGAGTACCATAGTACCATAGTACTAATAAAATGATTTTCCTTTCTTTATTATCATTTAAAGGCAGGTCTATGATGTGACCACAAAAAATCTCAGATTCAGATTCTTCAAAGTAAGTCAACACTTCCTCTACCCTTTCTCTCTTGCCTGAATGCTGAATGAGCATACTAAAAGAGAATGCATTTGTACGTAGACATCAACTTTATTTCCCACATTTAAACATCAGAATGCCTTTAAGATTATAAAAGCACTCATTAATTCAGCTGTACCCAGACTTTTGACTGTAGGTGCAAAAAGCATCATGTCTTTTTTTTTAAGAGTCCATATACAGTTCCATGCTATACAGGGCCTGGAGGAACCTCAAATCCTCCCTGTATGATGAAAGGAAGAGATGGAAGGAAGGAGCTGCTGATGGGAGGTTTGAGAAGGGTCAGAGGTCAGGGGAAGCAGGAGGCAGATGAGATGAGTGTGTGTGTTTGGTGTGGGGTGGGGGTTTGGTGCCCCTGCTGGGCATGAACACAATAAGGATTGGAGAGTGCCTGAGCTGGAGGACACAACTATTGGAGTCGTGCTGTTAGCCTTACTGAAATACCACTGCACAAAGCAGAGTGACATTAGAACACCCAGGAGTGGACACAGCTGAGCCGTGCCAGTGGACAGGTAATGTTAATCTGTGCTATGTGATTGGACAGGTTACATTAGCCTTCACAACAGGCCCACAAGTCAAAGTTTCAAAACATACGGCGAAAATGTCTTTTATCACCTTTCTCTTTCTCACAGAGGTGTGATCTATGCATCCATTTTGGAAGGTTAAAATGAATTATATCATTACTACCCATGCCCCGCCTTTAAGCTTTGTACTTTAAGCTTTGGAACATAGCTGGGAGCTAAACACACCTCCAAAAACTACTAGGTGTGAAATGAAACTCTAAATATTTATTTTATCTTCAAACACTTAAACCAAAAAGGTCAAGTCATTCTGGAGTCAGGTAAAAGGTACTAATATGAGCATAATTCATAACCGAAAAATGATATTTGCATTACAACGAAAAAACAAATGTCTATACTAAATATGGCTATCTACTAGTATAGAGAAGTAACTGGCTCCTTTGATCCGTAAAGGCAAATTGTAACAAACAAGTCAAAATACATATATTTATAATCTTTTTTATGTTGTATGCATCCATGTAGCTAATGCTACACTATGTAAGTTTTTGGGGATCCGAGTATTTGACCTCTCTGGTATAATGGCACACAACACGCAGAAGAGCATTTCTCTTGATATTTGAGATTGTATTGAAAGATGATTCAAAGAGAACTTGGTCAAAACAACCAAGCATACAAGCGATGTATCTGCTACACTTATTATTATCATCTTTTTGATGTTGATCTTTTATGTGAGACCAAAGAGCTTTAGCAAAATCCGCCCGATACCTCTTACTCTTCACTCAGTATTGATTTTTCTTTCAAATTAAACAAAAAGGCGAACATAATTCAGCTCAGTAGCGGCACTTCAACCTGTAAACTCAACATTATGCAGCAACTCTAAACAAACTGTGGTAAGGTTTCTGGCTAGGATGAATTTGTCAACTATCCTCCGAACTTGTCCCATTTTGCACCAGTGGGTGGAGCAAGGACAGGTTTATTTCAACTGAAGTGAAATTTATATGTATAGCATAAAAAATGAGCCTCATCAGTACACAGATCAATTTCAATTACAATTATATTTCAATATCAATATTTCATCACGCATGTGCTAATTTAAAAACTAAATAAATATTGAAATTGAATTATTGGTTTGGAAATCCTGGAATAGTGAAGCTTGCTGTATTGTTTTTGTTGTCTACATTCCATTCCAACAAATCATGGTCGAACTTTTCCACTGCAGTGCCGGGACACGCTTAATCAAACAATTATATTAAATCAAGACAAAGGAACCGAAAGCGCACAGCGTTTATACGGAAACAAACAGGCTCCTCTGGTTGGAGATCGTTTACAAGAGCGAAAGCAAACCTGCTTGCTCCTCTGCAGTCCTACAAATCCTCTTTAATCAGATATGAGGAGAGGAGAGAGGCCGAGTGTAAGAGAGGGAATGATTAGTAAACAGGAGCCTGTGCTACTGCTTCATTGGCATTCGAGTGGGGTTAGCGTGTTGCATTTAAAATGCCGTCTGATGAGGACTACAAAATCAAACCATTTGTTACTGCCATTGAAGTGCCTGTGGGCAACAGGCAATTAAATTGGAATTAGTGTGGGGAATGAGATACAGATGATTCATATGGAGAGGGAGAGCTGTCAGAGAGACGGTCTGGAATTCCATTAACTTAACTGGGATGGATACGTCGAGAGTAAACATGCGTGGCCCCTTTCAGATGCCGCTTGCTCCTCCTAACCACCAGCCATTCTGATGTATCATCTAACCTGCGTCCGATTTATGTGTCCTACTGTGTAGGAGCAATACGCCATCAAGCCAGAACAAGATTAAAGCAGAAAGAAGCGCGCCACGTTCACAACTGAAGCTGAAATAGGCAGAAATAAAGTCAAACCCCTAACTGCACTGTAGTTTAGCCAGAATTTTGCCTTTAAACACAGAAATGTACAGTGCAGTTTAAAAGTCTGGTTTCACTAATACTGGACCCGTCTGGTTGCAGACGATTGTTTACAAGGAGTCTCCAACTTCATAGACTTCATCAAATTAGTGAGACATTAACACCTTGTAAACACAAAAGAACTGTTATTGGTGTCCAGAATGATGAACAGAGCTGTAGAGATTTCTACTACACCTGAGAAAGCTGTGAGAAACGTTAAAATTTAGGTGATAATAAAATTACCATCCATCTCAGCATACTAGTGATCGCATTTTAGGCAGCAAACTGGGCAATAATGAATGTAGATAGAGTTGATAAATGCAGTAACTTCTTTTGTTTACTGCCAAATGTGGATTCTTGTTGGGAGCTGTGGTCACTTGCCAAGAGCTTCTACTATTGTTCAATCTTTCTTTCACCTTTCCCAGGAGCAGGACCTTCACCACGACTGACAAGAGATTAGGACACTCCATGGGGGAAGAAACTTCTACTTCTTCGACTCCTTCTAGCTACTTTATCTTCTCATGTTGGACAGATTTGATGCTACAGTGACTCACTATCACCTCTTGAGGTACAAGTGGTATTACAAGACAAGACAGGCCACAAGCTAGCTGGTTATCACGTTAACAGCAGTAGATATCTCTGCAACACACAGACGTCTTTACCATCCAGATTCTGTTTTTCTTTTGTATTTTATTTTGGAATGTTTGAAGGTAATCTTACAAATCACACCTTTAAAAAACCACAATAAGAACAGGTGAGAAATCGTCTGTGCACTGAAATCGTACTGTCCAGTAAGATTCAATACATTGCAATACTGTCCAGCTGCTTCATGATAAATGGAGATTTAAATCACTGCACTCGTTTTGCTGGTACATTGTGTTTCTCTACTGTCAGCAAGCCTCAAAGGTATCTTTTTATCTGTTTACTGTGTTTCAGTATTATACTTTTCTTATGTTGTCTACCCGTTCGTGTACATGTTTTCCACTGTCCTCTGTGCCTCCTCAGGGTCCAGTCACATCAAGTGCTGACCGCTGCACCTCGTTAATAATTTGGAGTTTAAAGAGTCATTCGTGAGCTCTAATGTTGGCGACTGAAGCCCCTGTGCTGGAATGCATTGTACCTTTGGCTATGATTTATCTGAGAGGCCATCTGGACAGTGGGGGGGGGACGGTTGTCCTGAATGTCGGCGTGACCTGCCCTATTATTGGCCTGAGCGGCGAGTCCGGCTCTTTCAAGCTCCTCAGCCCCTTTATTTTGAAGTATAAAGCTGGTGAGGTGGCTTTTCTGCCCAACAAAAGGACTCTCCACTGCGTCTCATCAGACAAGACAATGAGAGCAGTGTGGTGCTGTGTTTTTGTTTCCTCAAAGTCAGTTGCCGGAACGGGGAACAATTGTGGACAATTATGGATAATCGGAAAAATACCAGAGAAGAATGTGAATGAGGGATTAAAAACACATTGTGATGCAGAGAACACAAATCGAAATCAATAATCTGAGTACATAAAAACATGGCTTTAGTACCGACCTGTAACACACAAAGACTGAGAAAAGAGGAAAGAGAGAGAGAGAGAGAGAGAGAGAGAGAGAGAGAGAGGTGAAGAAAGAGACAAAAACAGAGACAATGTAAGAGATAAAAGAGAAAGAGAAAAATAAAAGTCTGTGTGTGTGTGTGAGAGAGAGAGAGAGAGACAGGAGGAGAAAGAAACAAATGAGATAAAAAAGAGGGGGAAAAGAGAGAGTAAAGGGATGGCAGAGATGGAGAGATGGAAAGAAGAAGAGAAAGAAAATCAGAAAAACTAACAAGAAAAAAACAAAACTGAAAGAATGAGAATAAAGTAGAACATGGATAACAAGTGGGGGGGGCAAGGGGGGGGGGGCGCAAACTCTGTAGGATATCAGTATTCCAGCAGAACAAGCTGCCTTTCACAGCTCGTAATGAGCCCCAGGTCACAGGAAACAGGTGCTTAGTGGATTCTCAAAAGCACACAAGCACCTCAGAGACGCTCTACCTTTGTATATTCATCATACTCCGTGTAATTAATCATTTCTCAAAATCTAAACATTCCGAGGTATAACACAACAACAAGCTCCTTCTAGCAAGCAGAACTGAAAAACACCAGGACACACGCAGCACTCTGCAGACACATCAATAGGATCTACTCTATGCTCAGTATGTAGTACGAACGCTGCCTAAACAAGCTCACTAATGTAAATGATTCATGCTCAGTTGATTTTTAATGATTTTGGCTGAAACAGTGCAGAAGTACTTGTTGAGCACTGAGCACTGAGTGTCCAGCAGGGGGAGTGCTGTGTGACAGACTTACACCACAGACTCTCCCAGCAGACCTCACATGACCCCATCACACAGCATCAGTAACAAACATCTCCCACAAACACAAACCATGAGTCACTCCACTATTATTTAAAGTCAGGGTGAGATTATTTTAGTGTTGGTGCAATGTTTCAGACGGGCCTGTCCCAGGCATAGGAAATGCTGATCATAATGCCAGTTTACGCTCCAGTTCATTAATGCTTTTCTTTTCTTTTCAAGGCCAGCTAAAGCCTGTTCGCAAGCCTTCTAAAAACACAAGGAATGTGCATAAGTTCATGTATCCATGTGTACATATAAAAACTAACTGCAGATTTCAATGGAAAACAAACCAAAAATATTTCCATATATATTATTCAGTCTACAGCAGCTTAGCACCCCATTCCTGGGAAGCCTCCTTAGAACATTCCTAATGGAGCAAAACCTTCTGAATGAAGCATAATACAGTCCAGCCAATCAGAAGACAGACATTTACATATATTGGTATTAAGATTGCATTAAACAAAAGCAGCCTGTTTACATTGAGGGGTGATTAGAAATGTAGACTGTTTTGGCATCTAAA
This sequence comes from Prochilodus magdalenae, assembly GCA_024036415.1. Taxonomy (NCBI): domain Eukaryota; kingdom Metazoa; phylum Chordata; class Actinopteri; order Characiformes; family Prochilodontidae; genus Prochilodus; species Prochilodus magdalenae. The sequence goes on from JAMWET010006161.1 coordinate 42,063, forward strand.
CATCCACAAATGTCAAAGCAGGAGATAAAACATAAGATAAAAGAGAAACATTTTAAATACTTCTAAACTTTAGTCTTATGAGTCAGCTTGATTTAAATACCCAAAGACCACCATTCTGACTTCAGCTCAATTTGGATGCTGAGCAAAGCCAGGTTTTACTAAAGTGTGAGAAATCCTTAAAAGAGGCTAAAGTTCAGTCCTAATTGACATGTACTGCCTCCTTCATTTTTTCCCAGGCTAAGCAGAAAAGCCAGCTAAAGCAAGACATCTCACTGGCCCTTCACTGTACAAAAGGCAGGGGATTTGCTTTTCACACTGGTCAGATGACCCCACGACCCCTGGAGAGCAGCGACTCAAAAGTGCCGAATTGGCGTGGAAGCTACAGACCTAATCCTGTTCCCACACGTTTGGTAAACCAGGCACACATTTTCTAAAAGGCACATTCATTACAATGTTACGGCTGTAGGTGAGAATTAAAAAAGTGATTTTCAGGGGCACTGTACTAGAACTTAAAGGGGAATTAAAGTCATTCAGAGCTGTCTGTTGTGAAACGGCTCATTTGTAGAAAAACTCACAGACTTTAAATTCTGTACAGTGGTGGTGATAGAAATCAGGGGTCACAATGTCCACAACATAAATACAGCCATTTTATTTACTTTCCCAAACAGCGAGTTCTACAGTGAACCTACACAAGCTTTGTAAGTTTTATATTTAACGTTGTCCCTGGTGAAAATGCAAAATCGCATGCAACAAGTGGAAGAAAATTTTGCACCATGGGGTTGTGCTTCAGACTCTGATGAATCTGACATTATAAAGAGAGAGCTAAATGTTGTGTATTTCGAGCATGTAGGTGAATGGTCTACTACTTCATAACAGCTTTATCAGTATACTGTTGATATTACATTTGAAATCCAGACATCAAACCAGACCTTCCATTTGAACCTGTGTGTGTGACATAGACACATACAGACATATAGTAAAACTCCTGCAAAAACAGACACAACACCTCTGACTTTAAAGTCAGTAACTCTCAGCAGCAGCCGTATCTCAGTGTTTACTTTAGTGATTTTTCTTTTGTTTTTTCAAACGTGGTACACAGTGCAGATTTTAATTGTATAAAATATATATACTACAAATATATACGGTTCTTTGAACATTTTCTTATGGGAATTCCTGCTAAACATCATTCATGTCAAAATATGACTATTTTATGCAAGTGCGCATCTGTGCTATACTTCATGGTTTTCAAAAAAAGAGAAAACCATCCCATCAAGCAAATGGCTTTGGAACACAGCGTGTTGGAAAATAAACTATGAAAACTTGAATCAACTGGTGCTTCAGACACGCCAGATCAAGAAAGAGCTGGCAAGAAGTGTCGGCTCGCTGAGGCGAAAAAAAATCAAGCAAATCTGATGCAACCATCCTTCTCAGTGATTCACGCAGAGAGGAGAACGTCTCCACTCGGCCAGATTTGGCTGAAAGGGCTGCGGCAAGGCGGCCTGTGGAAACATGAAGGTTAGGTAAATAAGCTCAGCGCTCAGGCCGCAAAACAGTGTGTGTTGATGTCTGAATGTCACTGTCCACACAGCCAAGATGTAGCTGCAGGCTCCTCACCTGCTTCAGGCTGTTTTGGCTGGGGCACATCAGGCCGTATCTACAAAACTGCACCACCGCTGGAGGCTCATTCCGCAACATTGACAACAACGCTACATTCTGTACTTCTCCTCTGGTAGATTATTACACTGGATTAAGCTCAAAGGCCAATTCAACCATTTATTTAAACACTGCTGCATAATTAAATGCTTGAGATGTAAACATAGCTATTCAGAGGGGTTTGATGTGAATTGCTCCATTCCACAGAAACTTCAGTCAGAATTGTTCACAGTGGTGGACGACTAAAGCATATAATGCCTCTAAAAACTACCTCACAAACTTACTTTTCATGGAAAGGTTATGAATATGCTGTCTGATGAACGTGCAGGGTGTTGTAGGGCAAAATATATCCAAACATTTTTCTTCAGAATTACGACTATTTTACCATCATCAACACTACATACAAACTGTTTACTTCAGAAAGTAAATAGACTGGTTATGTTTGGGTTACAGACATCATTACAGGCTCTCACCACAACCACTGTAAAGAAATCAGAGTTGGTAAGTTTCTGTAAAGTTTCACATTATACCATTCCAACTGGCTTTGTTTATGTCTTAATAGCTGAATTATGTGGCATCTTAGAAAATCAGTGGAATTCCACTTTAAATGTTATGGAAAACGAGTGATAACATACCTCTTCCTAGAAGGAAACAGCAGTAGGAATCTCCTCGTCTTTTGAAACTCTCAACATGTACAGGGTGTATACTGCTAAACATTACAGCATTGACAGTATATATTATAATATGATTATTAAACCTATTTGACTGAAATTGACTTAAATGACCTAAAATAATCTCATAACATTATTACAACATTTACTAAGTATTAAAGATTAGAATGACACATCACGCTTTGACGAAACAGTTTCATAAGGAACGCCAGACATATTGTCTACAATTCACTTGCGGAAATATCATCTCTGGAATGTGATCGCATCACTGTTTTGTTTTAGGTGTTCTTGTTAATCTCTGCATTTGCCGTCTAGTCAGTCCTGTCTTTATCCCACTGTAAACAAAATTATTCCCACACTGCAAATCGGAGCCTTATTTACACTGTAAAATACACAAAGAACATTAATATTTATTCAGTGAAGATCTTCTTAAAGGCCTTTTCAAACGACGCAGGAATCTAATTACAAGCTGTATCACTGGGCTACAGTCAGCGGGATGGGTTGTGGGTGTTCTAGTGTTCAGCCTGGTGAAAAGTAGGGGGATGCAGGAGAATTTGGTATAGAAAATCCGCATGGATGGATAGTTCCCCTTTGACCTATTCAGCAAACATGGTGAGATAACAATTGTGTTTTAGACCTCCTGCTTGCAGCAAAGAGGCTGAAAAGGATTTAAGTCCCTTCACACACAGCAAACAGTACAATAGGAGCAAGTCACTGTGTGTTGGGGAGCATGCTGGGTAATCTGTGGTAGCAGGGGCCAATCATTCACTCAGGTGAGACTGCGGGGGGTTTAGCTCTACTGAGCGTTACACTATATAATGCTACAGTGAGACCACTGGAGAGCAAAGACTGCTGTAATTCAAAAGCATAACACTTAGAGATGTGCCTAATTTAATATTAAAGCTGCACATTGCACACTTTCAGTACATCAAAGTTAGTACACACATTTATTTGTGTTTTTGTATTTTTTATCATATATTTACACGTCAGCTGATATTCCTATTTTTTTGAAACATTTCAGAAAGAATGGACTAGCAGAAATGATTCAAATGTTTTTACATTAACTTGAACTAAAATTGTTACATTTTTCATTATTACCCCAAATATTTCTTCTTTCTCCTGCAATGACATCATTTTGGAGGTCTTGTCCCAATATAACCAACATGCTAGGCTGCAGTTGAATCAGTTTGTTTTGTTTTTTTGGTCTAGTTTGTTTTTTTTTTTTAGCTGCACTAGGTAAGATGTTTTTCTAAAAAAATCTAATTTTCACTCAGTAGCAAAAAACAGGGAAAGACTACACTAAAATGAATTAAGATAAAATCTGGAGTTAGGGAAGTTGGAAATACTAAATTGACCCTAAGTGTGAACATATCAATTTGTATGTCTCTGTGTCAACGATAGACTGGCAACTTGTCCAGGGTGTTTCCTGGCATAGGCTCCAGCAGCCCCTAGGAAGGCTAGTGATACGCAGTATCGGCAGTGGGGATACCAATACTTATAAATGACACCACAAAGGAATTTTCTGGCTCCAAAAACATGCACCTTAGTAGAACGTAACCCCAGGAGCGGCAAACATGCCCATGGCAAAACCTAGAACAGCAGTATTTTGTGGAAAGCCAAAAGTAGGGAGTGGTAATACCATATGGAATTCTTCCCATGGTTTTGGTTTCACTGATATGCCGAAAGTATGCCAGACAACACAACATATGAACAGTGTATATATGCTCATAGGGGGGTCTTTCCTGAATGGCTGATTCAGGTAATCACTCGTCTGTTGCTGTTTAGTGACTTACATTCTGAGTAAATGACAGTCCACGAGCAAACGTATGGGTTTATTGAGGTCGTGACAGCCTTAGCTCTAGCTCTTAGCATAGCAGCCTGTAAACTGGGCCTATATGACCACTAGCCCTGTCTACGGAGTGCCTTTTTCACTTAGCTGCATCAGCCAGCTATGGGCAACTACAGCCTCATGCTTTAACAAAGCCAAAATTAATTTCAGAATGAATGACTATAATATTTACTGCCAGAGTGTGATGCTAATAAATGGAAGGCATTCATGAAAAAAGACAAAGAAAATCCATATAGCAACAGAACAAAGAACAGGTCAGTACTGTTTTTCAACAGTAACTCAAGAAACACCTGGAACTGCAGTTGTAAGACAAAAATACTGTGAGGTTTTGCTGCCATGACATTCTCGCTGTAGACAAGTCACTCATGCATGTGGTCACCATCTTTAATGCACTATGCACAGATACTCATGGAGCTGTTCTAAAGTGCCTAAGCAAGATGTCCCAGTAAAGCAGTGCTGCCTCACCAAAAAAAAAAAAAAAAACTGCAGATCTGCACGCCATTCGCCCCACAGCGTCTGCTGAGACTATATGTGTTGACATGGGCAGACATTGGCAGATGTCCGCTGTACCTCATATGACCCCGCACCTCTCTCTGGGCAGCTGAGCAAGGAAGGCCGCCAGGCTAATCTACTGAAGTGAGGAACGGCCCGCTTAATAATTAACACAACAAGAGATACATTGCTTGTGTTTAACCACTGTTTATTCGATGACCCAGTTCAATGAAGTCAAAGCAAGCTGCCAGTAAATGTGTCCACCTTAAGGGCCCATAATTCTCAATTTTTAAGTTTTTATTTAGATTTTGTTGATTTTACGTACCTAAAATAATTTACATGGCCACTTTCAAGCCTGTTCTAGGCTTTTAGATACATAAAACCAACAAGGCTGCTTTTCGCACTCTGCCGTTAAGAATGATGTATGTAAATATATGTAAAGGCTGCACTATATGTTGCCTCAATCTAAAATCCATCCAGGTTAAAACACTCTTTTGAACCTCAACATGAGAGGGTGGGCTAACTGCTATAGGCTAAATCAGCAGATACGCATAGGATAAGTCTCAGATCCTTTTAGGTCTTCAGTGAAGACTGATGATTTTATTTTTTAAAAAGCTGATTTTAAACTCTGCAAGTATTCTAAAAGATCATTGTAATACTGCTTTAAAATTTTATCATTTACTGCTTGACCAGAAATCGGTTGTGGTGTCTAGGTAGATACAACTACGTGAGGAGTCTCATTGCTTTTATTCCCAAGTGACAGTGGAATCAACGATCACCATGTGGTGGGACTAATTTTTGTACGCCTTTAGGAAGTCTAGGATAAGCCAGTGACTGAACATGTGTCACAGTCTGAACAGGTTTAAGTTAGTTAGAAATCTTCATGTGTATTGCTATTAGCTTAGCATGTACATACTTTAGACGCTAGCAAAATTTAGCATTATAGTGTATATTATTGTGTTTTTTCCTCTTTTTTGACTACGTTGACATTTATGGGCCAAACTGAAGGCCTACCTCTAACCGTCATTGCTCTCCACTGGAAATATCAAAATGTGTTGGTTTTGATATGAAACAGCGAATTTATTCAAAACAGGCTGTTGTAGCAGCTTAGTATCCATATACGGACTGCATGGACTGGGACAGAACACATTTTTTAGTTTTTCCATGATATGAGCCCTTTAACATCACCTCTGACCTCTAAAACATCTCTGAATTCACCATCATTAGAGAGATGCAACAAAAAAGTCTCCACTGTAGTCATAAGCTAAGAGCGTATAGACAAAGCCCCGCCAACAGAGGATTCTCCTCCAGAACTACAATCACACATTGGTCAGTAATTTGCATGCAGATTAGTGGAGCGGGGGATTGCTGTCCCAAAATCTTTTCTGTTGGAGATGCGAAGCGGCAGCAGTTTGTGACGAAGCTGGGGAAAACAGAGAAGCGACTGCAGCAATGTCCTGGCCTGCTTTTTGAGAGAGTGCCCGCCAGTGGAGCGGTCCTGAGACGTTAGCGAGGGGTTTTATTTTTGGGACGGCCCTTAAGTAGGTCAGCGCTGAGTCTGTGACAGTGCTGTGGCAGTGAGTGTAAACAACGGCGCATGATGTTGTTTTTCTCGGCCTGCCCTGGCACCAAAAGCCACCGGCTGGTCTGCCCCTCCCCCATTTCACTTTGCAGCGCAAAGACCTCCAAAAGCTACAGCTGGACATTGACCTCTGACCTTTCCCTATGTGTGGATATTCCAAGGCTATCTTCTCTATTACTTTTGGACAGAGGCCACTGTTGTAAAACAGTGTAACTCTGTAGAACTCTGTGGAGTTGAATATGGGGGAAAATATGTGCTTGGATCTCAAGAGTGATAGCAAACCGTCACAAATGCTAGTTATACATCAAAGCAGAATAAAAAAATCCTGAGGACAAATCGAGGACAACAACAGCCAAAATCACTCCCATCCGCAAGAACATGTTTGTGGCTATAGTCCAATGTTAAATAAGCTTTCCAAGAAAAAAAAAGAAAAGAAAAAGAAAACGAGTGAGTTGTGCCCGCTGTACCTCTCCTGGATGTGCTGCCAAGTTGAAACGGAGAACTGGATGTTTACAAGTTTAGGAGAGGAGGCAGAAACTTCTGGGCAGCGTTAACACCAGCCCTATGTCCACATGCATTAACTATTGATACAGTGTGTGCCACATGGAGTTACAGTTACATGCCAAAGTTTTAGAAAGGGTTATCGTCTTTCTCCCCACGGAGCCCGGGCGACAGATATCGCACCCTGATCTCACTGTACAGGAATGGGCAAAGGGAAAAAAAAATAAAAGTGCAATATGGACGTCCAGCTCCAAAGTGTGCCTATTACAAAATTAAATCCCTTCTAATGAGTTAATAAGCTGGCTGCCATGAAGATGATTAGCTCTTCAAATCCGTGCTCGTAAAAAAGGATGGCAGCTTGTTTTAATTAGGACTCAACCTTTATATAGCTTCAACATGTGGATCATTAGCCCCATTGAACACTTTTATACCCAGAGAGCATATTAATTAGTGCAGTCTGGAATACCTGTAACGGCACTCATTCTACTGTCTGCACTCTCTCCTGTGGGACAGATGATTGGCAAGAGAGTGAGCGAGAGGAGCGTGCAGCATACACAGATACAGCACACATAGATAAAGCTAGAGGTCAGTCTTTTAGGGTAGGCTAGTATTACAGTCACCTCTGAGCATTTGTGTGGGGGTGTAGTAGTCCTGGTGCCCTCCCTTTCAGAGGGGGCAAAGTTGATAGCATGTTTACGCCAGCGGTACAGGACGTGATGGTCTGTTTATTCACTTAAGAACCAATAATGAATCACTGAAACAGTGACTGTATCTCAGCACTGCTAAATAAAAAGGACCAATAACAGTCCGTGTACACACTGTCCTGTCTAATGGTTTAATTTTAACTTTACAGGAAAAGCTGGGCAAGAAATCAAGTTGACACAACTTTACTCTTTTACCTTTTAAATGCAGTATATCAGCCAAGACTGTTTGGTGTCTGAGTAGAGTTTGCATTAGAGTAAAAGGCTAATGTAGCTAACAAAAAATAGGTATGGGGAATCGGCAATACTGTATCGATAAAAAGATTCTCGTAAGCTCCTTGGCATGAGAATAAAAAAATTATTTGCTTTTTCAGTAAACAAGATGGTGCTGACTTTTTCCTAATGAGGTTTTACAAAGGTTACGATCAGCAATGCCATCTAATCAAACAGACAGGAAACTGTCTGTGAAAGAAATCTGAAATGTGGCATCTGTATTTAAATCAAACGCCTGGAAGAAGCAAAGGACAAGTATAAGGCTTATGCAGTTTACAAAGAGTGTCATGAATATAAAATACTGAACATTCAAGTCAATATTTTCCAGAAGGTTTTCCTTTAGGGACATAATGTGCAGTTGTAAGAAGGAAATAACTTGCCATAGATCTCAATATGTTATCACAATACTCAGCACATTACACAATGTGTAAAATCACAATCATAGCACAGTTGTGAAAATACTATATCAATATCTCACACCTCTAAAAATAACTTCACAGTCCAGATTAAATGTTTGCATTGTTTGTATGGAGTTTAACAGGCTTAAACTAAACAAATACTTTGAAACTCTTGTGTTAGGAAAGGTTTTAATAAATACGTAATTATTCTACTCAAGTAACTCCACCCACTGTCTGCAGTAACAACGCTCCTTATCACTTCACCACAAATGCGTAGGCTAAACTAAACGAGTAGGCTAAACTAATCTATGCTGAAAGTATGTATGTAAATGTGTTCATGATGACATCACGACCAATATGCATTAAAAAGGCGGTTTGCAGCTTAGTTTCTTTACAAAATGGAGAGCAAACAATACTAGTGAACAATATTTTTTCAACAGTTATTTGAGAACAGCTAAGTGATCTATAGTACAGCGCTTTCAAACGTCTAGATTTAAGACATACATTTTAATAATACCACGTAGGGTACCCATCATAAATATTCTCACTGATTGTACAACAGCAACAACGCAGTGCTGTCGGCTGCTGAGTGAATAACCATGCCAGAGATGTGGTGACTCAGAGGTGTGGGTAACTGAGGCGATGTGTGCTCTCACGCACTCGGCCTGTGTGCATGCCACATCCTGACACACGGTGATGGAGTGCTGAAATATGGCCTTGCCACGGCCCACGAGGCATCGCCCCGCAGCACGCTGCCCTGCCCTCTGCCAGCGCTCGGCTCGCTGAAATCTTAGAGCCCTCTCCTCCTGCTGCTCTGCTGAATTATACAGCATCATCACCACAGCACTGTAAACATCCGCACCGATAAAACCATGGCACACAACAGAGCTCGAGTGTCCACCATGAGGCGTGTCATTTAGCCTGAATTGGAGGCGTATCTGACAAACTGAGGACTGTGACTGTTTGGTTTGAAGAAGCAGACAGGTGAAGGCTTAGCAGATGATGAAGTCTCTTACCTGTGTGTGTCTGCCGATGAGCCTCCAAGGCGTCTTCTTTAGAGAACTGAGCTCCACACTGATCACATACCAAAGCTTTTGGTCCAGCTGCGAAATGGACAATAGAGCATTTCATCAAGGACTTTGATACAGCATTTTCAGTTCACTGAATACTCTCAGTATAATACAAAACATGTTCATAGAAGGCCAAGCTGTCGCATACACTGTATACCTTAACACTTTAACAAAGAAACTAAACTAGCATGCAAAAGATTTGTTAAGAGGGTGTTGGTGAATGTCTGAGAGTACTACAAGTGATTTAAGTTCCATATAACCCACATCTAAACTTGTACATAAAGAAATCCATGCTTGAAGAAATACAAGGGGCCTGGAACAAGTATACATGTCTGAAATTTAAAAGTTCTGAAGTTTTCCAGCCTGTATATATCCCATACAATATGAGCAACATCACTGATACATTTCAGTGAATAAATGTATTTTTCATGTTATAATTATTTTACTTGCCAATTTACTCTGCTGTGTATTGGGTTTAGCTATGTCTTGTGTGCATGACTTCCATTATCAGTTTTCTGCTTATTGAAACATTCATACTAACCTACTAGCCATGTAGTTAGGAATTTAACGTCACTAACACACTTTGATGTTAAATAATAGCACATGCTATATTTAGAATAAAACACAACAGAACGTGTCATATTTTGCAAGTGGTGCAACTTATAAAATTAAACAAGGCTGACCAGCTATCAGGCTAAATAGCTTCCTTCAGAAATATTCTATTGGTGACATTAAATTTAATTATTTACTGAAAGGATCTGATTTAATGTGTAAACAGTTTCTATTGTGTTTTAGCGACAGCTGCTATGAATTGCTCAGGTGAGCCACTGTTACCTTGGTACTAGTGATGCTCATGGAATTAACATTTACCCTAGCAGTCTTAATTTATTAAACATTGCTGTTCATAGATGTACTTGGGTCTCGATGTGAAGAAAATGCATAGAATACTACATTCTAAAAATGCAGATATTTACTAGGTATTGTGTGTACAAAGTTAGTGCAGTAGTCCTGCAAACTGTTTAAAATACTGGTCACATCTCATCTGTCAAACATCTGCCAAAAATGAATTTAATTAATCTGCTGATACCGATATGATTCAGACACCAGTGTACATCTCTAATTTTGAAAAGTCAAAGGAACAAAGGAAAAACTTACATAACAAAAAATCCCCCCAAAAAGCAGAACTACAAACGGCATTTGAACACCGCAGCACTGTCTTTTATTCTTCTTAGTGCTTTTGAATTCTATCTGTTGATTCTATGCAGACGTAGCCCTCTCAAGATCTGACCCGGGTTCAGTTTTCCTGCTTCTCTGTTAATGATCAAAACGACTATTTCTCCTTGTTGTGTCAAAGAACAGCCTCATTCTCAAACAATTAACAGTCATGGGCATACTGAGGAAGACCCAAGCTGAAACATTCATGTGATGCCAATACTGCTCACAGCACTGGAGCAAAACAGAAAAAGGTAGAATAAATCAGAAAGAAGCCACGAAGCCTCGTGTGGTCTCGCTGTGTGAGTCCTGATTTGTTTCCAATATTTAGGTGGTCACCAATGTATATAGAGATGCTTGGGACCTGTGTTTGTGTACTGGAGCCTTGACATCTTTCAGGAAAACATTTATGTTTTGTGAGCCAATGCGCTCCGTTCTCCAGGCTGCAGTTATAAAAATGATCTACTTCTGTAAATTTCTCACATCGCCCCCGAAAAGAAACCCTGTTCACTTCAAAACTGCCTGCATGCATTTACTGCATGTCAAGCAAGTGAAACATGAGATTATTTACCAAAATGTCAGTGTTGTCCTTTAAAGGTTTGGTTTCACTTCTCACACAGGGAATTGTTTTTGATATAAAAAAAATCCCCTTTATTCCCCCCTACACACACCAACGGAGAGCAGTGACACAAAGTCTCTTGACAGAACCAGAGAAATGTTCTTCTATCAAACAATAGCTGCCAGCTCTCTCTCGCCTCGCCTTCATAAAAGTCCACAAACTAGTCAAAAACGAACAAACAGCCATACATCCTCCAGGATATGAAACCATGACTGCATGTATCTCCGTGCTGACTTTTGACAGGTTGGGGTTCTCGTTTCTCAAAGCCTAAAACTTTACTTTTGGGTGCTTTGCATGACATAAAGTTTCTCTAGAACAAAACATTTCACATCAAACCCCACTTACTGATTGAATTATGGAGAAACACTGAAAAACTGGTGTAATTCTCCTTTGGGATAGCTCAGGTTCAGGATTTTTGTGTAACCTAGCTCGCATTAGCATGGTGGTATATCTATATCACTTTTATTAACAACCTGCATAGTCTTATTAGTTTAATTAATTTGAGAAGCACACCAGCATATTCTGGTTTTGCTGCTGACTAGCCAAGCTGATCCGTAATTTTTTTCTAGCAGGGTTGGTCATGTAGCTGTTCTGTAAACCTAGCAACAGTAGTAATGAAAGAATGTAATTGTGGGCGGAGCACGGACAAGGCACAGCAGAACATGATGTTCCTAAACTGGTGCAGTTAGGGACACAGGCCACGCATCTAGATACACAGTGGACAGTCACACAATCTTATTCGAGGTCATGAGCGAATTCAGCTTTCAGTGTGGTGAAAGAAAACTAGCGCGAGTGAGTCTAATAATGATGTGCATCACTCCCTCAACCCTGCGTCTGAAGTAGGGGGCTATTAATAGTGTCCCAGCCACCTGTAGAGCTGGCCTAGTCTGCCACACAAACAGTGAAGTAGGCCACGAAATGTCCTTAATTTAAGCAACCACACTGAATGAACCACACCACAGTCTAGAAAAAAGAGAAAGTGTTCTTAATTGGGCTGTGAGGTTCTGGACGAAAACCATTTGAACATGAAAAACCTTTCTCCATCCTGACTGGGTTCTTCAAATACAGCCAAGGCTCTGGCTGCACTCTGAAGCTCTGGAATGAGCAATACAGTCTCACATTGCCAATCTTAGGATTATAGGTTTAAGTCCCTGCATTTGCACCATAGAAATCAGAATAAAGCAATAGTTCAAATTTGCATAATTTCTCCCCTCACGCCACACGTAGTGGACCAGACAGAACATGTCTGAACTAAAGTATGGACAATTTAGACTGCTATTAAGCTATGTGCCATACGTTTGTCTATGTACAGGGGTTGGACAATGAAACTGAAACACCTGGTTTTAGACCACAATCATTTATTAGTATGGTGTAGGGCCTCCTTTTGCGGCCAGTACAGTGTCAGTTCGTCTTGGGAATAACATATACAAGTCCTGCACAGTGGTCAGAGGGAGTTTAAGCCATTCTTCTTGCAGGATAGTGGCCAGGTCACTACGTGATGCTGGTGGAGGTTCGTCCTTCTTGGTGGTATGCTGACATTACCCTGGATACTGTGGCTCTTGATACATCACAAAGACTTGCTGTCTTGGTCACAGATGCGCCAGCAAGACGTGCACCAACAGTTTGTCCTCTTTTGAACTCTGGTATGTCACCCATAATGCTGTGTGCATTGCAGTATTTTGAGCAGAACTGTGCTCTTACCTGCTAACTGAACCTTCACACTCTGCTCTTACTGGTGCAATGTGCAGTTAATGAAGATTGGCCACCAGGCTGGTCCAATTTAGCCATGAGACCTCCCACACTAAAATGACAGGTGTTTCAGTTTCATTGTCCAACCCCTGTATATGCATATATATTGTACACTGTCCACAATAATTTATAGAAAATTATTTTGCACAATGCTAGTAAGAAAGCATGTAGAGGCTTATTTGTTAACATACAGTTGCCTCATTACTTCATTGAAAGATTAAAAAGCCGTCAGACACCGAACGTCTTGGGGGACTGACTAATTGTGCAGGAGAAAATTGGCTTTGAACAATATTGCTTTAAATATGTCATTTCTTTGGCCTTCACTGTACTGCATGAATGCAGTTTAAATCAGCACTATTGTCCCCATTATTACTGTTGTCAAAAAGTGATTACAGGATCTTTAAGGTTTAGAGAGCTGATTCTTAATGGCTCTTTATGATCTCCCAATGAAAGACTTCTACCTAACATTAACCAAATCTACCTCCCTGCTTCTCCACTAGTGAGATGTTCCTGTTTTTACATGCAAACAGCGAGCTGCCCTGACCCAATCTCTCCTCGTCTCCCCTCGACATGACTCCACTTCAGAGATACAGCACACGTAGCAGACAGCCATCAGTCTGGTGCGTTAGATTAAAGTGAGGCCTTCCACTGCCTATCCTCTTCTGTCTCATATCCAGCCTCAGAGCATCCTGCCAGCTTTCGTTGAAAAAAAAGTCAATAAAATCTAAATCTATAATGACCCAAGGCTCGTCAAGTATCTATTTTCGCTCAGCTGCCTCTAAATGGCTTTATTATGAGTCATTAAAACGCCCACAAGCTCGAGGAAGCCAGCCAGCTAGCGCCTAAATTTAGCCTCTTCCCCACATACCCTTTTTCTTCACATTCTCGTACCGCTGCCCCCAAAGCAAAGCGAAGCTGCACATGTGCCTTCACATGACAAACCATCAGCAAAAAAAACCAAATAAATAAAAAAAACAAAAAACAATAGGGTTCCAGCATTTAGTGCTTGGACCCCTAAAGAACATACTAAGCCTAAGCCGCTAGCAATATTCAGAGTGAATTATGGATATTGAATATAATTGCCACTGAAAGGCCAAAGCACACTGCAGCTGCGTAGTGATGATAGTAAATTGCTGGTTTAATATGGACTTATTTGACAACAATGAAAACAACAAAGACATGCATTTTTTTATGCATGCACAATCACAGGTACAGATCCACTGGGGACCAATCGATATACATGTATAGTGATAACTGACACTGGCTGAAAGGCCTGCACGATCATTTTTCCCCCTTATTGTGATACAAGTTTCCATAACAAACACATGTTAAGGCTGTAATGACACAACAGATCGATGTGGCAATTGTTATATTTTATGTTCACTTTTTATTAAATAAAAGTGACTTGAGACTATAGTACTTGTCAAACTGATTTAGACCACTAAAAGTAATAATGGGAAAGAGTCAGGGTGGTAGGCTAGAGTCAGTTGATGACAGTGAATCACTGACAACTTCCTCTATTGCAAAAGTCAGTCAAGGTGGACTGTAATGTCACAAAGGTATCTTTAATTCTCGGCACATTAATGACTAATGCTTTTACTGAAAGTGGTAATACTGTAGGGTAGCTGATGCTCTATATGGAAAGACATATTACATAACCTAAAAACAATTTTCGGATGCATGAAATAAACATGATTCGGTTGTGTGCAAAAGTTTGGGCACCCCAGTCAAATGTTTTGTTGATTTTCTAAGTGAAAATTAGTTGATAAATCCTCGAAGGGGAACAGGGAAAATTAGTAAAATGTAATTTAATAGAGGTGCTCTAATAAATGTAATTTAATAGAGGTGCTCTAATAAAATCAAATTGCCCACCCCGCACCTCGGGTCATCAACGTAAGATAATATTATCAGGTCAATATATCGCTCTGGCTTTACACACACTGATGTCCAATGTTTGAAGCAGCGTATGCTTGTGGGTGTGTGTGTTTGTGTGACGTGTCCTGTTTTGACATGGCTGACTTCACTCATATGCATCCTTATATCCCCCCATCCCCAAGACAGTCGCAGCTCACTGCACCCTGAAGTGATGAAGCAAGTCCAAAATTCAATAGCCTTCTGTTCTGCTTTAGAAGGCACACAGTGTACTGTACAGGCCATGAAGAACATTTCCCCCCCAAAAACAGCCTCACATGCAATCACCTTCCATCAAAACACTTTGTCTGGCATACAGAAATAAGTGGCCAGCACGTGCTGAATACCAAATCAGGCCGCTAGTGAGGGGTGCTCCTGCTACTTGGCAACAGTTCAGATCTGAAGCTGCCGAATCGAATGGCAGGTCAACAACATCTGAATCGTTTGTGCACTATAAAGGCAGGATTAGAATTTGGTTAAGAACTGCAAACAGAGGATTAAATTCAATTATCATAAACTGTCGTTCAGCAACTACAATGGAAACAGGATAATACCACTTATCTTGGAACTGGCAGAAGCCAACATGAGCCGCTAGGCCTGGTGGGAATTAGTAATTGTTGAAGGAAACACAAAAGCCACATTAAAACAATATAGCTCTTTTATACACACTCATTTCTACTGGATACTTCAATGGCTATTAATTGCAATGTGCTAATTCCTTGATGACAAATGATCAATGGCTGATCCTGGCAAGTCTTTTAACTCTTGAGTTAACCCTTAGGTTACCGGCAAGTCTTTTAACCCTCACAATTATTGCTGGTGACAAAGATAATCAAAGTGCTTATTTATATTAAGTGTTTCTCATTCAGACCTCATTTGAACAAAAGAAGAATTTCTGTTGAAAGTGTGGGTACTTTCAAGTGCTAAGTAGGAGATATTGTACAATGGTGGACAGTAAGGAAGTCGATGTAATAGGTTACTCCACTTAAGTAGTTTTTTCATGTATCTGAAGTATTTTCATTTTAGGTGCCTTTTTATGTTGACACGTCTACATTTCAGGGTCACCTATCTTACTGCTTATTCCACCACATTATTCAAAATATGTCCTTCCTTTTGTTTTATGTGTGCATAAAAATGTGACGTCAAAATGAACAAAGCATTAAGCGAGCCCACCAGACAAGATACAGCGCATCAGGGTAGAGTGAACACAGTGTTCTGAGCTTGTTTTGACCTGTTGGACAGAGCCTGGCTCTACATAAGAGAACCTTACATTGTTTTGGGCTTATGATCATTTTAACAGACATCACTGTCAGACTAATTAAAGACATTCTGTTCAAAGATTGGTGGGCAATTGGTGGACCACCTAAAGTGTGTGGATTAAGCAGAAGTCTAGTTCTAAAAATGAAAACTAGACATTAGAGACATATTGTACTTTTACTTTCCATACCTTTAAAAGCAAATACTTTGGTCCTTTTACTCAAGTGGAGGAATTTTACTAGAGGAATATTTAACCTTGGGTACCTCTACTTTGACACAAGTTTATGATTTGTGTATTTTGTCCATCACATATTGTATGAATTCAATGAAATGTTATGTCTACAGTCAATGGAAACAAGAACGCTTTCAAATATTGCCATGTGTTTTGCCATGCTTTTGTCACTGCCGTTGTCATTGCCACTGTTTGACCCTGAAACAAACTGAAAAAGGTGCAGAATGTAAACTGATATGGGAAAAAGTATTACTACTACAGTTGTACTTTTGTAATGCTGTTGTTGGCAGTTACAGTCAGCTGTTTGCAGCACAGTGCTTTGGCTGTATGTTTAAGCTTGTTGTCTGGGTAAAACATCCTTTTCCCCAGCCTATAGGAAAAGAAGATTTTCTCTCGTATACTGTTTTCCAGTACACTGTTCCATTCATGTTTCCTTTGATGATGTGTAATGCACCAACAAAACTTGCAGCGAAGTAGCTTTATGCCATGATGCCATATCCAGTTTTTCAGTTTAGTACCAGAGTACACTGTTCCAAAAGACTTTAATTTCTCTAAGTGATTGTGGGCACATTTTAGGTGCACACTTCTTTTTCCTTGAGAATTAATCTTGTGTGGGGTGCAGGAATGGAGATTGGAGTGGAGCACCTGCATTTATCTACCTGCATATTATCAAATGAATTGTACTGACAGGAATATTTAAGATGCTACTGTGCTAGCTACTGTTTTTAAAGAAAGCTGCTTCTAGTATCTTGGCAACGTCTGTTATAATGACACCAGCTGCATGAGCATTTTTTTTGCAGTACTAATATTTAGAACGGTAACCTATCTAGAACTTTAACCCTTACATATATATGGAATAAAAGTACTACTAGAAGCAGAGCAAACTGATAACATTAGCTCTGGGCTTTTAAGGGTTAACATAGAGTCGTTATGTGAAGATATCAGAAGGCTCTTCAACAGGTATATGACTGCCACACCTGGGAGAGATACGTTACACACTCAGACAGAAGCTGGCATGGGGGCACACACTGACACACCCTTTGACATTCCTATTTAACAGTCTGAACATGCACACACACACACACACACACACACACAGATCCATCACATCCTGCTGTAACAGCCAGAGCACTCAAGTAGCTCCTCTGTCATCTAGTCATCTAGTGGAGTGATTCTCAGCAGGCCTGCTGTCCCTCTTTCCGTCTTAATTTCCCCACACACACGCTTTCTGTTTTTGTTTTGTTTATTCAGGCCTCCTTCCCTCCTCCCCGCCCCCGCCCCGGTGCTTACGCCGTTTTGTGAGAGTGAGCAGTGGCTTGGAGAGCGCTCAAGTTTGATTAATTTTGGGATTTGGGTACAGTATGTTCCTGGACACACATCTGCGAGCGATCATAAATGCTCCGGAATGCTGGCAGAACATCCAGACCTGCAGGCAGCTGATGATGTCATCAGAGCGAGGGAAGAGTTGGCGCACTGCCAACCATCTCAAACACTGCTCTCTCAGACAGCCAGACAGACACAGAGCGAGGGAGAGAAAGAAAAGAGGAAAACAGAGACAGTGAGAGAGAAAGAAAGAAAGAAAGAAAGAAAGAAAGAAAAGAAAGAGCACTGTGAGCCTAGACATTCTAAACTCAAATGCTTCACATATTTATAATTCTTCTCCCTTACAGCTTTCATGCTGTGCATGAACAGGTGCAACAGAGGAAGGGATTATATGTGAAAATACATCTAATTGGAAAATAAATCTTAGTCATTTTAGGCCATATGATGCTGATTTCAGAGTGATTAGGTAGTGAAGGTTTGTTTGTCCGTTTCTCTCCGTCAGACAGAAACATAAAACACTGCATCCCCTCCAGCAAACAATGACACTTCAGTTCTTTTAAATATAAACAACAGCAGGTAAAGGACTAAACTACCATGTCAACAACGTAAGCTCTAGTGCTGCTCTCTGGAAAGAAAGCAAGACAGAGAAAGAGAGAGAAAGAAAAAGAGAAAGAGAGGACAGGAGTAATTAAAGTTAGGCAAAGTAGGAAAAAAGGAATGAAAGAAAGACAGAAAGGAAGGGAGGAAGATAAGATATTCCTTTATTAGTCCCATAGTGGGGAAATTCACAAATTGGAAGGAAGGAAGGAAGGAAGGAAGGAAGGAAGGAAGGAAGGAAGGAAGAAAAGAAGAAAGAAAATGGGATAAAGAAAAAAAAGAAAGAAAGAAAAGAAAGGAAGAAAATAGGAGAAATAAAGAAAGAAAGAAAGTTGTTCGGTTTGAGCCATCA
This sequence comes from Prochilodus magdalenae, assembly GCA_024036415.1. Taxonomy (NCBI): domain Eukaryota; kingdom Metazoa; phylum Chordata; class Actinopteri; order Characiformes; family Prochilodontidae; genus Prochilodus; species Prochilodus magdalenae. The sequence goes on from JAMWET010006161.1 coordinate 60,505, forward strand.
GTGCTTCACTGCAGCCCTAAGTTAATAACGTCAAGTGAGGTGTGCTACCCTGACCCCTCTGGAGAATAGACTACAGACTTAATCAGACAACTCACACACACACACACACACACACACACACACACACACACACACACACACACACACACACACACATACACACACACACTTCCTGACTGCCGGTTTGAATGCTCTTCTGGTTCACTTGCAATGAGACAGTTCCCTAAGAAAGGCTGTCTAACATCAAACTCAACGTGCAGCATCAAATTACACATTTAGTTAGCATTAAACCCCACAAAGGCCCACACTCAATTAGCATCAAACAACATTCAGTTACCATTTATCACATTAAATCCTAGCTGATATCAAACCCCACATCTGGTTAGAATCATACTCCAGACTTAGTGGGCATCAAACCCAAACTCTGTTATCCACAGTAACTCCACATTTAAATAGCATCAAACACATCCTTAAGTTCCATTAACATCAAACCGCATATTCAGTTAACATCAACTCCCCCTTTCAGCTAGCATCAAACCCGACACTCAGTTAACATCAAACCTGACACTCAGTTAACATCAAACCCCCCTTTCAGTTAGCATCAAACCCGACACTCAGTTAACATCAAACCCCCCTTTCAGTTAGCATCAAACCCGACACTCAGTTAACATCAAACCCGACACTCAGTTAACATCAAACCCCCCTTTCAGTTAGCATCAAACCCGACACTCAGTTAACATCAAACCCCCCTTTCAGTACATCAGATTTCAGTTTAACATCAAAACCCGACACTCAGTTAACATCAAAACCCGACACCTCAGTTAACATCAAAACCTGACACACTCAGTTTAACATCCACCCCCCTTTCAGTTTTAACATCAAACCCGACACTCAGTTAACATCAAACCCCCCTTTCAGTTAGCATCAAACCCGACACTCAGTTAACATCAAACCCCCCTTTCAGTTAGCATCAAACCCGACACTCAGTTAACATCAAACCCCCCTTTCAGTTAGCATCAAACCCGACACTCAGTTAACATCAAACCCGACACTCAGTTAACATCAAACCCCCCTTTCAGTTAGCATCAAACCCGACACTCAGTTAACATCAAACCCCCCTTTCAGTTAGCATCAAACCCGACACTCAGTTAACATCAAACCTGACACTCAGTTAACATCAAACCCGACACTCAGTTAACATCAAACCCGACACTCAGTTAACATCAAACCCCCCTGTCAGTTAGCATCAAGAAACCCGACAGACTCAGTTAACAAGCAAACTTCCGAACGGCAATGTTCAGTTAACATCAAACCGACACTATTTAACATCAAACCCCCCTTTCAGTTTAGCATCAAACCCGACACTCAGTTTAACTATCAAACCCTGCTCCGACACTCAGGTTATGGTTAACATCAAACCCCCCCTTTCACGGTTTCAATCCGCGTGCCAAACCCGACACTCGGGGAAAAATCAAACCGGGGGGGGGGAGAAGGGGGGGACACTCACATCCAGTTAACATCAAAACCCGACACTCAGTTAACATCAAACCCCCGTTTTCCTCCCCCTTTCACCTCAGTTAGCATCAAACCCGACACTCAGTTAACATCAAACCTGACACTCAGTTAACATCAAACCCGACACTCAGTTAACATCAAACCCCCCTTTCAGTTAGCATCAAACCCGACACTCAGTTAACATCAAACCCGACACTCAGTTAACATCAAACCCCCCTTTCAGTTAGCATCAAACCCGACACTCAGTTAACATCCAAACCCCCCTTTCAGGTTGTAGGCATTCAAACAAAACCCGACACTATCAGTTAACATCAAAACCCGACACTCAGTTATTTATGTCAAAACCCCCCTTTCAGTTAGCATCAAACCCAACACTCAGTTAACATCAAACCCGACACTCAGTTAACATCAAACCCCCCTTTCAATTAGCATCAAACCCGACACTCAGTTAACATCAAACCCCCCTTTCAGTTAGCATCAAACCCGATACTCAGTTAACATCAAACCTGACACTCAGTTAACATCAAACCCGACACTCAGTTAACATCAAACCCGACACTCAGTTAACATCAAACCCCCCTTTCAGTTAGCATCAAACCCGACACTCAGTTAACATCAAACCCCCCTTTCAGTTAGCATCAAACCCGACACTCAGTTAACATCAAACCCGACACTCAGTTAACATCAAACCCCCCTTTCAGTTAGCATCAAACCCGACACTCAGTTAACATCAAACCTGACACTCAGTTAACATCAAACCCGACACTCAGTTAACATCAAACCCCCCTTTCAGTTAGCATCAAACCCGACACTCAGTTAACATCAAACCTGACACTCAGTTAACATCAAACCCGACACTCAGTTAACATCAAACCCCCCTTTCAGTTAGCATCAAACCCGACACTCAGTTAACATCAAACCACACACTCAGTTAACATCAAACCCGACACGCAGTTAACATCAATACCCCCTTTCAGTTAGCATCAAAAAAAACACTCGTTAACACTCAGTTAACATCAAACCCGACACTCAGTTAACAACAATCCAACCCCCCTAGTTTCAGTTAGCATCAAACGACTAACTCAGTTAACATCAAACCCCCCTGGATTCATCTGTTTGGGTTCAGAAAAAAAAAAAAAAAAAAAAAAAAAAAATAGTTATCATCAAACCCGACACTCAGTTAACATCAAACCCGACACTCAGTTAACATCAAACCCCCCTTTCAGTTAGCATCAAACCCGACACTCAGTTAACATCAAACCCCCCTTTCTGTTAGCATCAAACCCGACACTCAGTTAACATCAAACCCCCCTTTCAGTTAGCATTAAACCCGACACTAAGTTAACATCAAACCCCCCTTTCTGTTAGCATCAAACCCGACACTCAGTTAACATCAAATCCCCCTTTCAGTTAGCATCAAACCCGACACTCAGTTAGCACCAAACCCGACACTCAGTTAACATCAAACCCCCCTTTCAGTTAGCATCAAACCCGACACTCAGTTAACATCAAACCCGACACTCAGTTAACGTCAAACCCCCCTTTCAGTTAGCATCAAACCCGACACTCAGTTAACATCAAACCCCCCTTTCAGTTAGCATCAAACCCGATACTCAGTTAACATCAAACCTGACACTCAGTTAACATCAAACCCCCCCACTTTCAGTTAGCATCAAACTCCACATTCAGTCAACATCAAGCCCCTCTTTCAGTTAGCATCAAACTCCACATTCAGTTAACCACACCCCCACTCAGGTATCATCAAACTCCACAATCAGTTAATCACACCCCCACTCAGGTATCATCAAACTCCACATTCAGTTAACCACACCCCCACTCAGGTATCATCAAACTCCACATTCAGTTAACCACACCCCCACTCAGGTATCATCAAACTCCACATTCAGTTAACCACACCCCGCACTCAGGTATCATCAAACTCCACATTCAGTTAACCACACCCCCACTCAGGTATCATCAAACTCCACATTCAGTTAACCACACCCCCACTCAGGTATCATCAAACTCCACATTCAGTTCACCACACCCCCACTCAGGTATCATCAAACTCCACATTCAGTTAACCACACCCCCACTCAGGTATCATCAAACTCCACATTCAGTTAACATCAACCCCTACTCAGGTATCAAACTCCATCTTCGGATAGCACCAAACACCATATTCAGCTAACATCAAACCCTCACTCGGTTATCAAACCTCACATTCAGTAAGCAGCAAGCACACTTGTTTTCAGTATGCAGCTTAGGCACACATGAAATTATGAAAACGTTTAGTGGCAGAATTAGCCTCGTCCTGTCCCAGAGCAGAAACGAGCGTGCTAGTGAGATAGGACAAGGAGAGTTTGGCAAGTGGACAGGAAGAGCAAATAAAGCTATTTCCCAATCTAATTCATGCCTGGAGGATTGTGCAATAAGGCCTTTCATGGAGATAAAACGATGGGAAAATATGTCTCACTAGAAGCTTTTCTCAGCAAAGAGTAGCAAACAATTACATAACATTTTACACAATCCCACTAGAATAACACTTTACAGGACAGATGTTAACTCTTAGAAGGCATCCATATTACCAGCACACACCAATTCATGGTGTAATTCAATATTCCTATAAAGCTCATTAAAACAATCCGGAGAAACTTTCAACTGATACCAGATTCTATTATGGTTTTTATTTTAATTAAATTTGCTTGTTTAGATACATGTTTTTTGTCTTGTTTACATTGAAACAATTAAAAAAATGTCAGCACTACAGACTTAAACCAGTCGACACAGATGCTGGTGCATGTCAACTAAATGTGAATACATCTTAATTCTATAATAAAGCATGTTATATATTATTGCACGATTATATTTCAATACTGAAAGCAAAATGGGTTGATTGTGGATATGAATGTGTGCTTCTACTGGCTGGGGCTGTCCCCACCCTGATGGGTGTTCCTGTCATAACACTTATTCACTTAGGGAAGGTAGCTGGCAAGCCGTCACTGTACATACTGTACCTAATAACATGGCCAGCTTCCCAGCCTGGAGACCTGCCAGCTTCACAGTGTTACAAACAGCAGAGGTTTGCAGTAGCTGGAGTAGAATGAGCATGGGAATAACCTGAAAGTGACTCACTAATACCTGACTAACTCGAACAAAGGGCAGTGTCCTATCTCAAGTAAATACTTTACTGTTTGCACCAATAGAGACAACCTAAGGCTGCTCTACAAAGTATACTGACAGGTAATAAGTGTATTGATCTGATGCTGAGGGAATGTGTTGAATGTAACAGTATGGTTTATTCCACATAATGATCTTTGAAGGTGTCAGTTTGAATAAAAGTGGGCAATATTTACCAGGATAAAAGAAAAAAAGAAAAAGAAAAGAAAACGATACACACGTGTTGAATGCCTAATGCCTGCCGACATTTAAATGCATAGTTTTAAGTTTTTGGTCTAGAACACATGTTCCCCCCTGACGGGGACAAATGATAGTTTGATATATGTTTATCTTCATTACCAGCTATCTCCCTTTTTTGGTAAATAAAACCACCTTTTAAATCCATTTAAAAAGAAGATGCACATGGAGGGCATTGTAAGGCAAAACCATTTAGAAATCATAGATTCACTGGATGTTTTGGTCAGTAAATAAAGAGGCTATATTTCAGTTGTAAACATGGCAACTTCAGTCAGTATACAGTCGGTGGCTTCCCTACAAGAAACCATTGATCTCTATACATATTGTGAAAAATCTGTGGAATTCAAGTTTCCTTTTGGCTAATGTGTTTTCTGTCTGGAAGTTAACAGCCCAACCAAAACAAGCTACATCAAGTTTCCAAGCCCTTTATTTATGCCACTGTAATACCATTCCAGTTTTCTGAGACGTACCTGAGTGAGATAGCATGTGCATCCTCAGTCGCAAACTGTCCAAGAAGTGCTTTCCACAGAACTCGCAGCCAAAGGTCTTCATGTCATTATGCAGCTTCCTGAGGAGAAAACAAAGGATGAGGTTCATATACTATATGTAAACAGCAAACTTGCATTAGAGTGACTGTGTTAATATTACAGTGGACGCTTGTACTCATGCAAGTGCTTTATTTGACGGGTCCTACTTAGGAGGTACATAAAACATTCGTAGCTAATGCATAACTCATAACGCGTGTACTCATTATCCAGGCTGACGTTTATGAATTATGTTAACAATTGGTGGACTTGCCCAATCTGTGATTGTCTCCGCTGACAGTAGTCATCTATACATATCTACACTCTTTTATAAACTATAAGTGTGGACCATTCTCCCAAACCTATTTGCTAGTTATGTACTGGCTAGTGTTTTTGAGAAGGGTCAACATTAGTCAAAAGTGTCAATTACTACATTACTAAATTACCTAGGAAAGTTTTGGTAGTGACAAAATTGAATGTTTAATCATTTTTAAATAAAATAAACAGAATTAACCTTTAGAGTCACTTAAAGCAAAAGGATTTTAGTACAATTCATTTAAACTCCAAAAAGTTTTTAATTTTGAATTAGCCTGTTAGAATGACCCACATATGATTTGTCATGTTCATAAATGTTTTATGGGGACTTAAACTCTTTTTATTTATTTTTTTTTAAGCTGAAGGGTTTCTGAAAACACTCCTCCGTACAGAAGCACAGGGAGACTTCTGAGAAAATAAGCAGGTAACATGGAAGTGAAATCGAACGAAACTGCATTGTGGTTAACGAGTTCACCGCAAGCCTCAACATTTATAAATGACTTTTCCATGAAGCGGTTTCAGCCTGATACTAGAGCCTTTTAAACTGTAGGAAATGGAGCGTCAACGTTCACTGTAATCAGCAGAACAGCAAATAGAGACACAAATTTCCTTGTAAATTAGTATGTTTACAGTAGATCTCCGGGTAATTGGTTTAATGTTGCAAATGCAGAATGAAATGCACTGATGTCTCAAGAGAGGATGGTGCCTTGCAGATATAAAACTAAGAATACTGCCAGCTAAATTTAATGAAAAAAAGCACCCCTAACTGTGTTTCTCCGTATGTGCCCTTAGGGAGCAATTTTGATGGTTTCTAGGAATTTGTGACCTATTCTCATGTAGTTGTCTGCAAAAGTTTGGACACCCCTTTTCAAAATGACACGTTATGCTGATTTTCTAAGTGATTACAAATAAACAGACCCTCAACAGAGAACACACGTCTGCAGATTTTAATGTACAATTACATCAGATAAGCCACATCTAAGTTTGTGTCTCGAAAAGCATGTGTTCAACTATTTTCAATTAAAAAACGAAACATGTAATTTGACCTGGGGTGTGGAAACATCTGCAGACGACTGAAAAAAGCTCATTTCAATAGGCTTACATGATGCTAACTAGCATAAACATGTGCATTGATGCTAAAACGGAACAAACATGAGGCATGGACACATGTCCCTTCAAGACTACCTCCGCAGCCTAATAAACTATTTACCATCCAGACAGAGTGACCTGATGGTTTGAGAGAAAACACTTACGGCCTAAGATTTATCAAAAATTAAACACATGCTTCAGAGCGGGTACACAGAGAGCCTGGACAAATATGTACAGTCCATTTCGATGGAGTAGCTACATCTCGGGAGGAATGGCTGCGAAAACATCATCGAGTTCGAATACGACACGTCCGTTTCCCTTTAATCTGGCCCCCCTTGTTTTTGGTTCTAAATATTTGCTTTAAATCGAATGTGTTTAATGCCGCTGAAATTTCCTGGCAGTATGGTCTGTTTATCTGAGTCATGCTGTACATATCAATGACTTGCCACCCCCCGACCCCTCCTCCTCATCCCTCCACCAGCCCTTTCATATGAATTCCAGCCACACACCCAGACACACTGCAGGCGCGTGCGGCGCATATACGAGCAGCAGCCTGCGCCCGGCTCAGCCGTAACCTTTATTCCTGCTATAGAGCCCTTAATTATTACTGCCCTACAATCAGCGGCCCCGGCCCGCCAGTACACATGCACGGCACGTAGGAACGTGACAAAATTCTCTGTGCCTAAGAAGAGGCTTATGGAGCTAAGGCTCGACCAGGAATGGTTTAACAATGACGAAAAGATTCAAAGCAATTAGCAACAACCCGTTACATGCAATAGAGCTGAAGCTTCCAATGAAGTGATGTCCAGTCCAGTTTTGGGAACACTGCACTCTAGAGGTTCCCAAATGGTTCTTGGCTTGTATAAATCATTCTAAGTAAAATCTTTAAGTGATCTGTGCATGCCCCGCCCATAAACACACCAGGTTGGCTAAAATCCTACTCAACCCAAAGAAAAGCTGCAGTGCACTATGACCATAATTACATTTATATTTTTTATTAAAGAATAACTACAGCTTCAGAGATCTCAGCCCCTTTTCATTTAGGGCATTAGCTGACGCTCTTATCCAGAGTGACTTACAAGGGTATTTTTATTACAGGTAGGCCAATGCAGTGTTAGGAGTCTTGCCCAAGAAATCATATTGATGTAGCACAGCATAGTCACCCCGATCGGGATCCAAAGCCCTGTCTACACCAATTACCTTTATTGTGTAAATTAATAAATAAAGTAAATATTGTAAACGTTTCTTGAAGTATTGTAACAGTGTTTTTGTCCACTATTATGCACAAAAAATATATATAGGCAATATGAATTTCTATTTCTTTGTGTGTCAGGTCTCAATGTCAGAGAAGAACAGATGTAGATTTTAGTTTTGTTTTCATTAGCTAGCTATAACTGGTAGGTGGAACAGCTTTTAAACTGGCAACTGTTACACAATCAAGCTAAGCAAGTGTGTAATGATGTATAAATCTAATATCAAGATAATTAAATATCATTGCTATCCAAAGAAAAACAAGTATCTCCAAAATGGCAACTATACAGAAGTGGCTAAAAACGTGTAATGTAAGTCAAGTTTTGGTCCATTCATCATGAAATTTACACACAATGTAAACATCAGCTGCTGTGTCACAGTTTACAATATTACCGCGCTATTGTTTTGAGAAAAAAGTTCTAAAAGATGTACATTCAGTTCGTGTTATAGAGTAATGAGTTGGTGGTTATACATTTTGGGAATTTCTATCTTTGAAAAGCTCCTTAATATGGTGTTTATTCCTTTCTGGATTCTTGTGTTTTTGACAATCCTACTGGGCATCATCGTGTTGGTCTTTCCAAAGGTTCTGGGGCCAGGTGGTAGAGCCTCGATACTCTAGACAGCACACGGAGTAGGAAAGGATAGCAGTGATACTGTGAGCAGGGAAGATGCCCAGACTAATAACACACTAAAACTGCTGTACAGACATCAAATAAAGCATGTGATCACAATGTGACAGCCTAGTGGGACCTTATGAAACCATAGCTACTCTGTTTATCTGAAGTTTTGGTGACTGAAATCGGAGCGTAGTATTTCAAAGTGGACATGATAACAATACTGTGTATGTTAAAGTCACTACATAAAGCTATGACTTTATTGCTGAATGTGTTGCTATAAAAGAACGGATTGGTGGGTGGAGCTTGGAAAGGCCAATTGGCACAGAACATTCTCATTACAAGTTACAGGTTTCCACTTTATAGAATCTACATATTTGCACATCTCATCTCAGTTACTAAAGTGATGCCACAAAAGAATCAGACTTGGGTTTACAAAAAACTTAAATATTAGAGATTCTTTCCACTTTCAAAATGTTCTTCACACTTATACATCACATTTGGTCACAATGGTCTTTATAGGTCCTTAGGAAACAACAATGGCACAGAAAAATCCATCTTGTGTCCTATAAAACCTTTACATTACAGGTTCTTCTTTAGGAGAGGTTCTTCACAGTTACACATATTAAAAAAAAAACCAACAAAGGTTATTTAAAGAACCAAGACTGTAACCACAAACTGTGGTTAGTATTTGTGATATTTTAGCATTTTGGTTCATATGCTCCGATGCTATTAATGTCTGTATGCCATGAAGCTATGAAAAGAATGATGACAAATGATTGGTTCAGGTCATCTGGCTCATAGCTGGCATATATGTGCTACTCGTATGTGTGGCGAGGCATTTCACAGTCCAGAAACATCTGCTGTGTCATCCCTCCCAGCAGCCACAACACGAAAGTCTGAAGCAGTTTGTCTGACTGAACCCTGCCACCCATAAACAATCTCCACTCAACCGCAGAGAGCACTGCCGAGCCGGCCCAGCAGTCAGCCGCTCCGAAAAACAACAACAAAAAACCCTTGCACTGAATCCAAGGGTCCGCTTAAGCTAAAGACACCTAATGCCAGAAGATGGCTGATCAAAGGGGCTGAAAAATACCTGCTGAACAGCATCCCAGGAAGAAATCAATACCATTTCTCCACATCTTTCCCACAATGAAGGCCATTGTAATCAGGAAAGCAACACATATAAAGACATTAAAGCTCCACGGCAGTTAGGCAAATGCTCTGAGAGGATCCACAATGAAGGTCCAGCTGGAAATCCACGAGCATCACTAATAAAAATACATTCAGCTTAAAAAAACCCACGGAGTAAACATTGGAGGGAGAACACAAATCTTATGAATATACACGCGGCGCCGGCCATTCATTCAATCATCTAGCAGAAAAAAACAATTCCAGCTGGATTGAGAAAAACAAATGTGAAAAGATAATGGTCCATTAGTCTCTACGGGCCGTGTGTTACACATTTCCATTAAAATGCAGACATTAAAATGTCGACTTTCTCTAAAGAGACAAATCGTCGAGCTGTCTGCTCGAGACAGGGCCGAGTGCTTGTGTTTTCTGGAGTGGGCCACTGGAAGTGGCTTTGATTAATGGCAGGCCGGGCCTGAGCTGTTGGAGCACCTTCCCCACCGAGAGAGCAATTCAGGAACTGATGTGTGCTGAGGGATACTAGAGCGCTGCTGAATTACCAATGAGCGAGCCTGAAGAGAGGCATTTCCCACAATGGGGAGAGAAAAGCTGGAAACATGAATGAAGCCATCCCTGACCTTGTTGTTGCAACTTATACAGCACAAATAACATGCAGCATAAAGATTAATATGGCCCCTCACACTGGGCTGACTACACCAACGTACAACTCAGTTCCATTGAACTCACAGCTCAGGGGAATCACAGCAGATGTGAGTCTGTAGACGTGTAAACCCTTCACACTGGGCTGTTAAATATACCATTGAATCAATTTGCCACATATAACTAATAGGTTTTGGGTTTCAGGCTCAGACTAGTGGAAGATCCTCTAAAGGAGGACATGCACACTGTTTAATCTCTCCAACGGTAACATGATGTCACTGTCTTATCCAAACCTTCTCCATTTCCTACAATTTTAACTTTTTATGCATCGCTTGAAAATGCCACCCGCGGGCAATTCATGATAAAAGGGCCGACTAAAATGGCCCAAAATTACTCAAGATAAAAACGATAAACGAGCGGTAAAGTTCAATTTTACTGGAAGAGTTTCCTTCCAAAATGCCACATATTCATTTGTAATAATTTTTGAATATAACAGCTGATGTGTAATATTTATCTTATTTCTGCAATAAAAGTGGAATTAATCACAAATGTAGCACTGGTGTCCAGTGCCTGTGCAGTATTGTCAGCCTGATAGCAAAATGTTCAGCTCATTTGCTCAATCTAAAGGTATATGAATTGTTTTAGCAGTTAAAGGGGCCTACTAAAACGGGCCTTCTCTCTGTCAACAGTATTGTAGGCTGAATGATGATCCACAATACATATAGCTCGGTATTGGCTATGCAGTGGGATAAATCAGAGAAGTCACAAGCACTTTTATTAAAACTATCAAGGCAAAATAAAATGTGTCCATCCAAGTAGTAGCTGCAACTGGGCAACAGGATTTTTGAGTCAGTGGACTGTAGGAGCTCTTCATATCTGTAGCAGCTTCTTGTTTCATTGCTGCAGCAGTGACCACATCATTGTGGTAGGACACCTCCTTTGTTATACCACACTTTGAGGCATATTTGGGAAATAGAAAGTGAAACTGAGTAGTGGCAATGCCCTGATAAACAAAACAGGGTGCATCAGCAGGGTCACAACATTCTTCTCAGCTTAATCTCCAGTTATCACATTTTAGTTTAGTTTAATTCTGATTGGGTCTTTGTGCTTAAGCTGTGCAGATATGAACAGTTGCTTGGTAAAAGACATAACAACTGATTATCAATTGACCTCCATTAAGTAGTTTAGGAGGCATGCTGTGTAAGATAATTTCAAAATAAAGGTCAGATTTGCTTCTGTAATACGAATCTGTGAAAAAATCTTCATTTAGGATTTAGAGCAAGTTGGGGGAAGGGCCAGGCTTGCAGGGCAATGTGGGAGCAGGGTTGCACAGGGAGTATCAGAGATAAGAAATGCACTGACACGGCTTTACAGTAAAGAAATGTATTTTAACGCAACATCCAACTTTACTGATTTATAAACGGTACTGTCTCACCCTACACCTCGTATCTTTGTCTATATGAAGACAAAGTGTGAGGGTAAGTGTGGGTCAAATGGTATGAGCAGTTTGTCACTGGAATGCTCTAACGACACCTTCATTAACAAGCATTAGAGAAAAGACACAGATTACTATGACATCATCAGTAGATTGTGATTGAGACCAAGGCCATTCCACCCAGAAGCCTTTTTAACAGTCCCTTCTTCATTCATCATGTTACCATTCAAAGGCTTACTTATGATGGCAACAATCAGCAGCACGCATGTTGGAATGCTGGTGCTTCCACCAAAGAGGTAAAGCTCTAAGTTGGTTTCTAAGCAATTACTGTCAGACCAATTGTACAATCAATGATTTAGAAGGTAACGCAATACAAAACTGAACAGTGAGGATACTGTAGACTTATTGAGGCTTAAGTGAATTTAGAAATTAGCCTGGATGGTGCTCTTATCTGAACTCATCAATAGCCACTTTGCTCCCACAATTCCAGGAGCAGATTCTTGGATAATGTTTTCTTCTCCAGCAGAGCCCTGTTGGGCAGCACTAGACATTCTCCTGTAGTTTATCTCTGTGCTAGATGCTCAGTGACCTGAAGGCATTGTGAGAGTGCGACCAGTTTCATAATGACACTACTGAGCACTCCCACACACAGAAAAACCCACTGAGGGTCCAAGCAATCTTCAGGGTCTATTGTAGCTTCTCTTTTGCAATTTCTCCAAATGCCCTTCCCACGACTTCAAATGTCAGTTTGGACTAGAACACTGGACAGTTCAGAAATGTGTCTGATTCTTTTACTAGCCTTTACTGTTTTACCATGATTCTTTTACCACCATTGCTGTTGGAAGACGGAACATGTTTTCCTTATCCTTAATGCTTACCACAGAGATGGCACAGATACCAGGTATTCATATTGGGTCAATATCAGCAGAAAATTCTGACTTAGATATCAGACAGAAAAAAAAGCATATGTAAAACCTGAAAATCCAACCTTTAAAATCACTCACCATGTTAGGTGATGATGTTAGCTGTGTGTTCCTGTGACAGTAGAGTGTCTGAGCAGGTGAGCGTGATAGTCAAGGTTTAGATGTTCATCTTAAGTAAAGACACTGTTGTTCGGATAGTTTTGGTTGATGGACTATTCTAGGCCCAGCAGTGACACTGTGTATGTGTTACAAAGCCATACATGTACATATACCCCACCTACAGGTGTTGCATGTGATCTGCTAGATCTACTGATTTAGAAAAGCTTTTCTATGCAAAACTAACAGCCTCAAATGCATTATTACAACAGTCAAGAGGAGTATAGGTGGGGAGAGTCCAAAGAGCATAACAAGTTAACAGGATCATTTAGGTGGGCTCAATGATTAAAAAAAACACCACTTCTAAACGGAATAAACTCAAATACAATGGTTTTGAGGGAATTCAGGCTGCAATAACCTACCACAGCACATTGAGGAAGCTACGGTTGGGGGTATTTATGGCATTCTTGTGTTCTGGCAGGTGACCCATAAGTCTCCAACATAAAATCTACCACATTTAATTTCATAAACAATAAAGGGTGGATTACAGTTTCTCCATGAAGACATACACAAACAAAACACTGCGTGAAATAAGGCCATGGGTATCTATGTAATGGTCTATCTTGAGAGTTCTTGGTGAAATGTCAATAAAATCAATAAGGCTTAAATAGTTAATGACTGAAATCGTATAAGCAGTTATTTAACACCAGACAATTGACCATATCCAGATATAAGAAGATTGTGTGTCTTTTAGGCAGACTATATAACATGTTGTATTCATGCACATGTTATACATCTTGGTCCAGTAAAAAAATAATAAAGTGAACACATATACATATATATATATTCTCATTTCTATGCTTACATTTAGAAAAAAATAATACACAGCACAAAGGCTTTATGTTGCACCTTTAGTAAGCTGAGAGTCAGTGAAAGCTTTGGCACACAACAGACAAGGCTATAAGATAAGATCACTACACTAAGGAAGAAGCTAGCTCACAGAGCTGGCCTTTAGCCACCACTCTAACTTTACATTCCAAAAAAAAGAAAAGAGCACAACTGTGGCTGATATGACGTCTTCGTAGAGAGAACCTTCTCGATTTCAGTGTATTAATTTCACTTGATTTCAGGTCTTTTGTAACAATATATATAGCATCACTACTTCATTTTCCTAAACAAAATATTTTTTAATATATAAACGATCCAGAATTCCTAACAGTAACACTTTTAAAGTGCATCCAATGTTGATGCTTTGGATCTCTAAAAGGATAACTTTACATTAGAAAGAAAAATACACATTATTTTTAATGTCAGGTAATGAGCCAGCTTGCAAGCAATTTTGGGTCATTCTTGTTGGTCTACTCATCATGAAATGTCTGCGTAATGTAAAGAACAACAGGCACGTTTTGTGAAAAACAAGAAATTTGAGATACAGTTGAGGTTTTTCTATCCTGACAGCAACTATAAGGTCAACTTTAAACAACACCAAACAATATCTTATCAGGAATATCCTTGAGTTTATCATATTGGAAACAGAGTTTATCATATTGGGGAAAAAAAGCAATAACTATAATGAACTTTTGCACAAACCACATTTCTTTCTTCCTAATATGATCATAAATTAAAGTAATTATGAATTCATTTCATTTTGAAAGTCAACAAAATGTGTCACTTAACCAGGGGTGCCCACACTTCTGCATACCACAGTATATATATCTAATAGGGCTTGGTGATAAGATGAGTGATAAATCACTGTATGAACTGCAGTAAATGAACTCTGCTGCATTAAGTTACGACATAGAAAGAACTGTGGCCACAATCACTATTTCAGTTTGTAGCTCTGAGTGAACAAACGGGTCCCAACCGCCCACAAAGACACACACGTGTGCACACACACTCAAGAGCACAAAGAAGGGTCTGAACACAAGAAACAATTCAAGAATGAGGAGAAAAACCACCCGAGGAGGGCCAGAGGTCAGCGGTTTGACCTAACCCTAAAGGAGTTGACCTGTAAAGCTGAGATAAGGCCTGAAAGCATCCTGTGTGTGACTGATAGTATGCTCGGGGGGGAAAAAGATACAGGAGGACTTAAAGTCTTGACCAACAGGATTCCTGAGCTTCTTATAGATGACAGAGGTTTAGAGATCATTCAATAGCTATAGTCTCTGGACGGGCAGGGGCCGAACTGCTAATGAAGCATGACAATGCAAATCCACCCCCTCGGCCTTTTCTTTCAAAGACCATCTTTTTACTGAACGGGTTATCCATTAATGACTTTTGCTGATTTGGCTGTTTGACATACTTTTTGTGCCCCTTCTTGGAGAGACTTCTCCATCTTATCACATACAACTGAAAACAGAATGCTAGTACTGCCATTACTAGCCATTACTAGTCAGGACAAATTAGTGACAAGCCTTCATTTATTAATGAATTTGTTCGTTCTTCAGTGTCAGGGAAAAGGAGATAACATGTTTGAGAGAAAATCCCACTTGACGCCTTGCCTAATAACTATAATATTCACTGTTTAATATTTAGTGTCCCCACACCTTGCCTTTATGAGAGTGTGCATTCTGTTTGGGAGACTTGATTGCAGTTATCTGCAGGGATATAAAAAGTTACAAAAAAATACTCCCAAGCACATTTAACCACGTGGTCTGCACTTTGTGGTGGTCACCAGCAGCTTCTGTGTTTTTCAACTGTTAGTATTTCATTAGTAATACACATCCTTTCAGAACCGTTTCATTGAGTTGTCTTTTTACAGCGAACGGTGGACAAAAACATCTGTTTTTTAAAGAGACTATATTAAAAAAGGCACTGGTCATCTGACACAGTTAAAGATTTTAAGTAAAAGCAATTTCTTCTGTCAGAATACACAAATAACAGTTGTTGAAACACCCACCAACACACATCCGGGAGTGCTTGAAGTAAAAACACTGCAACTGGTTGGAGAGTTTATTTGCATAGGCTCCTGGAAGCTTCCTGCAAAAGCTAAAATCATGATAACGAAGTGATATACTGATCAGCATCATTACCATATCAATTCCTCATTTGTACAGAAAAGGAAATTAGCTATGCATTTCAATGTATACTGTATTCCAGCCTGTGAGGGCAGGTTCTTAGTGAGGCAACTTCTTTCTTTCAGTCACACCCCAAAGCCAAAAAAGCATGACGCTGTGGCCTATCTATTGTATTTCATTTAGCAGCTATAGTCTTGATTTAGAGTTTGCTGTTCTAAGTCACAGAGCGAGAAGTTGAGTAAACAAAAGGAAGAAAAGAAAGAAAAGAAAGCAGCTATTGGGAAGACAATAGAGGACCTCTAGAGCCCCCCAGGGCACTGAGGACACTGGTATGTTTCCCAGCTTTCAGAATGACCAGCAGTAACTGGAGAATGGGATGCATTAAAGGGGAATATCAGCAATACTTCAATGTTTGTGGATAATGAAATAACTGAAATCATTCAGAGTGATGTGAGATTGTACTCGCATTTCTTTACAATGGTGGTGATGGGAAGTCATCTACAAACAGACCTCTATTTGCCAAAATCACCAGGTAACTTACACATATATTCCGGGTTTTGACGATGTTAAAATAGTGGTGAACTGGTAATGGATTGGACAAAAAATATTTGGAGATATTTTATTTTGCCTTATAGCACCCTGCCTGTACCAGTCTGCCATAAATGTTTTTTTTTTTTAAAAAGTAGATATTTAGGAAAGCTCACAAACTTCATAAAACCATATCCTAGGAGTCAGGCAGCGTAGTCATACTTCAGGTAATGACTTTCTGTGAAGGAGCTTTTAAAGGCATTACACTCATCAGAGATCTTGTTCCCACCAGCACTGTGAACAATTCTAAAACATCAGTGGAATTCAATCAAGTCACTTAATCAGTTTCTGAGATAAACCTAAACTCTACTTACCTAAAAGTGGGAAAAGTGACTTGTGACTCCCTAGGAAACCTTTCAGTGGACCCATTTTAACAAATGAGTCATGAATGTGAACTTCCAAGAAGTTTAAAGCTATGCTGTATAAGATTTGGGGATTTGAAAGAGCGCTCTGGTAGAAATGTTTGATTGCACAAATCATACAGCAAAACATCCTGTAAAGTAAAAATGACTATGTTCAGTTTTTCTACAGTGACCTGCAGCAGTTACCTTAACCTACCAAAATGATTACAGTAACTACTCTCTCTTTCTTTCTCCTTTCGTTTCTGCTCCATTTGTTCCATGACAATAAATGTAATTAGATGCTCTGTAGGCAGAAGCCAGTGGAGGGCTCCAGGATTTCCCACTTGTAAGGATTCCTGAGCTCTTCAGCTGTGTTCCCAGAACCCCCACCACCATACGCTCCACTCATCCTGCTGCCGTCCATTGTGAGTACGGATCAGCACCACATAAGTGCAAAGTAAAACACTGAAGATCCACCGCAGGGCACGAACGACATGCACAGCAGGAATAAAGTTTTACAATGCAGCAGTACATTTGCACAAGCTTAGTTTTGTTTTAGTTCTTTAACATGTATGGGCCCCATGGGTTCTTATCTAATTCTTCTACACTTACCCCAACACCCTAAATCCGCGTTTCTGGATCCTGGTCCTGGTGGCCGACTGCTCTGCACATTTCAGTGTTCTTCCCTGGTCCCATCACATGATCCAACCAATCAGCTCATTAACAATTCCCTTCTGAGCTGAAGTGGGAATACTGAAGCAAGGAGAACACAGGACAGCCACCAGTACCAGGACTGAGAAACACTGATCTTGAAGGAACTTCGATTGTGTTTTACTGTTTCATCTCTACATTGTGCAACTGTAGGATAAGGTCTGAACATCTGAAGGGAACAAAAAACCTGCAATAAATTTTAGCGGGCAGCTGCTAAATAAAAGCTTCTATTGCTAATAACCCAATGATTTTGCATTGCTGTACAGAATAAAAAGACTAACAGGTTTACAAACTGGTTTAAATGGGTTATCATACAAAAGTAGTGTCCTGTGCTTGCACCATTATGATACCTGCCCGTAAGCTGCTCAAAGCACTTCTTGTGAAAATGTGAAGAATTCACGGCCATTTTACAAGTTTAAATTTACGAGTTTGAGATCCCCTGAGAAATGGGGCAAAAGGTGAACTGTTGTTAGGACTGGTGCTCCTTTGCATGACCGCAATGACCCTGCTGGGCCCCAGAGTCTTTCACAACGTTCTGTGCATGAGACGTCAGTTGAGGTTAAACATCTATCGCTGTTCACCAGTCGTTGCCGAGTTCATGAGAAGAAGTTCACCAGAAGCCGCTGAGTGGATGGGTTAAAACCTCGAGATGAACCACCATTTGTGTCACTTCTCAGGGGTGCCAAGTTCATGAGAGGCATCACAGTCCATATCAAGATCAAGACGCGTAGTGCGTATGGCGGTTAGTGTGGGCGCACCTGGTCAAATTACGTTTTTGATGATTTTGCAGTGAAATTAAGTGACACACCCTTTAAGCGAACACACTCATACACAATTCCGTATGTTACAGAACTGAACATATTAGGAAAAATTAAATGTCAACTTAATAAACATAAAGGTTATGGCATGCTTTATGTTTATTTCTGAAAAGTTAAACTGAGCAAACAAACAGAAACTGTGCACTAAAGTTTAATATGTAGTATAACTTTGGTTAAAGTATAAGTATTATGTAGTATGGCTGTGTTTCAACAAAACATATAACATGACATTTGGTTATGGGTGTTCAAACGTTTGCATCCTAATGTCTAGCAGCCTGAGCACTTTTAGTTGTTTGCTGTCTGACTAATAGACACTTTGTCCACATACTTGGGGAAAGTTTCTTCCATTGATTTACTTGGTCTGGCATGATAATGAATCCAAAACTTTAAAGACGCTTAATGGTTACCAAATAATGCTGCAGTTATTAACAAGTTTTGTGATTAATAACTGAGTAATAAACCCATTCCACCCCTTAAACCATAAAACGGCCTGTGAGTATGTCTACACTTCAGTTCCTCACTCTTAAAACTACACAACCCACATGCTAGTTTTGTAACAGGTACCAAATCATTTATATTTGATAATAATAATTCTAAAGAATAACAGTAGACATAAACATGCTGGGTTAAATCTATTACTCGCAGAAATATATTTTACATACATTCTTTATCAGAGATTGTATGTTTAAAGAGGTCTGAATCAGATATCGGCATGCTGCAGGAGATCAAGGTCGGTGTCAGTGGGTTCAGTTGGTTTGTGGGAATGAATGGAAGCAAGTATCAGGTGTGCTGCAATCCGCAGCACACGCTGGGCCCTTATCTGTGTAAGATGGGAGGGTAACATCGCTATCGGGCCATCTCTACCACTGAGGCACACAAGGTTATCGGGCTCACTGATAAATACTGATACGCACACTGCCATCTGTCTGACAGCCTGCGGTTACGCTACATGATTCCCCATTCCAAAACTACACACATGTTGCAAGTGCTAGCATGGCCTTTGTATTTTATCAGTCTTGGGTGTAATGAGTACCGATGAGCAAATAAAGAGTTATTACTACATCAGGTACAGAAATGAGTTACAAAGTATTTTACCAGCCATTTTCCCGTATGAGCATGTCGTTAAAAACCGATTATACCAATCCAGCTGCAGAATATTGTCACCAGTAGTAGCTGAATAATGGCTTTGTTCTATTCCCTTTTAGTAAGTTAACCCCCAGTTTAGCTGTGTCAAGTTCCACCCAATAGCCATGTCTCCACCTATTACACAAAGCCACCAACATGGTACCCAGTAAACTTTTGAACAGTTTGAACCATTGAACCAACGTTGAAATCTCATATCTAACCATACTGAAATACATCTT
Source organism: Prochilodus magdalenae (assembly GCA_024036415.1). Taxonomy (NCBI): domain Eukaryota; kingdom Metazoa; phylum Chordata; class Actinopteri; order Characiformes; family Prochilodontidae; genus Prochilodus; species Prochilodus magdalenae. The sequence continues at coordinate 80,314 of JAMWET010006161.1, forward strand.
AGATGGACAACCACTGTTTACTGGGTAAGAATGTCTAGCATGTGCTTCCTCTGAGACCCATGAGGCACCACCATATCTTAACTGTCTCTAACACAACATCACTGGAGAGTTTGGAGGAGACCACAAACTGCCTATTCTGTTATACCAGCTACCAGACCGAGCTTTCCAGCATTGTGCTGAGTATTGGGGGCAGATATGGGAGAGTAAGTCTAAGTATCTCTCATATATTGGAGATATTCAGAAGTATACTAGATATAAGACAATCTATGGTAATCACAAATCATAAATCATAGATTTATGATCAAATCATACATTTGACCATAAACCAAAAAGTTCAAATGTGTTCCAAAGCAGAGTTACAAATATGATAAAAGATACCGAGAAAATCCAACTCCTTACAAGCTGTGCAAGATCTAATAGACCACCAAAACACCCCCATATTAACAGTAATCCACAGGGGTTTCTCTTCATCCTTCCACTGTGAGAAGGAAACCTGAACACTAAGGGTCTGGAAAGATGAGTAGTTGTCAAGAAGTCCTTTTAAAATTTAAACAAAGAAGCTACTAATGTTCTCAGAACAATGGGCTGTAAATCCCAGAGTCCAGACCTCATCATCACTGAATGTGTTTGGGATTACTTGAAAAAGCAACCATCTTCTAAGCCTGAAATTTTGAGGTGTGGAAAAATATCCCTCCACATTTCTAAAACAACTAAAAGCTAGTCTTCAGACAAGAATGGAAGCTGTAAATGAAGCTGATAACAAAAAAATGTTCTGATTAGTTGTTAGTAAGTTGTGTATTTTCCGTGATGTATGTTTTACGATCTTTTTGTACTTAACAATAAATTTCTAAACAAATACAGAGCACATCATCCTGATCATCCACTATACCTTTTTCACACCACCATCTTCAAACGGGCCCTTTTATTTGCAACTGTATGCTCTGAAGAAAGCACTACATGTCACATGACAGTAAAGGTATTTGAGCATCAGATACTTTAGAATCGGGGACAGAGACAGATCCTGCCATTTTTCTGTCTTGGTGAGATGCGCCGATGCAACAGACAGCACAAGGCAGCAGCCAGACTGAACTGAAAGCATGGCTCTATTGGACGAGGCCACTCAGGAGCTGTCAAGTCTATTTTTCACACATCATAACTCACATTCAGAGCAGCATCATTGTGAGATTAAACCTAAATATATAGGATGGAATAAAACCGGAATACCACACGCCCTAAAAAAACAGCACTGTGAATGGCAAGTGGAAATTACCTTTGAGACGTCTACAGTGAACGCGTAAGGAATAACACAGCACCGAGGTCGAGAAGTCAACGCCATTCAAAGGTTGTGTTAATGTAGGGAATACGGGTTGTTCTAATGCATCCAGCAGAGCCTGTTTCTCTGTGATGGATCACCGACTGACAGAATTTGGCTACTAGCTCTCAGAGGGACTGAGTGGAGGTCAGGGTCAGCTGCACTAAACAGTCAGAGTTTCCTGCTTAGGAAAGTTTACCTCAACACAGGATGCTAATAAGGGCTTCTCAGTGCCTCCCACTGGTCATCACAGCTCTTAGTGTGGGGGAGGAAGTAGACCCCCTCAAAGGCAAAAACCTATGTTTCAATTTCTCGTTTTTATTAAAGCTACATACTTGGTTAACAGTATATACTGCTCAGGTATTAAGGTAAAGGAGGATAGCAGGACGGCAGAAGACTCTGTTAATCTCTGCGTATAGGCCTGCGATACAGACAGTTATACTGGTGCAATAGAAGTACCTCCTGCTGAATGTCTGATGTTCCAGATTCACTACATGGATGAAACGCATGCTCCAATAAACTTTTACCCCCATTATACAGGTCGGTCATGTAAAGAAAATGATAACTGGCCTTTATTTACATGGCAGCTTCCATTGTAGTTGAAGATAAGGAAACCATGGAAGATAACATGCCATGGCCTAATGAGATAATAAGCACAATTATAGACAATGAGTCGCAATACACTAAGCATAAGCACTGTCACATTAGTGATTAGAGAATGAGTTTTGATCATTTATATTTTAAAATATATAGACATAACTCTACATTACTGTGATGCTGTCCATTTTGTTCAGGCCTAATTATCAGCTAAAGAACTTCCCCGGAATAAGCTTGTAGTTTAGGAGAATTCCAGCAAACCCTGCAACATTTCAGCATAATCAAACGGCTAACAGATGTTAAAAAAAGCCCTTCAGAGTGTCTGGAAGTCAAATGTGCCACTCAAAAGAAACTAGAGTCCAAATGTTCTGCACTGGCAGTGGTGGTGAAAAGAACCAGACATCCAAAATGTCTAAAAGCTTCCTAACAGTAAGGAACTACAGGGAACGGTTATAAATATGCTGCTTGACCTCTAAAACATTTTAGATACATTCATGTACACTTGGTGGTGAAATACGTCTCTGTTTAATCGCACTGAAACTCAAATGCTGTGTGAGATGAAATATGTAAACCCACCCAACGTACAGCAACCAATTACCAATTGTTTACCCGTCCAGCCCCCATCCTTTGTAGCTTGATTGGCACAGTAGTGTCTGTCCATATTGTTATGTAGCATTTAGTTAAGCCTTGTCTCCAACCATGCGTCCTCCATGATTACCTTCCTCGTAGAAAAGGATCATGTGCCCATGTACTGCATGGAAAGTAGTTTTGGTTGTATTGGGAGGGGTTTCGGTTGTTGAATGTGTCCTGGAGATATGGATGTGTTTACACTTCTATAACGCATAGTTTAAACGTGTCTCCTGAAGCGCTTTGGGTGATCAGATTTGTGTTTACGCTTGCATTCCTGGCCTTATCTAAAATGTTTGAAGTGACCAGGTGTAAACAGGGCCAATGGTTTCATGATAGCTCTGCAATAAGACTTTTTGAATACCAAAGCCGGAGGAAAGGTACATGCCAGGTGTTGTAAAAACTTCAAACCATCATCAACATTATATATAAAGACATATGTGGTAGTTTTTGGTAGAACATAAAATGGCTTTATTTGTGCTGTAGGAATCATAGCTCTTGGTTCTGATTACCACCACTGTAATGGAGATTTAAGTTTCTCCACAATGGACATTTTGAATTACTTCCCTTACATCTCAACAACTAAATAATGTTCATAGTAATAATATAAAGTATAACAATAGTATATGTATATGTATGTAAATACATATGTAAAGGTGTGTATGTAAATGCTTGGATTTAAAAGCAGATGGTTTGATCATTATATCTTTACATCTATTAAATAAAAGTAAGTACAGGTTGGCCCACCTGTGCTGCTCAGCGGTCTGGTTGTCTGGCAGCTCCATGTCACACACACCACAGCGCTTCTTGGGGCTCTGGGCCTCGTGTTTTGCCGCCGCTGCAAAATCGCCCAGCTTGCTGAAGAACTCCCTCTGAATGAAGCTCTGGTGGAAGAGGCCCCCGTAGGCACTGAAGTCCACAGACATGGCGAGTGTGGGCGGCATGTGTAGGGGTGAAGCCACAGAGACGGGCATGGGCAGCAGGCCCTCGCCCTTATGGTTCACCGGCATGGAGTACAGCGAGGCAAGATGCGTCTCAGTCAGCGTGCCTACATTGGCTTGCCCCATTTGGCTGGCATCTCTGTATGATTCAGGAACACCATCGGCGGAATGGAGCTCACGGGCACTAGTGATGACGCTGCCTCTCGTGGGGGTTCCTGGGGAGCCCCTGTGCTGCTTCAACTCGTTTATCCCTTCTCCATTTCTGGAGGGACTGATTTCATGACTGTACTCATCATCCACTTGCATCATCTCAGTCTTGATCTTATCCAGCAATGGAGAAGAAGACCCTTGAGATGAGGTGAGACCCTGCTGCATGGTACCTTCCAGAAGAGACTGGCCAATGCTCATAAGACTCTCCACAGCAGCCTTGGTGTGGCTGGTAGGAAGCCCCAAGGGCGTTGACATGGGTGGCTTCTTGTCCATCACATTGACCAGGGCCAGCCTATGGCGGGCGGCGGAGCCATAACCACCTTCTTGTATGGAATGCTTCTTGGACATGAAGGTACTCTTCAGATACTTCATCCGGCGCTCGTCATCATCTTCGGCACCGTTCTCATTCACATGCATGTCTGTGTCGTTTTCCTCTGAGGACTGGATGGTCTCCAGGATCTTCAAACACTGCTCCTCTAAGTACTCTATCTCCAGGATCTCTGCGGCATAGAGCAGGTCATCCAGGTCTTCCAGCTTAGCCTGAAGCGTGGCAGTATAGGCATACTCCAGGATCTGTTGGAAGGTCTTTGGTGAAAGGAAGTCCAGAGTGTAGTGCTGACTGTTGCGATGGAACAGGATCTCAAACATCTTGCTGACGCAGGCCAGCACGGTCCTATGGGCATGGAACTCCTGGCTGTCCACCATGATGACCACATCGCACAGCGTCCCTGAGAGACGCATCTGGTTGGCCTTCTGCAGGAGGCTGGTGGGGTGGCCGGGGTTTTGGAGATGGATCACACCCATTTTAGTCAAATCCATTAGGCCGACATTAACCAAACCATCTCACGACGGTCGTCCACCTCGCTTCTCTCTCTCTCTCTCTCTCTGCAAATAGCTGTCGTCTGGTCTGAAGGAAAGCAGTGGCACAGCGTTAAGCACTCTCATACATCAGGTGTGAGTTAAGAAAATTTACAACCAGCTACGGCGAACCAAATCACCTCATTAATCTCAGTCACAGGCGACGCTGAGGGTGTTATTTTTAAAGGTACCTGGAATGAATGACATTCTGAGAAGTGCTAAGGGGAGCTCTTGTTGTCAAGCAGTGTGCTCATAAAGCCAGCAGTTCAGCATTTACGTGCAATTATGCAACAGCAGTGTTTACAGTTGAAAGTTGCCAGATGAAACGAAACTCAACTAACAGCATTCAGTACGTGCTTGGAAGGGATGGCTGTTGGTGTTACACTGGCTTTGAAAGAACCCCATAAGGCAAAAGGGTCATTTAAGGTAATAGAAACACAAACAGTCTAAAATGGACAGTTTCTTTCAGTTTTGGCTGGACATGAAGGATCAGCACCATCAGTAGGTGCCTCCTCGTCAGACATGGTTTCCAAAAAAAATTTCAGGTTTGCATATGACTCATAAAAAAGATGGTTCCTCAAGGGTTCTTTATGGTTCTATATATGTCCATGAACACTCAAAACAACCCTGTATGAATAATGGGTTCTTTGAGTGTTCTTTGGGGCAAAATGTGATGGTTCTGTATGGAATCTTTGTGGAAAGGGTTCCATACAGTACCTGAAAAAGGCGCTTGACTACAACAGCAGAACCCATTTGCAGGCTATACAGAAGCAGCACATTTTCCATAAATCATTTTAGGATGCAAATCATGCAAGGGGTTCTTTGAGTAACCATGGTTCTGCATAGAACAGCTTTGTTTACTGAGACCCTTGGAGAACCGTATTTTTTAAAGTGTGTATGACATTTCAACAAGCAAAGATAAACACTGACGTGAATAACTACACACACGGTATAACCCCCAGAGAGGAAAGAAAAGTCACATGCATGCTCTCAGCAGTTACACAGCACTGGGTTTGGCTTGCACCTTGTTTTTCACTTCTGGAGGAGGAACATTCCGCAAGTCATGTCACCGGGATATTGGAAGAGTACACGGCTCTCGCGCGCAGAACGTAAAAAGGGAAAGAGAGAGGTGAAAGCCAACTGAGGCAACGGTCACCCGCTCGGCATGCAAGGCTGAATCGAGCAGCTCACCTGCGCGAGCCGCGCGCCTGCTGCTGCACCTGGCTGTCTGGCAAGTTGCTCGGAGCACGCGCTGCTCTGCCTGCAACAGTTTGCCATTCGACCTGCTTCGATTCGAGTCGCTCGCTCGCACGTGGAAACGTGATTGGGAGAGCGGTCGTCAACAGAGGAGCCAAAACCCCCTCAAAACACCACGGCTCACTCTTTCACGCGCTCCTCGAGCCCCCTGTACCTGCTGGCCACTGAGCAGACACGCAAACACACACACATCCCGCACGGCGCTGCTTACCTGCGATTCAACAGCTCTGCTCTGCTTCCTTTTGCTTCTTTTCTTCTTCTTTTCTGTTGTTGTTCTCAAAGCATCTGCGCGGCGCGCGACGTACCGAGGATTCGCAGAAAGCCGCTCCGCGCGCTCACTCACTCCACTTTCGGATATGCAAACGAGCGGCGCTGACGTCACGGCGTTGACTCACTGTGCTGGTGGAAGCGCGCGAGCGAGGGAGAGGCTGTTCGGTTTTTACTGGGGCTTTTCTTTCCGGCGTTTTCTCACAAGTTTCACCGACATACCGGACACCCAGCAGTGGCTGCCACACTTTACTGGCTCTTCTCCAGAGTGTATGAAACCTCGTTCAAATACCAGTAATAATACTGAGTAATGATGATGAATAAAAGTGTAGACAGTGTTTATAACAGATGAAATGCCCGCGTATTTAAAAGGTTAAAAGTCACACAGTGTGGTCTGAAATACTCCGTTCTAGAGAAGCTTGTTCACAGTGGTGGTGATGGGAACCAGACGACTGAAGTGTTTAGCGGGTTGGATGGGTTAACTCACCCAAATGTTCAACTTTCTACATCATTAACTGGCGCAGATGTAAACGAAGTGATGCAGGGCTGTTTGCTGTGATATGAGAATGGTTCACACATATGGCACTGCTGGCCCATGCATGTGAGCCAAGGTTAGCCCACACTTTTAAAACATGAATTTAGAACACCTGTCCCAAAACAGATCTGGCCCACTTGTGGCACAGATGCAGCAGAGGCGCCTTCTGGCGAACTGCATGTGAGCTAAAAGTGGCCCACATATATATAAAAACTCATGTGGCCCACATGTTCCAAAACAGATCTGGTCCACATCTTGCAAACATGAGCAGTCCGTCTAAGTGGCGTCAATCCATGCAGCAAGCAGGCCAAATGAAAATGGGGAATGTGGAACAAATTTGGGCAAGAACAGTGGTGGTGATGGGAACCAGACGTCTGAAGAGGTCAATGCCTTTATAAGCTCCCTCACAGAAGGATGAAAACATGAAACAGACATATGCTGGCTGATGTCTGACATGATGTTTTACAAAAGGTTGATGATAAAGTTTCTGTTTAAAATGCATCGCAGTGTCCATATAATCCATTCATGGTGTAGGGATACATGCAGGCTATAACAGTGCTCATAGAAAACAGTTTTCAGATTTTTGTCAATTTACCATCATCAGCTTTACATAAGACAACTCTGAAGACACGTGTAGGTTCCCTGTTGGTTTGGGATAAAATGGTTGTATTTGTACAGCGGCTATAGACATTGTGACCCTGGTTTCTATCACCACCAATATAACTTACAGAGTCTGTAAGCTTGTCTCCACTTTGGGTCAAACATCTTACTGACTTACTTACTGAACTTACTGAATTGTGCGTACTGACGTCTTGGTCTCATTCTTTAAACTTCTCATCTTTCACCACTTACTCATCTGCTATACAGAAAGGCAGGCCATTCTGTACACGCTCAAGCCTGTATGTGAAGATGACATATCAGTGTATATCAGTGGTATGTGTATCATGGAACAGATGTCAGAGAAATACAAACAGAATCTACTACTTTCAGCTTGATAGACTATGTATATATATATGTATATTATATATATATATTATAGAGAGAGAGAGAGAGAGAGAGAGAGAGAGAGAGAGAATTTTATGTTGAGTTAAAATATCAGATCAGTATTAACACTCAAGGTTATTATGTAATTAATATGGGTATTGGAAAGTGGGTAGTGTAGTATCGTGCCATCTCTACCAGATTGTTTTTCATTCATTCTTGTTAGTCAGTTAATGGTGGTCACACTGGGTGGGACACCAACTCTTACTGACCGTTCGCAAATTTACAAACAAAACGTAAAAAAAGGTCTAAATTCGCACCTGTCCATAAAACTGTATAAAAGCATCACCGAGCTTTAGACACAAACAACACATTCAGCATGTACGTAAGCACGGAAGGCTGGACCTCTCCCCTGACTGAGCGTAGCGGCGGATCCCAACATCAAGTAGCCCAGGTTTAAGCATTAGTTGGCAGAACGACAGCCTGTCTTTCAGCATAATGGACGAGTGTGTGGGTGACTGGTTTGCTGACTGGAAAGTTGTTGTGAGGGAGGCCAAAACTTTAAAGTGACTTAAACGCAGCCTTTTACACACTTTTACACTCAACCAAGTCTCCTGGCTTATTCTTGAGAAACATGAATAATACTGAGGAGCCAACCTGAAAACTATTTAAACAGCTAGCACTTCATGCTTTGCTTTGTGTATCTGATGTCTGGTTGAATAACCAAGTAAACATGAAGGATTTCTTTGATTTTAATCTGTATTTTAGTGCCAATTTCCAGTGTACGCAACCATATTGTTATTACTGCAATACAGCAAGATCTGAAAAGGTATTTAATAGTTTCCCAGTATTCCCAAAAACTTGAGCAGGGCATAGGGATCAGTAACCTCCTGAATGATATGATAGGTATCTGCATTATAAGGTATAAGGCTGTTTTATTAGAAGGACTCTTTCTGAGTGAGTACCCTGTACACTACCTAGTGAATGACTTGAGCTAATCCAAGATCAGTATTAATTCCTGAGCCTTCTGTTCTGTGACCACATTGTTGGTAGACTGATACACATTTCATTCAGGTAAATCATCTCCAAGATCTTTCCATCACCAGCTGCATCTCTGCATGGGTGATGATCCTGAGATAGAGGGTCGTGCAACTTTCACAGCTTCACAAATATCTCGCACGGTATAATGGGCTAAGCTCTGTGTAACAATGGAGAAGTCTAAGGACATGGAGGAGGTTCCATAGGTTGGTTCAGTGGTCACAGTGGAGGCTTTCTGCTGGTTTTCTTGGGCCTTTGTACGCGTCCGAATCAGTGGATGGCAGTAGCCTCACTAACCCACTCAGGCCGAGCTCTCTGATGCAGAAGAAATGCACACAGCTGTCCTGCTCTCTATCTATTGTTCTTCTCGCAAAAGGCAATCCCACGCCTCAGAGATGACTGATTTCAGGCAACAGTCGTTCTACACAGCACCCAAAAAACAGGTCACATCTATAGTCACTCCCTGTTCTAGGCTTGTGGATTTTCCGTCTTTATTATGACACACTGAATTTGTTTGATTCAAATCTTTTCATGAATAATTTCCATATGAATAAAACATTACACAATCACTGCCAAAATAAGTAAACCCAAAGACAAAATCGTGAGTAATAAATATATATTTCAGGTTTTCAATCAAGCAAATTCTGTGCATCACTGTTTTCTTGTTCAGGAACACAGAAAAACCTCTTCCCTCCATATTGTGAAGTATTTCCCAGTGAAACATAAGAACGCAGCTGAGAGGTATGACATTATTGGTCAATATTACTTTCCCCTGCCCACTGGTGCACAGCAACGTAACCAAAACTCAGAATATGTTTTTGAGGCCAGATTCACCTTGTGATGCAGCATTATAGAGAAACAATCCTGTTCTCTTTTACATGGTATGGTGAATCTTACTTAGTGTGACCAGGCACACATAGATGGTCTGGTATACATAAATCAGGATTTAGCAGGACATTTAGTGACTGAAAACAGAGTTAATGTGGACCGCCATGTCCCTAGAACACTGTGGAACATTAGTCGCGTCTCTAAATATAGAGCCTGTTCTTAAAAATAATGTGCAGTTGGTCAAAGGCAGTACACCTCCACTGGAGGCCACTAAAGCTTTAAACAGCAGAATGGTGCCATCTGCTGGCCACTGGGTCAACAGCTATCAGGCCTAGCTGGTTTTAAATGAATAGCAGTGGTTTCCATAAGCAGTTCAAATGTCATGTGAACAAAGAGTCTACTCTGTTCAAGGGTTCCTTATAGGGGCTATGGTTCTGCACAGAATCATGAGCACTACATGAACCATCCGCATGCATAAATGGTTCTTTACATGGGCGAACGATTTTCTCTATCATGGAAAATCCGGACCCTTTTAAAATGGTAACAAAAAGGGTTCCACTGTTATTAGAAGCAAGAAAACGTTTGTGCTATGAGTGTAAGCTTTATGTGCATCCCATATAAGACTGCTAACAGTATGAGTGTCATATAATAACAGTTTGAAAAAAAAAAACAATGTTAATAATCATAAAAAGCCAAAGGCCTTTATGGTTTAATTAGTTTAATCAAAATGTGTTAGAACAACACAACTGATGACATGTTCTTTCTGATGCTTAACAAATTAAAGCACAGCTGTCCTTCACCTTCATGTTTCACCACATGAATCTGTCCCAAAGATATGAGGTACAACTGCTGGGTTAGACTGACTTTGATAATATTGAATGTAGTTGTACAAGCACAACTTGGGAACATCCTTCTTATTTTTAACCCAGAGTCTGAGTGTCTTGCTGTTGGACAAAAATGAATCACTCTGAACACCAAAGAAGCAACCAATTTAACAATCTGTTTACAAGCCTACGTACAGGCCTACACAGAGCTCTGGGCATGCACGTATTATAACTCAGAAATGCCAACTCTCACCCACACTCTTTCTCGGACATCAGCGGCTGGCAAGCAGGCGGTCATGCAATGAGAGGTGGAGTAAGAACACTTTAAAGAGTAACAGAAGTGTCTTTGCCGATCCTGTTCTAGACAGGCAGATGATAGCTATCAATTTACATCATGTTATGTAAAAGGAAAAAATCAGCTACCCATCACCATCAAGCTATGCAGACATTTTCAAAACTCAGAAAATACACAATCACAGTGCACAAGCTTGCGATCAACAGTGTAATACAAACTTTGTATTGTTCCCCCCAACCCCTCCAAGAGGTACACAGTATAAAAATGGTCAGATTCTGCACTTTACAGGCAGGTTTGGACAACAAAATAACAGCGCAGAGTTGTTGTAATCCCAGCTCTCAGAAACACACTGTGAACAATTACAATAGTAAAAAAATCATTAATTTAAATAAACGTTAAAGAACATCAGCTTACATCATCTGGCCATCGCCATACGAAAGGTTGATACGATCGTTCCTTTCAATTTCTTTGTAGCTTAAATATGATAGATACAACACAGAGAGTGCATCCAATGCGTATGAAAGAAAACAATGTAAATAAAATATACAATCAACCTATTTAACAAGACTAGCCCTCAGAAGACTAAAGATAAAAAAATAGGAGCAATCATTTACATTTCAACAATGTAATAAGTAAATAAAAATAAAATGTCTTGAGTATCACTGAATATGTGCTGTAAATTTTCCTGAATGCCTCTTTTTATTTTAAAAACACCCTCTTGAGAAATATTGGGGAGCTTGAACGCAATACAAACTGTCGCAACGAACTTGTAAAAGAGCAACAGCAATTTCTTGAGGTTCTGTTAATGGAAACAACCGGGAAATGGAAAAAGGTATACACACATTAGGTACACCTGACTCCAGTCTTAAGCTTCTGACACACTTGTTAAAAAACAAAAACCAAAAAAACCAAAAAGAAACTTCATTAAGGGCACTGTAGAATGAACATTTATTCATGTTCATCGCGACGCTGCCACTTCTTCTGCTGGCCTGCCTGATCATGCCTTGCTCTCCACGTCGTTCGTTTGTGAGACAGCGTTTGGTGCCATTGCTTCAGACTGGAGTTTCTTTAGTTCTTCTTCGTCAGACCTGCTCCTCTCTTCCTCAGAGATTTTTCTGTTATGGAGAAAACTTTTGTTAGAAATAGGCACAGGCTAACGGGTGAGGAACGGAAGGGCATGCAGTGATGCACATAGCACCAATGGACAAGTGTAGAAAACAATGTATGGGTGTAACACACGTACATGCACATGCAGATATACTAAGAGGACATCTAATCAACATCTAGAGAGGTCCATACTCGTTCTGTGGAGCAGATGGGCCACTGGAGCCAGCTGTGCCCAAAGCGTGTGAGCCATCCTGGGGGAGATGTGTTTCTGAAGCCTGGGGGGCGCCTTTATCTAGCTGGAGCTCATGGTTCATTGAGGGTACAATCTGGGGGCTAGTGAAGAGTGGGATGGGCTCATGTGAGTTGTGTAGCAAGCTGGTCAGCTGTGGCTCTTTCTCTGGTTCTTTGAGTAATGTCTCAGTGCTAAGTGCAGGACATGGGGGCTCCTTGGTTGAGAAGGCTGCAGATGTAATATTAGGGTCTGGCTGGACAGTGAGAGGGGCTTCGTTTTGCACAGGCTGAGGGTCAGCCAGGTCCACCAATGGAGCATCAGAAGACAGAAAGGAGTTGGCTAGTGGCTGAGAGAAGCTTTTAGGGGTGCTGGTCTCGGGGCCTGTGGCAGTGGCTGGTTTGGGGTCAGGGGGAGGACCCGTAAGGCTGGATGTTAGAGTGGTGCTGTCACTAACAGGACTGCTCTGGCTAAGGTCAAAAGTGTCAGAGTTAGTGGCCATGGACAGAGGCAAGTCCACCACAGTGGCCGCAGCTTCGGCCAGTCGCCTGTAAGAAGCAAGGAAAGAGAGCAGAGACACACGAAGGTGATCGAGACAGAGAGGGAGAGAATGAAGGAGAGACGCAATCACTTGTAGGTGTATGCAATACTGATGTTACTGTAAATACAGTGTTGATACTGGTGACAGTTTGATGAGCCACCTGCAAACACAAGGGGGAGCCATTGCTCTAAAAATGCAAGAACAGAATGACATGAAATAAATAAAGCAAATGAATAAAGCAAAAAAAAGAGAAAGTAATAGAAAGAAAGTTAGGGCACAAAATGTAATTAAAAATAGAACACAATGACGTGCAACACATTTCATTTAAAACTGTACCAAGACCACATATGTAATTGTGAAACTAAGAAATCTAAGATTTTGAAAAAGATATGGCCACAAATATGTGTCAGCAACACAATTAAAAAAGGAAGGAACAAAAGACTGGTAAAGTTGTGTAATGACAAAAATACCTGGAGAAACATCTCACAACTAACTAGGTAAATTGGAAACAGGTCAGTAACATGATTTGGTGTAAAAAGAGAGAGAGGCAGGGCCTTTCAGATGGAGAGGGTTCAGCACTTTATAGCATCTGTGTAGGTAAATAGTGCAACAGTCCAAGTATCATGTTTTTCTAACCTTGGAGCTTTTACATATACGACAGAGTATCACTGAAAGTTCAGAAAATCCAAAGAAATCTGTATGGAAAAGACAAAACTGAAAACCACTATTGGACGTGATTAACAGGCCTTAGACGGCACTGCATTACAACAGACATGATTCTGTAAAGGAAATCACTGCATGGTCTCAGGACCACTTCAGTAACCACTGTCTGTGAACACAGCTCGTCAATGTATCCACCAAGTAAAAACCCTTCCAAGAAGAAACAATATACAGTCTACAACAGAAGTCAGTACACTCTAATGCAATATCACGTAAAAGCCAAATAATTCAAAATTGTATCACCTCTCAAAATTGCCATTATTTCTAAGTTGACAAGTAGAGTATTCCCTTTTATGAATGACCAAAATTAAATACTGCAGAAAGACTCTGCTGAAAATACAAGCCTCAAAGTCAAAATCAATGCAACTGCACGAACATGGTTATAAAATGACCTGCAAACACCAGAACTTCCTTAATTCTGGACCTAGTGGCTGTTTCTATCTACATGTCTGCATCATCAATATTCTTCAACATTCCAGCATAATAATGACCCAAAGCATCCTGCCAAAATCATGAGAGTTTCTAAACAAGACAAACGTAAAAACTATAGCCTATAGTATGTCGCCTGAGATCAACACAACCAAAATTGACAAATGAAATGAAGATATCCAGTCAAAACATAAACAAATATCTGAAATAAAGGTCCGTACATATAAGAACATTTACATTTTCTATACTGTCACAACTTTTTCTGATTTCAGGCTGTACTACGATGTTGACAAAAGAAAAAGTTACATTAGAGGAGTTTTTTTATTGGCAGAATCAGTAGAGCAGTATCGAAGTGATTGAAGTAGACAAGGGCAAAAAAATTAACAGGGAGGACAGAACACAAGAAAAGCAAAAAAAAAAAAAAAAAAAGAAAAACAACAAGAACAGAAAACAAAACTGAAAATATAAAACTGAACTGCAACAGTACAGTTTGCCATTAACATACAGGCTTAATGCAGTGTGCATGTGTTGGTAATTGTGACTCAGTGGTATGTGTATGATGACATTTCAGGCTCTTGAAGGTCACAAAACACAGTACTATAGAGAGTGCATCACACCACACTACATCATACTTACTCTGGTTCTGTCAGGGGCGTGGTCTCATTGGGCTCAGAGTGCCCTCCTGCATCATGATTGGCCGTGAGCCCGTCCTCAGTCCTCACTTCCACAATAGGTTCTTTGGACTCGTCCTTACTGTGAGGATAGAGATACATGAGGTCATCATAGAGCACTGAGTCGCTATTTATGAGCTTGTTACTGCCTTGATTCATGTAGGTCTCTTGTGGTCAGCAACACTTCAATGTAAATGACTAATCTAGTCTTTGTACTAAAACAATAACTGCAGCTGAGGGTGAACCCATTCTTAGATGTATTCTCTGACCGCCCTAGTGCAAGTGTAGTTTGCACCCATTCCTTTTAAGCCAGACTGTCTTTTGTGTCCAAGTTTGAGGTTAATGCAGTTAACAAGAAGTATACATACAATACTGTATGTACAATACTACAAAACTCACACTCAGAGTTCATTATTAAATTCATTTAGCTTTTCACCTCAAAATGGACATTAACTACATGTTTTTTTTATAGTTTTAAGAAAACATATTTAACAGGGAATCAGATAAAAGCTTCTACAACTAAATATAAGAACTCATATACATTTTCCAGTATTTGGTGTTTTGACCTTATATGCATGTGATTTACACATACATTTAGTTTCTTCAGAAATATTTTTTTAACTCATTTTAAACAGTCAAGTGAAATATCTATAGGCAGCTATGTGTGCTTGTGTAGTGCTTGTGCAAATCCTAACTGGTTGGTTTTAAGACTGAAAGGATGGAGCAGTTAAAGTGGCAGTAGAGACCACAGAAATAAAGAGTGGACAAATCGAATGTGATAGATTTGCTATTATTATACTTGGAGTGCCTTAAAGTCTTTTGTGTAATTCAGATTTAAATATACTGTATTATTCCCGTTACTGGTGCCGAAAACTAAATCATTCTTATATAATGATCACTCTGACTGAAAATGAAAGAAAGGGTGATCTCTAAGTTTTAAACAATACTGTATACCAGGTATTATCATGCAATCTGCATGCCTAAATCATTAAGCACTTGTTTCAAACAATTACAGTGTTAAGTCATTTCAAATAAACCCACCGATTTAAAACTATCTGAGACACTGTAATGTGTATTTGTGGGATTCTTCTACGGTGCCATTCCTGTGATGGTTTGTGATCTAGCAACCAATACGTAACTGAAAAATGTACTTTCTTACACGAACGCGGCCTTGCCAGCCTCAATGTCCTTGCCCTTTGAGCCTGTCCCAGGTTTGCCGCAAAGACACATGAGCAGGCCACACTTGTTGAGAAAGCAGCAGGTGGCATCCACAGCCAGCAGCAGCAGCACACACACCAAGATGAGGATCCCAACAATGACCCCTGTGTTCAGTCCTGCCCCGTCCTCCATGGAGTCTAAAGAGGAGAGAGAGGGGGTGGGAGAGAGTCACTCACCCCAACGTAAACACAGAGGTCATGCATGCTTAATGCAAATACTATGGCCAGGTAAGCATGAGTTATTTCTACTCATGTGACTACCAGGATTAGACAAACCACAGATGAACAATGGACAAGTAGAGCAAACACTGGGGTGAGCAGAGTATAACTTAGGACTATACAGTGATGCTGCTTTTCCAGTAATGTAGGGAACAAGAAGGTTCGAGAGACTAAAGTTAAAGTTAGCTAGTTTTGTCTTCCGTTACAAGTATGCACTTGAATGTCATGACAAACCAAAAGTCATAACCAACAGAAACACTAAAATAAAAAAATAACAATAACAAAAAACAAATAAACAGCCTTGTCAGTATGAACTTCCAGCAATGCAACAGTCACTTAAATGTTCTGTGTATAGATACATACGACTCTGAGACATGAAGAAAGTTTAGTCTTAGACTAATGTGCAATGTAGGCCTATAGATGACTAAAGAGGACTGTTTTCAATGTAAACAGCTTGCTAGGAAATATGAATTCATTTGGACATGTTTTGTGCCTATAATACCTCTATAATCCTTCATGTTTTACTTTAAAGAATGAATTATTATCGGTCCTAAGCAAGCTGCAGTACAGTCACATTTCCACAGTCTGTGGATAATTCCTGACTAACTTCTGCATTGCTTCTAAAACTGAATAAAGAACAAAACTGGCCAGGAAATTTCACAGCTGTGTCCAAGAAAAAGAAAACAGCAGGACTAACCTTATGCCACCTGCTAGTGGAAAAGCAGCATCAGACAGCGCTAATTAGACAGTTAATAATTAGAAAAACAGGCATCCTCATTAGGTTCCAGTTACACTTAGTTATTATGGCAAGTGCAATATGATGCAAACTCAAAGTGTAATTGTTTTTTATTTTTTTTTATTTCTATTTTTCAATAGCGCAAAATAGTGTACTCACCAGCACAAATCAGCAACAACTAACATGATGATGAATTCAACTGTCATAACAAATACATTTACAGATATAAAGAAGAGTAAGCACCACACAAACTGTGCTGTGTCACATGAAACATATTCTTCTTCTGAAATAATACAGAACTACATTTTATATATTATTAAGACTATAGAGAAAAGGATGACATAACATCTATGTAAAAAAAAAAGAATTTAATATTTCAAATAAGCAAACAATAGCTCTGGCTGTGGTCATAATACATGCCATTTTTGTGAACTGTGGGAAGTTTACAGAACAACCGTCGAGTTGCACATATAATAAAATAATATTCTGATGATGTTACAAAGTCTCTCTTTAACGATCACACAATGTACAATTTTATACAGCTTTCAGTGAGAAAATTAGAATGTTAAAAATATATACAGATAAGCAGGATCATATGCAATATCCCATGTAAACTTAGTTTAGTGCCTGCCACTCTTTCCCTCCCATACAATAATGAATATTTTTCACTATGCTGAATAGAAAAGTTGCATTGTATATTATACAGTACCAGTCAAGCATTTGGACACTCAAAAGAAATGTCTCTTTGTTCCAGTATTCTGCACATCGTATAGTAACAGTGAAAAAACATGAAATAACACATGAGGAATTATGCAGAGAGTAAATTTATATCATCATATTTTTTCAGGGTAGCCTGTTTTGTCCTGAGGCAGCTTCAGACACGCTTAATATTCTCTCAAGTAGGTTCAATGCTCTTCCAGAGACGTTTTACATATGCTTAGATCTTGTTTGCTTAAAATTACTTGGAGGCATTCAAAAATAAAAATAACTAAAATTGTTTAGGAAATATTAAGTCAAACATATAAAGACATAAAATAATTCTATTCTATTCTTAGTGAAAATAAGTTAACACACCCTTCTGCACAACACACCTCTGCACATTTCAATGCATTTTTTTTTCAAAAAAAATCCAACATGCTGGAAAATATGTGCAGATCTGTGTCACATTTTGTAGTATTTATTTATTTTACTAGTATATTATTCTAGTGAAAAAAACACAACGTTGTGCACATTATATTTTTGCATACACTTATCTACTGTATATATGCAAGTTTTATTATTTATATTTGTATATTGGGGGTTACTGTTACAAAAACAGTCACAATTAGTTTTTAGATGATAATTAAATGTCTCTCGTCTTCCCTTAGACTTAGACTTGTTACTGTGCCTTTATGACTGATGTACAAAAAGGAGCTCTGATTCAAGAGGCTGCCCTGTATTGTTCCTTATTCAAAAGTAGCTCACACTAACTTCAACACAAATAGACGGGAATAAACAACGGTTGGATGTAAAATGTAATTTCAGTCAGATTAATACTTTTTAAGAGCCAAACCAATATCATGCACATAGACATTTATATATGTCTTTATTGCTCTTGAGTGACGCAACTGCCTAAACGCTGGCCTAACTGCGTGATCCAACTGTGGTTGTTCAAGTTCCAGAGAGCAGTCTTGTGAATGGTAAATTAACATGATGTGTTCACTATTTCCCAACAAAACATGTTAAGTGTGTACAACATTACATTGCATACAACTTTAATTGGCCTGCTTAGTGCAGCTAACCAATGAGAAAGACAGAATAAGATAAAAAAGGAGAAAAAAGCAGTGGAAACCTAACTAGTGAGTGTGACTAGCTTTGACTATATATATATATATATATATATATATATATATATATATATATATATATATATATATATATATATATATATATATATATATATATATATAAATTTAATCATCATCAATAATCAAATGTGTCCAAATTTATGACTGGTACCATACGTATGGTCATTCGAAATATAGCTGTCCCTAATGTTAATTGTGTTAATGATGCCCTCAGGCTCAGTTTTTATCAGCAAACGGATAAAGAAATGCCAGCATGTCCTCAACATGAGAACACCGCTCTCGCTCTATGCTATCAAAGCAATAGCACCAGGAGGAGAGACAGCACCACTGATAGCAAGGTGCATGTCACTGAGGAGCTGCCAAGTGTGACTGGAAAACATGCGCATAAACACAGTGTGTCAGATATACAGAAACATATAAATATTGGAATTGCATGGGTGCAGAAAGCAAAGTGAGCAAGGGTATCATAGAAAATATATTGCACGTGTGGGAATGTGATGATCCACCCGCATCCAAGACCAGCCACAATGACACAGGACAAACAGAGAGAGGAAGAAAGGGAGAAAGAGGGAAATGGGAAAAAGAGAGAGAAAAACAAGAGAGAAAAACATACGTCAAAACACAGAAACAAAGTTTGGATATTAAACCAAAAAAAAAAAAGGTAAAGTGAGGTTAAGGAAGAATGCAGGATGAAGGAGGCAGCAGCGGAGGGCAAAGCATGTGATGCCAGTAAATAAATCAAACTGTATTTAGAGAGACTACAAATAACAGAAAACAATAACAGCAGCCCACTCTTCTACATCAGTTTTTCTCAACTTGGGGGTTTGCTTAATGAATTTAGAAATTCTGGAAACTAACTTCACACCCATTTATATGTACATACATCTTGTGATGATTAACTGAATACATATTAAGTAGAATGCAAGAAGAAAATTGTGCAATCTGTTTTTGCAGTAGATGCAGTCAAGCTAGGACTCCAACTGGTTTAGACCTCAGGGGATGGACTGAAGACCTTATGTGTTAGATTAACATAACATAACGAGAAATCACATCGGAATCAATCAAACATTTTCCAATATACAGCAGGTGGGACCAAGAATTTGGGAGAAAAAGATTTTGCTCTAGGCCTTTTCAAGTGCTAGGTATGTCACTAAGCGTAAATAAAAGGGACAGCCTAATCAAGTTTCAGTCAGAAGTTAATAAAAGCAGTCACTCTCTGCCAGGGCTCTTTACTCAGTTACTGAAAAACTGCAGCATTCAAAGTTCTTTTGCATGATTAAGTGGTTAAGATGCAGACTAAATCAATCAGAGGGGTTCTAGTAAAAGGTACAGAGACAGAATTGTTTACAGTGGTGGTGATAGAAAGCAGACATCTGAAGAGCTTAATACCTCCAAAAGCTCCCTTATAGAAAGTTACTGCACTAAATGGTTATAAAGGCGCTCTTTTCGTTTCTCTCTTTATTGTACACAGAGGTACATGAAATGTAAAAATTGTCTGCAAAAGGAAACTTGTTTTTACAGTTTTACCATTGTGTAAGGACTTTACACAGACAGGCACTAAGGACTCTATTTTTATACTTTCAAACCTTTTATTGTATCTTTGTCTTTATCTGTATCACCCTATCTTGTCCTTCTCTTGTTACTTCTGTGTACGTTGTGTATCTACTACTGGATGCCTTGAATTTCTTTCTGGGATCGATAAAGTGTCTATCTAGCTGTCTGTCTGTCTGTCTGTCTGTCTGCCGTTAACATACAAAAACTCACAATGTGCATGCAGGATAACTGATGGTTTTGAAAGGTAAATAAAATGAATATAATTGTGCAGTCATGATTACAGCACCTGGTTCCTATCACTGTAGATAACTCAAACTTAGTGAGTTTCTGCACAACAGAGCATTTCATTTTAGACTGCTCTGAATGACTTTACACCTCAACCACTGAATTATGTGGAAATGTGAAAATGGTCAGGATTGCCCATTAATCTTTCTTACAAGCTATAAATATCTATTTATAATCTAGAACCTTTGGCATTCTTTTAGACTGCTACATTTGACTTGCCTGCTTTAACACTTCACACTAAAGCAACTGTTTGTGAATAGCCAGCTTAAAGGTGAGAGTCAAAACCTCTCTAGGCCAAACTCTAGGCCACAAAACTTTTAACAATGTTATTTTTAATTGTAGTATAATGCTGTGTATTACCTCTCCATTAATAAAGCACTTTGGGCTATTACCAAATAGTGGCTTTATTAGTCAACTAGTTCATGCAACTTGTAATTAGCGACATGTTTCAGGTCAGGAGTTGTGAAAATGTAGGCAGAAATGTAGCATGAGTTTACAGCGAAAGAAACTCCAAGCACTCTAAAGATCAAGGTTGCTTTAGTGTGTTAAGAGAAAAGGGGCCATGGGTCACAATGGTTGAGAGCCACTGCTTTAGAGCAGCATTCATCACTCCAAGTTCTGTGTTTCTCTTTCTTTAACATGCCTGATTCAACTTGTTGGCTAAGTAGCAAGCCCTTCACGAGCTAAATCAGAAGTGGATAGGAACAGAGCAAACACTACTTGTCCTCCAGGATTTGGAGTGAGGAACAGTGCTCCAGAGAGGAAAACACAGTCTGGGACAATTCCACATGACTGATGACTGCGGCACCTGGGCCTAAGCGAAATGACTCTGAAATGAGCTTGTGAGTGACTTGTGAGAGTGCTCAAGATAAAACAGAACTGAAATGAACCAGATTTCAGATTATGGATGCATACATTGCTTTGAATTTTTAAAGGGTAAGACAGCAGTGCAGAAGAGTTGGTGTATAAAAAAAGCATCTACAAGAGTTAGTTAGCTTTGAGGAATTCTGGCACTGCACTTGCCTAATAGTACAAGGCAACAATTCAGAATAAACAATTTATCTGTCCCTTTGTGGACAATCTTATTCTCACAGCTAATTACAATGTAAATCTTCAGTGCCCATGTCTGTGTACAAAACACTCTAATTAGACAAAAACCCTCAGGCTATGAGCACCGTTTTTTGCAGGCACAATACTCTTATTAATCTATTACTTTATTGATCGCTAGTTAAAACTTTAGCTGGAAGTTTACCTGGACAATGAATTTAAACGTTTGGACATGCTTTGTCAAAAGGCTGGTCATGCAGAATTGGAGTTCTGACCAAGCAATATTTTAAACATATATTCATTACACTGCTGTAATAATTGATGTAATAATTCAAATAAAGTGAATGTCATTAGCTGAACAGGACTCAACACCTTCCGGTTTTTACTTTAACTTTTAACACTTTAAACAGTGACCTATAAGGTTCCAAAAGATTGAAATATACAAGTTACTGTTTTTGTATAAAGGAACTTTGGACAATGGCAGCAAAATGAGCTGAACTCAATAAGGCAATACCAACAGAGGGCACAGCATGCATAATATACTGCTGTAGTAGAGTTTCATTATATCATTACTGTGATGCACAAATGAATCTAACAAAAACTTTGCCTAAGTGGCTAATATCAGGCACGTAAATGTAAGGCTACCTGTTGGAAAACAGAATGTCTCATTAAAAAGACGAACAGTGATGTTGTTATATGAAAGGAGTAGTTCTTTAAAACAAAATGGTGACACTCCACACTAATGCTGTCCTGTATCCGGGAAGACAAAAATAAGAGAGAATTATAAAGAAAAACAAATGATGTCAAATCTGCAAGTAATAATGTTAATATCTATTTTTAATATCTAATAAAACTAGTAAAATGTCACAAAACATGTCAGTTAGTCATTCCAGTTGTAAACATACTATTGCTTAATACAGACAAAAAGGCAGACAAAAAATAAAAAATAATAAAAATCATGTGACAAAAGGGGGAAATATATGAATGCATAGAACCGAAGCAAAGAGATAATAGTGAACAATTAAAAGGCTTTCTTTTTAAATGTATTATAATTAATACTGTGCTTGATTTAGCAGAAAAATAAATTCATCAATAAACAAAAGCAATAAAACATTTCAAAAAGCAGCTGCTCAAACTCAAGTTTCTTGTGCAACAACTGAATGACTTCTTTTTTCTGAAACAGGAACATAATTATGTGACTAGTCGACTCATTAAAAAAATGAACAGTCAATAAGTTGACCAAATATGAACACAATCGTTAATTGTGGTCCTAAATTTGTGCATGACTAAAAAAGGTAATGATTTCTGCTCTATGTTTTGACTGTATGAATGATGGTTCAAAATATTTAGCCGGAGTCTAAAACGCTAGTGCCAGCATAGATCAGTCCTAGCAAAATAAATCAGTCCTGAAAAGACTGGGATGGAGAAATGTAAAAAGAGCTGGAATTTGATGATTTGACTGTAAGAGTATACAACACAGCAAAGTGAAGCAGCAGCAATGATAGCATGACATAATGATAAATGAGGCAAAACGTCATTTGACAAACACTTTAAATCCCCAAACATCTTTTAACGACATGCGACTTCCCGTGCTATGCACAAACCTAAACACACCACCAGGAAGAAAAGGACAACTGTTTTAGTTAAAAAGTAAAAAAATCTAATTTCTATGGACGCCCCTGTGTAGGCGCCTATAGATAGCTGGCTGTGAGCCTTATTGGCATGCTGCTCGAGAAGCAGCAGGAGAGGAGTGCGAGGGGTGTAAGAGTGAAACAAACAGGCTTTGGACACTATCCACTCCCAGCCTGCTGTGCCAGTGAGAGCACAAATACAAGCCTCCTACATCTACGCTGCTGTCTCAAAGTGTTAATGAGAGGCTCTCGGGGCTTTGCCGCACCAGATGCCCGTTAGGTTGAAGTGAACCAGTAGAGTCCAGATGTGGTCTTACCATGCTTGACTGGGCTGAACCTGCCTCTGCTGGCCAGTTACGGTGCTTAAGCTTGGCACGGATGTGTAGTGGCTCAAAGTGGCCCGGAATGACAGCAGAGTTGAAATTGACTATTCTATTGCTTTAGTGCTGCTGGAGGCAGCCTGCCAGAAAAGTGAAGAACAACAGGACAAACAGCACCCTAAAGAGCGCAACTCTGAGAAAATAATTGGGTGTAAATGATTTAGGTCAGTGGAATAAGTACACGTTTGCGTGATTCTTACAATGGCTTGATGCCACTGGAGAATTGGAAAAGGAGAAGTCTCATGATGGAGGGAAAGCGTTGTCCCAGTGCAATATGAAAGATCCGTATCAAAACTGTTTCCGGCATACTGTAAAGCATTAATGTCGGCTATATTAGGCTCAATCCCAATCGCATCCTTTCTTTAAGACTGTTTTGCCACATTGTGTTCAAGCCAAGTATCAATCATTTTAATTAAGTTATTAATACAGGGTATATGATAGGAAAGCTTTTTGTTGCTGTTGAGACCAAGTCCAGCACTAGTGGTGTTGCTGACAGCAATGGCTGAATAGCACAGCGAAGAACACCATTTCCCTGATCTTTGGAGAACTTATCATTTGTATCATCGGGCATGGAGTCCTCTACTTACACTATAGTACAGACATCCACATATAGTAAAGACTGCAATAATGAGGCACATCTCTGAACGTCTGTAATGTGGAACTATTTGCAAAATGGAAAATGAAAACAGATACTTAGTTCAATTAGTTGGAGCAGCACTGGGACAAAAAGAAACTTAATTCGACATCACTTAAAGAAATCACAAGCAATAAAGATAGCCCATGTTCTTTTCCTGTGGATGTACAAAGCCACAAAACACTGCCTTTACTCATTTTTTTTCCAGCACCAAACTCACACATGAACAGATGACCAGCCGCTTGCCATGACTCACCATGCATCATATTAAACAAGTGGCCAAAGAGAGCAAAAAAACAACAACAATAAAAAAAAGGTGATTTCTCGCTGCATTAGGATACATGGTGCTATTACAGCTCTGACTCAGCCTTTAATGTTTTGCGTCAGTATGTGAGAGAGGAGAGAAAGGGATTGAGGGAGATGTCAAGAAGAACTCACCTGGAGTGGCATCGGGCTCAGAGGACGTGCGGAAGGACAGGGTGCCAGGCTGCGACTTGCCCTGCTGGTTTTCAGCCACCACAAACACGTCATACTCTGTATCCCACTCTAGACCACTCAGGAGCACATGCTCACTTATGCTGGGCAGTCGAATCTCTGGTTTCCAATCAGACTCCTCTCTCTGTGTGTGAGACATACAACATGGTCAATTAAAAAGTTAAGAAAACTACATACACACACACACACACACACACACACAAACACACACACACACACACACACACAAACACACACAAGTATATAAGCTAAACAGATTGTTAGCAGTCATGTGATTCTGATGATGGACAGAATCAATGCTATGAGGAATGGGTATATAGAGAAAATCGCAAAATAAGTCCTTCATGATCTTAATACACTCATCATCAAAAGAACAGTTGCACCCAGAAGGAAATGGCAGATTGTAATCAATTCAGAAGGAAGATACATTTTACTAAGCACAATAAATGATGTTAAACGTGGCTGATTTCGACTATATTTATTGAGCTACACATGCAGAAGTAGTGTCTTTTAGTAGTGTTGTTTTGTGGATTAATCTGGCAACAAACATTTAATGACAGGACCCTTTGACATTAACTTTACAGTTGTTAAGGAAGCCAACTTCTGTCCCGATCACACATGATGGTTTGGAAGCTGTTTTGCTGGTGTTTTTGGTTCAATTACCTGCATTTCTTGCCAGTGTGCCTGAACGTTTTCAGTTCAAACAAGCTGAAGCACACTTGACCCAATTTGTTTAATAAGTTGGTCTCAGTATTCAAATCTCTTGATTTGCTGGAATGAAAAGCTGCAGCCACACAGACTCTTTGTAGACAAGACTGGACACAACCAACATGGGCATTTTGAGAGCATGTTTCCTATGCAGAAAATCACTTCTTGCCTCTTGGAGTTCACGCCACAGAAGCGCATGGACGTGATGTGATTTGCAAACAACTTATTGCTCAACAAATTTTATAACATATTAATTTGTGAAGTCTCTTTGTACTGTCATTTTAATTGTTCTAATACAAGATACAAGACTAATACATGATATTTTTTAATGTTACCTTGTGCAAGTGTTTCAATAAAAGTGAAAATAACTGCTTCTGATTTTTAAGTGTGTCTGCTCTGAAAGCTCAGTTCGTGAACTGCATCAATACTTACGGCTTTGTATCGCACTAGGTAGTGAGTTATGGGTGAACCTCCATCGTCCTGCTTGATCCAGTTGACTCTGAGGGCATTGCCTTTAAGCTGCAGGGTGCCTTCCAGTTTAGGGGGGGTTGGTTCCCCTGGAAACACAGCACCAGTGCACAGAATTAGCTAATCAACTTAACTATTCATGATCCCGATCAAAAACAATACTTTCATTCAAGTTTATACTTGTTTTTATACACACTAGAGAGAAGGCACCAGTTGTAATCGCTGTTGTATGTATATTTTTGCTCCTTACAAAAAGTTATTTGTAGTTTTAAAAAGTTTAAACTGTACTTTTACTCTTAATTGTAATGAACTTAATCTTGATAAACTAAATACAATTGCAAACTTAGAATTGCAGCCAATCTATCTAAGCTATTTATGAGATAATAAGGTGAGCTAGCAAAGAAAAAAAGAATCAGAATGG
Organism: Prochilodus magdalenae; assembly: GCA_024036415.1. NCBI lineage: Eukaryota > Metazoa > Chordata > Actinopteri > Characiformes > Prochilodontidae > Prochilodus > Prochilodus magdalenae. The sequence goes on from JAMWET010006161.1 coordinate 106,223, forward strand.
GAACTACCACACAGAGGGGTTATCCTAAAGTTAAAGTCTTTTGCGGGAGTTCATTTTAGTAGCTAAGATTATCTTTTACATTTTAGGGAGATTTATTTGTCTCCATAAGTAAAATAATGACACTATTAACTAGGGCTGTACCCGACTCAGAATTTTGTCAGTCGAATCGGATTCGCTCGTCCTGGTCGACGATTCGACTATTCGTTCACGTTTTTTTCTCCATGTACATTATCCAGTAATCAGTAAATCAATTTGCATACGGTTCAGATCTGATGTCCTCCTCAATTAGAAAGTCAGCAGAGTCACAGGAACATGTTTCTGAACTAAAAGAGGCGGGGCATATGATGATCGATCTGAACTGGAGCCTGATTTAATTACAGGATATAGCGCCGGGCAGCAGCGCGTATTTATTAACATTAGCGCTTATAGTCTTTTTAATTTCACTCCTAACAGCTTCTTTAGTAGGAGGACGCTTCGTCTTTCATCCCTCATAAATAATGAACTGCTAAATAAAACCAAATCAGTCCATATTTAAATTATTTTTAGATGAAAAGACAAATGGTAAACCTAAAACCGTTTAATTATTATATTACCTGCGCTGAAATAATTATCTCTCGTTTATCTGCAGGCGTATTAAGTGACAGTACTTATCTTTAAATAAAGATAATCTTAGCTGTAGATGAAGGAATATAAATATCTGTAATTGAGGTTCTAAAATAATGGAGTTATAATAAAACAAACGTCTTCAGTCCGTGTTCCCTCACCGCAAACAGCCGTTATGTCTAAACCGAAAGTCAGCTCACTCGTTTGAAGCAGTGTTGGAAGTCTGACTAAATGACGAGCAGAATTGGGTTTAATTTGTTCAGATTCTCTTCATCAAAAGCTCCTCCAGACTTTCTCTGAGACATCCCTCCACCCGTATCTCTCAGCTTCATGGCTTCCTTAGCGGTGAACCGCCAGCGCATGTCGTCACGTGGATTTAATATTTTAGCAAGCATGCCTCACAGCCCAGCTAGAACTTACATATATATTTATTATTCCCCTTTAATAATTATTAAGATGTCTTTTTACATTCTTAATGTTATGGAGCATTTTTGTAAGCTTTAGTCTGTTTAACGGAACGAAAAAAAAAGGGTCACTGCTGTCAGTCGACTTGAGGGGTCTCAGTCGACTTAAAGGGTCTCCGACTGACGATTGGATTCGTCGACTTCTAGAGGGAAGCCCTACTATTAACTAAGACCCACTATAGATGTCAATGAGATGTGACACCTTAGGAGTGTTGGGAGTCTTCCCATAGATTTAGCATGTTTGATTTTAAAAGCCACGTGTGGCCTCTCCTTTATGGACCATAATTCATAACCCATTTCATATTAATGATGTGTGCATGCTAATTTGATCCACTACATTGGTTAGACACCACAGAATGACATTTAACAACATTGTTGGGTTGCGGGGGGAGGTCTAAGCGAACAGAGTGCACTGAAAAATGAGGGCCCTTTACTCACATTAACACACTCATTAGCTATGCTTGTAAAACAGACAGACCCAATGCTCAACACCCTGAATCATTCAACAGAACCACCACAGGTCCTTAACTCTCATTTAGTGACGTTCACTCTTAAAATCTTGTGATGGGTTTTATAAATCTGGCCCGATTTGTCATGACAACTCATGTCATCATATGACATCTGCCATGACATGACTATGTAAATGCTATGTAACAGAGTTCCAGCAAATTGTCACCAAGTTATTCTTCATGCATATAGCTAGATGCAAACAACCACAACAATAATAACAGCCCTTGTCATCTGATCATTTCAGGACATTTCCTACCTATGAAGCCAACACCTCAGCAAAAACAGTGATAGTGTGTGTTAAGCTTAAGCCCTACATTTATCTCCTTGCATTCATCCACTTTTCCCATAAGGCATTTGATTTAAGGCCCCTAGGATATAGCAGGTTTTACCTGATGTACATGTGTAACCTTTTATGTCTGATATCTGTAACTTAATGTGGTACTAAAATGTACAATATGACATGTCGACTGCATTTTATACATGAACGAAATCTGCCTTGATAGGGGCACTATGATGATAGGTACAGTAAATATAGTATTAATGTAGGAGATCACATCAAGTGACTCACATATATACAGCTCTGGAAAAAATTAGGAGACCACCTTCAAATGATCAGTTTCTCTAGTTTTACAGATTCTGTGTTTGACCAAAATGAGAAGTTTTCATTCTATACACTACTGGAAGCATGTCTCCCAAATTCCAGATCAAATATTGTATTTAGATCTGTTTATTTACAAAATGACTAACGATGCCTCCAGAAGCCTGTTTTTTTTAAACTGCTCGCTATTCATTTCACTCCAGCCACCGCTCGCCAGTCTTTCTGTAGGTCACTTGAGGTCGTCTTATGGTGGTTAGGTGACATTCGAATGAGGTGGCGTTCATCATGTTCAGTAGAGAATGGTTTTTGCCTTCTGCTAGTCTGTAGCTGTGTTGTCCTGTGTGTTTGCTGCTTGACCTTGTTCTTATGAACCAGACGCTCACTGTATCTGCCAGTAAAGCTAGAACCCAAACTTCTGTTCCACCTTCACTAAGAACCTGCTGTACATGTTGAGATGATGAGTTAAGAAGAAACTAGAGTGGTCTCTTATTTATTTAGAGAGCAGTAGATATCCTATGATTTGCCTGAAATTATTCCAAAAAGAAACAACAGGTGTCCTAACACAGTAACAGTTGAAATATGCAATGTAAATGTGGACTGCAGTACAATTTTTAGCAAACCGCATTTTAATTTTCACTCCACTTTAGAAATGGCATGTAAAATATATAAAAAAGTGATGCCAACACAAAGACATTGCAGAAAAATGAGAAAACATATTATTAACTTACCACATATATTTAAGCTGAATTACACATTCAAAGCACATTTGCAAAAATCATGTGGATGAGTGTTAATGTGGAAATGGAAAGTGAGTGAACGATTGAGGTCAACCACAGGATTTATCAAAAGAGCCTAATAAAGAGCTTTCTTACTTCCGCTCTGACTGCAAATACAAAGCAATACAGGAGGAAAAGACATCAATATGGAACATCCCTCAAACTCCTGCTTGTCAAAATGTTTATAGCGGGCATAAAAGGCAGAGATGATGTTCCTGAGTCATCTACCCAGCACTACCTCTGGGGAATTGTTTTTCAGCTCCAGAGCTTTTGAAGTAGTTTTTATGGTTGGAAGGACACTGCTTAAAACTTTTTTCTTCTGACTTCATATTCTCCTCAGATAATATTCTAAGCAGTCAGAACATAGTGGTTGCTCAAGGGAAGTGTCTGTCGAAAATATGGGCTAGATGAATTTTCATGACTTGACTGAAGAGTTTTTATTCCAGACGGTGGGGAAGGCAATGGGAAAAATGGGATGGCTAAGGGAGAATGCAATGATACAGCCCAGAGGCTTCACTAATCCTACACGTTAGTTGTAGAGCGAGAGCCAAGTGTTTACCTTCTGTTCATCAGAGTGGACGACATCACCAGCACCATGCAAGCCACATGACAAAAAGGCACACCGTACGCACGAACATGATTGGTGGAAAGGAAATTGGAAGAAGTCACATGGAAGATCCAAAAACAACAGAGACGATGTGAACATGGAAAAACATGGATAAAGAAACAAAAGTTGAGGAGTTAGTGTCAGTTGACACAAAGACACAAGCTATGAAATAAGAAGTTCCTATCAGTTTGCAGATCAGAACATTGAAAGCAGAAAGAATAAGCAGAATTTCCTCTGAAAGCACATCACTGATAGATAAGTCTGCTTCTGTATGCTTTTTAAAGGCAATCTGCAGTATTATTAAACTTTTAAGATATATATATATATATATATATACATATACATATATATATATATATATATATATATACATATACATATATATGGTGTGGGTAGGATGCCATTCCCTCTTTCGCCATCATCCACCATGATTTCACCTAGTGTGGGCATTCGTTAGCTGATGTAACAGAACTGGCAGTTAGCGTTCTCCTTTAAGTGTGATCATTAGAAGTGGGTGGAAAAGGAGTGAGTTTTCTATGGATTTGATATTAGCAGTGTAACTAGCCCCAAGTTTAAGTTAACCAGCTTACTTATAAATAACAGAGCATGCCATACAAAATTTGTTGCAACTTCAAGTTAGGGTGTTTAAACATTTTGAGGTGACATTTTGAGTTAAACCTCAAAAGTCAACAGAACAAAACTCTGCTTGCATTTCAATACAATTTTAATTCAGCCCGGTAAGTAATACTTTTTTCCCAGTTTAGGTTAAAGTAGTTGAAGTATAAACTTATAGAATAAACTTTTTCCACAGGATAGCTAAAACATTTGGAATAAAATCCAAACTGCCAATTTCGTCCCGTCAGTTAACAAACAATTATATTGCACTGATAGGTAAAGGATGGGCATAAAGGAAGTGCCATCCTACCTAAACAATTATGCTTTTTGGCTACTGATGGCCGTGGTGTCTCTAAACTAGATGTGTTTTTACACCCTTACTTAACAGGTAATGTATAGTGTTCGAATTGTAAAGGAGCAAAGTAAGTAATTTCAGTAGCATGTATTTGAGGTCAATGCCAAAAACAGAGGAAACTCTAACGTATTAACGTAATACATAAGCACAAGGACGACACATGCATGACTTTCAGCACATAGCATGTGATAAGCAAATCACAGGAGGGATCTGCCAGAAGTATTTAAAGGTGCTGACTTTGAATACTTCATACCAATACATTACTCTAATTTATATAGCAAATTTAAAAAACTTTCTCTCTGTGAAGTTACCTACACAGAATCTATATGCAGTTATGATACTACATTAGGCTTCAAAACACTGTCCCTAATTTCTCATTAACTGGATCCAAAGGTTTGTATTTATAATATATAATATTACACATGATCACCACACAAACCTGTTTCCTCAGTGAAAAAATGAAAAATTCCATCTAGGAAGCATAAACAAGAAATGTTTCATAAACTTGGTTAGTTTAGGAGTGCTTTGTTCTAACTCATCTACTTAAAGCTAACAAAACTTAATCCTGGAGTCAGAGAACAATGTAAACTCAATATAAATTAGATTGAAATATAGTAATACACACAACAGAGCTTAGCCTCAAGTTCACAGTATATGAAGCACTTACTTGAGTAAGAATAACCTGAAACATCCAATGAGGGGTGGACAACGTGGATGAAAAACAAATAAATTGATGATCAAAACACAAAGAAAGGATGAATATCTGAAAGTTTAAAAAACCTCCATTTGATGGCATGAGGGGTCATGTCTTTACCACCCACACTTTACCTTTCCTGGATGCAGGATTCATCACAGCATGCTATAGATCACTAAAGAAGCATACCTAATATAATCAAAAAGCTTACCTTTGGTCAGGTCTGTATAGAACCAGCCCATCAGTGAAAGCCTCAATTTTTTGGTTGTTGTTGTGGTTAAAATGTACTAGTAGATTTTATGTGAAATGGTAGTTTTCTTTTAGTACTAGTTTTAAACACCATTCACATATCATTGTCATGCATGTATTAAAAAATTATAATGTTAGCCCCAAAAAATCTCTCTTAATACCTTTGAAAATAAAGAGTAACTCTAGTAAAAAAACATCTCAGCATATACTACAACTTTAATATGTTATATAACAAAAAAAATAACAAATGGATAAATTAAAAACTAATAAAAAAAAAAAAAATACATATTTTGTCTGTTGTTTCCGAGAAGGAATGAACAGACATAAAAAATCATCCTAAGAGACACTACTATGTATGTATGTGTAACTCTGGGGTGATACCGCTCCTCTCTCTGAGGTGGCATGCTCAAGGGAACACCTTTAGTACCTTTAGTTAATGAACATAAACATAACAGTCTTGTTAAGGATGGTTTGACTCCATATACCATGTCTTGTTTCCTGGGTTTTGTTTTAAAATGTAAGAATAGAGAAAAAGTTTAAAATGTTTTATTACTTACTGTTCTATATTTAACGGTATCTTCAGGAAATCTTGGATATCTTTCAATTGTACCACTACCACTTGTATTCAACTACCACTGTAAAGTAGTGCTTTACACCTCACACTTCTCTGCAAGACTATTTACATTGCAACGGCCAAATTATACAGAATACTATAAATACAAATTTGTAAAGTTGCCCTTTAAAAGAACAGTATGTGAACACTTTGCTGTGTTTATTATGTATTTATTACAGCTGCTTAGCCAGAAGCCACACATGCAACCACCAGAGGGAGCAATCAGGCCAAATTGCACATATTGTGTGGGGCCTTCCTGTACTGAGATTAGCAGCAAAATCACATCAATATCACAGTCCGATCTGTCAGGAACAGGACGCCATGATCTTTTCGCTGTGGTTTACTCATCACCAAAAAATGTGAGAACTTGAGTTGCAAATCGTGCACAGCTGCAAACTAAAAAATAGGACTGTCTAACACGAACATAAATGCATTATTCATCCGTGAATTCATTTAGCCCTAATGCCGAATGCAGATATTTGAATGTGCCGTGAGCTGAGGATTTGTCATTTACATTTCTTAACATCAGCTCATTCAAATAAGAAGAATGTCAAAAAATGGAAACCGTAAGAGCTGCTCGAAGCTGAAGGCACTTTTGACCCATCGTATCTTATCATTAAGCCTGGCACTACTCCACACCTAAAGCACAGATGGCATCTCTGAGAGTCCACATGAGCCACTGGCCTCACACTGCCGGGTGTATTTTAAAGTGTTAATGGAACAGCATGTTCTTTAAAAGAAAGCAGAACAAAGTACTACTCACGAACAGGCTCCGTCTTGAAGGAGACTGTAGAGCTGCTCTCTCCCTCTCCCTTGCCATTAATAGCAGACATCTTGGCTTCGTACTCGGTTTCTGGTTTAAGACCGGTGACAGTGACTGCTTTCAGGCCTCCTGGATCAAAATGATATTTCAGTTAACAAAGTATCCAACTTCAATTAAATTATTCAATAATTAATAAAATATACTAAAAACATATTAATTCATGATAAAGACAACATTCGGTTTAAACTGATCCCATTGAATCGTATTTGGCCACTTACATAAAAGTAAAAATGAGAAGCGAAGTTTAATGCAACTATATGTATGTAACTTTCAGAGTTACAAATGTGTTACATAAAACACAATCTGTTAAAATGTATTTCCTGAAAGTATGCTTCACCTGATTTTGTGTGAATTTTATGTTTAGAAACATTAAAATTATTAAGTCTCAAAAATTCAGTTTCAATTCTCCTATTCAAGCTTGGTTTAGAACTTTAAAAGGGAAATGACATTGGTCAAGACTTTAGGTCTGGCTCTATATAAATAATATAATATAAACTAGCCCCTTCAGACTAGAGTAGGATAGCCAGTGTGTGGTGTAAGCATCCAAAACTTGTGGTAATAGAACAGCAACTGAATAAGTCGTGCATCTGACATGTCTTTTTTGGTATTTCAGTGAACGTATAGCCTATAAAGCTCTAGAAATTAATATTTAAAAAATGTCAAATAGTCTACTCTTTATTTACAATAATTATATTTGCATCAGTAGTTTACATGGAAACAAGTTCAGTCTCGCTCCAAGTCTTACTAAACTAATTGGATAGCCTGCATATATGCTCACTGGAAGCAATGATTTCTGTCTATAAAACTAAAGCGTTTAAAAAAAGGTTATTTTCACTGAGCAATTTCACTAATAATCTTTCGTTGGATCAGTCATCATGTGGTTAAAAGGTACATGAATCTCACCCACACTTTCTTATTTTTAGAACTCTTGTTTTTTACCTCTACCTCTAACATTTAAAATGATTAGTACATTTCACATTCATTGGAGTTTAATACTTATTTTCTGTAAGACATCAATAATACTAATAATAATATGGTGGTGGTGTGCCACTGTTGTTGTGCTGGTACGAGTGGTCAAGGCAGAGCAGTACTGCTGGAGTTTTTAAACACTGTGTCCACTATATTATACACGCCTAACTTTTTGGTCCACCTTGTAGTTCTAAAGAGAGAATGGCTCAGCTGTTGCAACACAGTTTGTGATAGTAATCCTCTAGTCCTTCATCAGTGGTCACAGGACGCTAAACACAGGACACTGCTGGCTGGATATTTCAGTCCAGCTGTGACACTGAGGTGTTTCTGCTGCTGTCTCTGATCCACTCACACCACCACAACAGACACGAGGGCACCACTGCGACATCAGTGTCACCGCAGTGCTGAGTGATCCACCACCCGAATAATACGTGCTTTGTGGTGGTCCTGTGGAGGGTCCTGAGCATTGACAAACAGGGTGAAGGGGAATAATAAAGTATACAGAGAAACAGATGGACTAACGTCTGTGATTGTAGAACTACAAAGTGCTCCTATATGGTAAGAAGAGCTGATAAAATGAACAATGAGTGTAGAAACGAGAAGGAGGAGGAAAAGAGAGAGAGAGAGAGAGAGAGAGAGAGAGAGAGAGAGAGAGAGGTAGGAAGTCCTCAAGTGCAGCTTGGAAGAATAATGAATACTTCCCTTGTTAAAATGTTGGCTAATGCTGCTGAATTAATATAATATCAAAAACTTACATAAAATACACAAGTAGAAATGTTATTACTATGAACAGCAAGATATGCTTACCGAATTTAAAATCACTATACTTAGATTTTTTGCTATTTTATTGCATGCACTTGCTCTTTGATCAAAGTATGTGGAAATTGCATACTGCACCTTGTGATTAACTTGACTATTTGATCACAAGCTAATCTTGAGTATTACAGTGGTACATGAACAAATATGCTGCTGTACAAGACATGCACCATCTTAAAGAAAAATACCAATGGCTTTACAGGCTGAAACAGCAAATCTAACACTCTCTAAAAGAATATAGGAGTCTTTAATGCCGTATGGAAATGACAGTCCTAGTAAGATAAGGTATTTTAAATATTTAGAAACAATTCAAAGTTAAAGCTGATTGCAGTCTCACCGTGTCTACACATGCAGCGAAGCTGAGGTAGGATACCATAATAGCACATCTCTGATATCCCAGCAATTGCAGGGAAAGCATAAGGGATGTGTTGAAGACGTTCCAGACAGAAGGTAAATCACTGCAAATTGTATGGCTTACTTGCTGGTTTGGCAGCCAACGATAGTTATTAACAGAACAAACGTCTACTAAATTTTATTTTTATCTGCTGAAGTCTATAACAAATGGTGGACTTAATCAGCAGCTCAGCAGCCTATTTGTGGCACCTCCCACACTGATGGAGCCCAGCTGTAAGTCCTCAGGTTAGGAAGAGAAAATGGACTATTTAAGTGAGCTCTCCATGAGGGGCTGGCTAGAGATGAGTAGAAGAGAACTGAAAAGCTAAGCAACATATATACAAATATAATATACTATATATGTTTTCAATGGCAATTTACTTGCAAATAAAGCATTATACACATGTCTCCTATTAGTCTTAATATCAAGAAATCTAAATCCATAATTACTTTCTAATATGGATAATGACCTTGTGGGCACGCAATGTACAAAGAAATCCTTATAAAGAACCATCCCAATGTTTACAGTAAGGGAGCGTACCAAAGCCCACTTTTTCCTCTTTGATAATAAAACATGCTCCATAAGTATACTATGATACAACTTTAAGCGATTGGTGTATCTCAGCGGACAACACCACTACCCAGCAAGGAGACACCACCACTTGTGGCTGGTGTTCGAATCCCGGTCTGGGTGACTATGCTGTGCTACACCAATAGGAGTCCTTGGGCAAGACTCCTAACACTACCTGTGCCTACCTGTGATATGAATAGCCCTGTAAGTTGCTCTGGATAAGAGCGTCAGCTAAATGCGGTAAAATTTGAACTTTAAGACCACCTATTAATTAATTCATTCATTTGAATTATACTCTGTGCCACGAAGACAACATACTCAACTTGATTAAATGGCAAGAAAACCTGCAGGTATGTTTGTTTATTTACTATATTAATACAGTACATTTACGTATTTATATATAGAAGCTCACTGGACAAAAAATGAGTCACCTTGCATGTTTAAGGTTGTAGTAACAGGCTCTTGCAGATGGCGTTGCACGTGCATGATCAGCTATAAATACCTGCAGCGTGTGAGACAGGACTCGTAGATTGTGAAGAGGTGGTACAGTGAAGTATATGTCTTGTTCGATATGTGTAAAACAGGTCGCAAAGTAGATGTTAATGTCTGGCAAAAAGGAGTAATTGCATTTAGGTGTGTCGCCTACATCCAGAAACTCACTACAATCCACACACACACACACACACACATGTAACTGAAACATACCTAATAGCATGTTATACCTCCATAAGTACAAATAACAGCTGCAATTCAATTTCGCATGGACTGGACGTTTCTGGATGTAGGCGACACACCTAAATGCAATCACTCCTTTTTGCCATAGATAAACCCTTGATGTGTATAGAAATAAGCCCACAGTAGCTACTAAATGGTGCTCAATGTTGTTTCATATGCAATTATCTTAAGTGATTATTGCTGACCCATCTTATGAACCACCAACATCATTACAGACTAATCAGACATTACACTCTGCTTTCTAGTGCTGTATGGTATCTGGTGTTGACCTTTTTCCCCCTTTGAGTCTTGGTTCCTCTCGAGGTTTCTTCCTTCCTAACTAAGGGAGTTTTTCCTTGCCACTGTTGCCTTCGGCTTGCTCATTGGGGGCTCGAACACCAGATTCTTTGTAAAGATTCTTTGTAAAGCTGCTTTGTGACAACATCTGTTGTAAAAAGCGCTATAAAAATAAATGTTGATTGATTGATTGATTGATTTGTCTCAATGTGCATCTTGTTCACTCACGCTTACATCTCCGAGCGCTGGAATTAGTTGCAGTGATTTTTAGCATTTTCTTGCTTGGTTGATACATAGGGCCATGAGACCACACCGCTGAATGATACAGTGCACTGACAGAGGCACACCCCAGACAGGGCTATTGGACACATTAGATCAGTTAGCGGGCTGTTATGTTATTTAAAGCCAAATTTGATGTTAAAAGCTATTATTATGCCGTCAGAGGAGCTGTTCCCTTCAATTCCTTAATAACAATCTGAACTAACATTACCTTTGACTATAACTGACTAGCATAATTTCCCCAAAAGCCGGATATTAGCTATTGCTTATTTCATTTCTAGACAAAATGGTCATTACGGACAATCTATTTCTTTTTTAGGAGATATTTCTGTGAAGATTAGAAATAAAACAATCCACTTGCAAAAAGACATTCTGAGATCTTAAACTTGACATGTTGCTTCCAAGAAGGAGTTGAGAAAAAAAGGGCAAAGAAGAATAATATTCACGAACAACAAACAAAGAAGCTGATGGTGTTTCTAGAACAAAGGGCTGAGCACAGACCGCAGTATTACTTACTGTGTTTGGAGTAAAAATGCAACCAACTCACTGACTGAAAACTGAATTTCTAAGATGTGGAAAACTATCACTGTAGATTCCATTCAAAAACTAAAGAAGATGCAATATAGTGAACAGCTGGACACATAAAAACAGACAAATGTGCTATTTAATAGGGTTCTGAGTAACTGTCTGTTACATTTGTGTTTTTTTGCATTTTAACCTGACACTAAAATGTACTTGATGGACGAATAAACACATTTTGAATGGATGGAGTCTGACTGTTTGTACATTACTGCAATTTCTTTTCAGATTTTCACCTCTTTCAGAGTGAATTGGATTGTTTTAAAAAGGGGTAAAGCTTGAATAAATTTGTTGAACACTTTAAGTAGGACCACAGCCACTCGTATGGACTATATCACCATCCTGATCCCTAAAAACACTGTATGGCTTCCTGTGACTGCTAGCAAAAATGGCTACACATTATTTCACCACTTGAATGATGCAGACAAGAAAATGCCACCATTCTCCTCAGGCTGGTGTGCATACCTTCTTGGACCTCATAGACTCGCTGGACCCACTTGTTCCGACCCACCGCTCTCCACTCGGCACGGTACTTGAGCACAGGAACTCCTCCTGAAGCCTCAGGCTCATCGAACAGCAGCTGTGCTGTGCTAGAGTAGGGCTCCACCTGAGTGATGACGGGTGCCGAGGGCACATCTAGGGGCCAGGGGGAAAACATCATAGGCTAGGTGTGGGTAATATGACAATATTTTATCATGATAAATTACATCACAATAGGCCTTTCTGAGTCATGTGTCATTACAAAGAATACATAATTGGATTTAGTGCAGCAGAAACACAGAGTAAAATCATTGATAGTTTTTATAGGATTTTTAAAATGCAACAGTACTGGTTCTCCTGTGTTCCCACACATCAAACTCAGGAAACTAATTAATTGTGATACAAATTGTGCATTGTGGAAAAACTCAAGTATTTGTGATATCATATGTTTGTCCCCACCATTCTTCCAGCAACAATACACGTAGATCTGCTTAGACCTCACTGCCTACAGAGTTAGATATTAATCCATATGATAGATAGAATGGTCGCTAAATGCCTGCAAGCACAAGCTTGCAAAGAATGACAAGGGAACATTGGGAAGATTGTCATGCTTTTCGCTCTGGTTCTCTTATCTCAGTAACCAAATAACTGATACCAGCCAAACTTAGATATAATGGAAAAGGATGTCCTGCACAAAATAGCAAAGCACCATGCAGTAAATTCACTGGCATGATAAGATATTTGGATATTAGACACCTTGAACAGGTTTTGTGCATGTCCAAAGTGATATAGTTGTTTGTTAGTTATAATACATTACACTGAGCCTACACCGAAAAAACACATCAACGTTTATTAATGTTTAACATCAACCAGTAAATATTTTCTCTAAAATATTAGTTTGAACATCTAATTTAATTACATGTTTTAAATTAAAAGATAATCTAAAAATCCTTCAAATCAGGTTGAAAATGCTTTTATGGCTACATTAACAGAAGTCAGGATTTATTAAGTACTTATATTCAAGGTCATTTCATGTAATATTTGGGAAAATAGTGATTGAATTTGGGAAATTCAGCAAAAACCATGACCTCCAAAACTGCCATAAATTAACTTCTTCTAGCACTTTATTGCTCTTCACTGATAAGTCATTAGAGAAATCAGTGGCGGCAGACTAAAAAGTGCTCTGCCAAATGTGCAGTCGTGGTGTGGCTGAGCTTTATAATGAAGGCAATGAATCCCTGTCTCTCAGGGCCTGCTATCGCTCCACAAGAACCAGAGAATATCATTCCATCTCGTCCTCAATTGAGGAGTCCTGACACTCTGTATATTCGTGTCTATGTGGTGGGGTTGGTGACATGTGACAGTCATTCTGAGCGTGACAACCATGCCCAGAAGGATTACCATCCTAAAGGCTGTGCTAATGACCTTCATACTCTAAGAGAATATTGCAAACAAACGATGATACTCCAGTAATTACTCTTTGTAGATGATTTTAGAGTGTGTTATTAAGGATCTCATGAATAATATAAAAATGTGTCTTTAAATTTTACTTGGTGGTAGAAAAGGCTTTCATGTTTTACTTTCTACAGGCAGGAAGAAGGTCACATGATTCAAACGTGAAATGAAACAAAATGTGAAATGGTTCCTTCAACAGTTCTTTCCAGTGGTAATGATAGGATGAGACTCGTCACTAAAGATGACCTGCTGCCATTCTGAGTCACTCCATGACAGTCTGGCATGACAACATTGCAGTCTTGGGTGAAACTGACATGGTGTTAATGGCAGTTGTTGTAACGGCCTGTGTGCATGTAATCCTGCGTTATGCAGCCATCTGCCGAAGGTATGGCACTTATAGGATGACTCATGGAGAACGTCACTGCTTGCTGAATTTCCACAATCGTGGCTGCTGGGTCAGTCAGACATAGCAATAAGCTTCGTTCTTGCTTGCATCACATGCACAGATGAGTGTAAAACCAGATTCATTCACATGTCTCACATTGCCAAATTTACCCACCAAGTTTAATTCCTGTCAGTTGATTCCTTCTGGGTGCAACTATTTGTGCTATTATTATTTGTGCTATTAACTGCTCTTTTGATGATTAGTGTAAAATGCTACATGAGAGTAAATTAAGTAAATAAGTGAATAGGTTCTCTATGCTGTTTTCCATGTGGCAGGGGTATGAACAAGACCCTGAAGGGTGCTGTTTTTTCTAGTTAATCATCTGGCGTATACATCCTTACCATGAGCATCCAAACACAGCATGAGCTCTGACATTTTAATTTTGCCTACCTAAATGACAGTAAGCCAAAAACTGAGTGAGGATGTAATTCCATTTTATTCCACATGTAGCGCACAAAGTAAAGCCACACTCTTGAGCGTTTCTGCTAATGCTATAGCATAGCCTATCCACCACAGGTACACAGATCCTGGCAGATAGCTGGATTCTTAATCAAAATTGTATAGATTGCAGAGAATGTTTATGTATTTGTAATGTATTTACTACTGTTAATATACTGTTAAATTGTTAGGCAATCAGACTGCGCCTGTAATTCTGTTATACTTTTGTAAAATAAAAAGTCCTAAAGCCCTAAATTGCTTCAGATACCTTGTTGACAAGTTCCCCTAGATGGCATATTTCACATCAACCCAATGACTTTGTTTTTATCTTAACCATTAATTATTCAATTTCCCCTTTTAATATTCCAGGATCAATATTTCCAGACTCCTCCTAGCAGTCCAGGTAGTAGGGCTATGACAACCTACCAAGTGTTCCCCTATAACAAGCTGCATTACAGATGATTAAACACTGTGTAAACACTTGTGAGGAAGTCAGTGAAGTTTATGTCAAGGTCGAGGCAAAGAGAGCAGACAGACCGGCCTGAATAAGGATGAACTCCTTGGATTCGGTCCCAATCTCATTGGAGGCGGTGCAGTTGTAGCTGCCAAAGTCGTTCTGGGAGTCCGGGTTAACCTGCGGCGGATCGAGAGCGCATGCATTAACCTTAGGGATCCTCCTCAGCTGTTGCTCTTGTTGTTCCATTAGCAGCATCTCTGTTTACCCTCACCATGTGCTTCCCCTGCTCAATTATTGATCAGTGACAGAGCCTGCAACACAGTCTCAGGGCAACAAACCACACTCCCTGATCCATGTAAGTATTAAATGTTTATGCACTAAGGAAATGGCTAGCGGAAGTGGGAGACAGCTTTTACCTCCAGGTAGCTGGCAGAGGGAGTGTTATAGATTTTGATGTTGGAGATGTTGGCATTGGGCAGCTGGAGTCCATCTCGCAGCCACACAATAGACACTTCATTGGGGTGCGCCAGGATCTCGCAGCTGATGTTGGCCGGGTTTCCCTCCCATGTGTAGACCGCCACTGAGCCCAGGATTTTGGGGGCGTCTGGCATGAAAGGAAAAATGATGAAGACAAACAAGCTGAAAAGCATATCAGATGAACTTCTGTCATCTACACTATGATCAACGCTACGGATTACATTAGTATTTATGTAATGTTTTGAATATTTAGAAAAAATTAGTAAAATGTCTTTAGAATATTCCAAATCACTGTAAAAAATAAACTAGGAAGACTCTGAAGGAACCAGATACACAGGGAGGTGTCTGACAATATTTCTGTTCACCTACAAAGCAGCATTGATACTAGTTTAAAACATTATTTTTTAAAATCTGTATTTAGCAATGTGTTCTACCATTTTTAGCTGGTTTACTGAACAGACAGCTGAGTTCATGTTCAATCATGAATGAAATTACTTTGGTAGGCACAAATCTTATTCTGCACTGATGACTTTGCCAGAGTTTAAATCCTATTTTTATTGATTTACAGATACAATTTGTAGCCTATCTATAAAGATTCATATCACAGCATTTCATTTATCTGTGTAAACGCTGGTTAACCCCTAAAATATCTTTCTTTCAAAAAGGTTAAAGAAATAACTGGAGTTTTGTGTGCTGCCTTTAGCTACAATTCTTTGTAGCAGTTGTTATAGCTTAGTTTGTTGTGGTCAGTTTGTTTCATATTCCTGTTCCTTTCTTTACATCTAGATATTCTTATTTTTATTATGTTTATTCATCATTACAATTAGCAATACCAAACCATGACCAATAAGCTTAACAGTTCAAGCCAAAGCAAGGTAGAAACGCCTCTACAAAAGTGCTTATTTCTGTAAGTGCGTGTGTGTCAACGCTAAGATACCTGAGATTCAAGTAAATCTTTTTAGCTATTCTAGATTAAAGATGAACTTTGCTATCAAAGACATTCTACACTTTATTTTAAGCTTGTAGCCGTTAGTTTGCATTTTTTGTTAAGTGAAGAGCCCTGAAAGAGTCTTGTATTCACAGTCATTGATGTGTTAAAAACTTTTCAAAGCCTAGTGTGACATTTTACCTCACAAAATGTATCCCTCCCATTTGAAATTAAAGGATGATTGGCTCATTTCACTTACAGTTCCTTAATGTGTTAATAGTACTAGAATGTTAGGCTTTCTGTCCAGCTCCTGAACTCCTAACTACTGGGAGAGCGAGCTTGGCTAAACACACACACCAATAAATAAATTAAAAAATCAGACAATGTTTTGTTGTAAGATTAAAAAAGTAATTAATAAGAGTAGAAAAATGGGTTAAACGTTACTGACATTTTGGTTTTATGTAGGCTTGCTCTGTTTTATGGTTTTTAAAACAGTACTCAAGAAGCCTTTTGTACTAAGAGCTCAAAAAACTCACAAGAGATTCATATTAAGTATAATTCTGTTATTATTAAAAGATATTAAAAAATGAATTGATTACTGACTAGCTTAAACTTAATTAATAAACACAATATGTGATTTAGAAAATAACTAATTGGTGTGTCTACCAGGCTCTGCTAAGAGAATGTAAAATAGACATTATTGTCAACTAAATTGTAAACAAATCACTGTTGGAAGGTGTATTTTTGTCATGCCGTTAGTCTTAATCTGCGCAAAGCTTTTGAACCTATAATTGTGGGGTTTCAGTGTTTATATCCCTAAAAGCTGACACTTAAGTTAAAGTGAGTGGTAGGTAGTGCACACTGAGCATGTCTGGTTGCTCTTCTACATGAAAGCCAATCATGCTTGAATGAGCCTGTATTTCTAAAGATTCTGTGGTCCTCCTTCAGCGCAGCATACGGAGGCTGGGGGGAAAGCAGCATGGCATGCATTTCTTTTCAGTGTGCCCTATTTGCACATAATGTGTGGCTCAATCCACACTTGTTATCTGCAGCTAGTACACAGTGCCATTCTTCCCTGTGCCCCTATAACACTGCCACTGGGTCTCATGTTCTAGATGCTATCAGTAGCACCCCGTTAACACACGCTGAGACGTCAAAAAAAAAAAAGCCGCAAACAAAGTTGTTGGCAGATTTTTTCCCAGCATGTGCTCTGATTAGCATAAAAACAAAAACAGCAACATGCACAGTGGGAAAATCAATCAGTGTTTGCACACATTTGAGTTAACTCCTTAAGGTCCTGCTCACACTTTCCTGGAACTAAATCGAAATGTACAGTAGCTGAAACTCCTTAAAAATACCATTTAATATACACTGTGAAAATAATCCTTGTCCCATTATATTTCAGAGAACACTGCATTAGGATTTACATTAAGCATCACACACTGGCCAGGACATCTCATAGCTAATATCTCTCTACACACCGATTACATAAGGCCCAAGGAAATCACTGCAGTGCTGTTTTTGATGTACTATGACTGCGGTATTGATTCAGCACATGCAACCTGAGCCGCCACATGGTACTACATGTCGAGTCAGATGAAAACAGGAATCAAAGCGCTGCCTTAGAGGTGGGGATGCTCAGAAGAGGCTTTTTGGGGACTCTGTTCTCTAAGTCCATGTTAGGATATGATACAGAGATTTTGTTTTTGATTAGTTATTAAAAAAAGATGTTAAACCGAAACTTGGAACATAACTTGGAAAACTGCAGCACTCCTTCAACAGATTTCAATAAAAAATAAAAAGAAACAAGCAAGCCTAATTTGGCTCTTGAGCTGACAACGCTGTGGTTCACTAAGAAGCATAAGCAGTTGACAGTTCAGTAAAACTTGACTTGCTACCAGCTGCAGCCCTTGCATTTGCTTGTTTCTCATTCTCTCCAAGCTCTTGTCTAATATGGTGTGTAGTGTTGCATTTAACTGACAATTTAAAAAGACCAACATTGTTTGTGCATATATTGCAAAAAGATAAGGTAAAAATGTATTTTTACAGATATGGTAAAAACTGTTATAGTAATGAGGCTATGTTTCTGTGTTCTAATAATGTTGCAAGAATGACATCCAAAATTCCAACTTGCAAAGCTGTTGGAAATAAGCCAATTTAGAAACTGCTGACTGAGCTGCTTTAACTAAAACACCCTATTTCAGCTGGAGCATGGGATAAGTATTTAACCATATTTGAAAATGCACATTTGAAAGAAATAATATCAAATATTACAATAGATACATTTTTGGAATAATGCTTGTACTGTAGGGCAGTTCTACCTAAACCTACATTTACATTTATTAGTGCATACTCCGGCAGGTATTGCCTGTCATAGGGGCTGCTTTTGTCAGCCGTCAGGTGACATAATTAGTTTTCTCTGACAATGGTTTGTGTCACTGCACTGCAAGAAATCACAGCATGTTTGTTTAAGCTGTTGTAGTTGTAGTAAATATCACAGTGATAAAATGCTGATGAAGCAACAAATTAAATTAATGAATTAAATGAATAAATAATTAAAATGAAATGATAGAGACATAAGTCAAATGAAGCTCACTTCAGCTCGGCGGCACGCTAAGAGAAACCACCCACTTTCTTTATCCAGTCTGCCTTGGCAAGCCAAGCCATACTGCCAAAGGTATATGGGCACCCTTCTAACCAGTTGTACACACTGATGAAACAGGAATGCAATTATGCAAGTATAGTTTATATATTCTCCAAATACAAGCACTGCCAACAGAACAAGATGCTCTGGAGCATCTGCACATGTACCCAAGGTTACCATGTTCAGTTTCAGGTGTCGTGTAAAGCTTCCCATCTATGGGCCGTGAAGGAGTTGAACTGCAATATCTGAATTGATGAAGCTTCCCTCAAGACCTTTACGAGGAGTTTGAGTGCCGTTTAAGACCCCAGACTAATCTTCCAACATCGGTATGTTAATGTTCCAACATCTAGAGTAAAGACTTCTTAATACACTAGAGGCTTTTACTGCAGCAAAGACGGCACAATCTCACTAATAAACTTTTTGATTTCAGAATAAAAACACTGGAGAAGAAGGTGTATACACACGCGTGGACACATAGTGTTGGGACATATACTGTGTGTCAAAAATCATGAAATACATATTTGTATTAGTATATTTTAAATACAGGTAATAGCAGGCAACATACACTATATGGACAAAAGTATTGGGCCAAATGTCCTCACCACTGAATTTAGGTGTCCTCCAGTCCCAATGTCACCTTTTGTATAAAATCAGGCTCTTAGCCATGCAGTCTGCCTTTACAAACATTGGTGAAAGAATGGGTCATTCTAAAAAGCTCACTGAGTTTGAGCGTGAGCGTCAAAACCTCCTCGGGCCAGGAGATTCATGTCATGGATTTCCATGGCTGACTAACTGCACGGAAGCCTTAGATCAAGCCTAATGCCAAGCGTGAGATTGCGTGATGTAAAGCACGCTGCCCCTGGATTTTAAAGCAGAGGAAACGTGTTCTGTGAAGAGATGAATCAGGTTTCTCTATCTGGCAGTCTGACTGATGAGTCAGGTTTGGTTACTGCCAGGAGAACATTATCTGCCTGACTGCCCTGTGCCAACTGTAGAATTTGGTGGAGGAGGAACAATGTCATGGGTGACTTTTCAGGGGATGCCAAGGCCCCTTAGTTACAGTATCGGGGAAATCTTAATGCTTTAGCATTCCAAGACCTTTTGGACAATTATATGCTTCCAACTTTGTGGGAACTGTTTGTTCTGTTCCAGCATGATTGTGCTCCAGTGAACAAAGCAAGGTCCATATAGGCAAGGTTGGGTGACCCCATTAAACACCTTTGGGATGAACTAGAACAGACAGTGAACCAGGCCCTTTAATCCAACAACAGTGCCTCACGCATGCTCCTTCCGATAAATAGGCACAAAAAAAAAAAAAAAAAAACACACACAAACAACACAGACACACTTCAAAATCTTATTACATTTTTTTTCAAAGGGAGAACCAACTCCATATTAATGTCTATGTATTTAGAATTGGAGGTCATAAAACGTCCTGTAGGTGCCCCAATTATTTTGTCCATATAGTGTATTAATAGAAATTGTACAATTCCTCCATCTCCTACTTCAGTTTCTACAAGTCCAACAGAAACATTACATTGAAAACAGTGTCTCCAACAGTGAAAACCAACACCAATATAAAGCAGGTGGTGGTAATCGTTACATTGGTGCTTGCCAAGACTTTCAGTCTTTCAGTTGAGTTTACTCTTTCTGTGGCTACCTGTCCTTAAATGATCTAAGCAGAAGCAGTGCCTTCAACATGCCTGACAAGAGATGACTTGACACTACAGTGACTCACTATTTGAGGTACAAATAATATTTCGAGTTTTATATTTTCGGGTGGTTCAGGGCAAGATGGTTTACATTCTGTTGATAATTTTGGAATGTTTTACATAAAATCATACATATTGCTCCTATATCACCAAAACCTGAATTCCTTTTGCATGTTGGAAAAAAATCCATATCTAGAAAATAGGTTGCAAAACCAGCAACTTGAGTTCACATTTTTTGTGATGCCACAAACATCAGTAAATGTACAAATGTCCAGCTACCCAGTCAATGTTTTTCAAAGATTTGTTGGATTAATCTTAAAGTTAAAAGTTTTGGATTTATCATGAGTTTAGTTTTTAAGTAAAAAAAAAGAAAACCTTATTAAAAATGCTCTGTCATGTCAACACAAAGGACTTTAGTCCATAGGTGAAGCCTTTTTTCATTCCCACGTGAGACAGCATCCCTGTTTTTATGTGTGTACAACTGTCGAAACAGTCACTACTGAAACATCTTGTAAGGTTAAGGTTTGGGCAGTGAAATAAATTTAGGTAGAGTCATTCAAAGCAAAAGGATTCAGTCTGAAGTCTATGTCAGTCAAAAGTCACAAATGATTTTTGACGATTTTGACTTATTTAATGATCCATATATTCTATGTGAATGGGGCATTACATACTTGAGCTAACTCTGTACATTTTCCAAAACCATCATAATTAATAAATCATGCCACAATAAGCTTTATTCTGTGGACACTATAAAATACTTCCAATCTGTTTGTTTTATTAAAAAGAGAGCAGATATTGTGAAAACTTCTTAATTTATTGGGTTATTACATTTCTGTCATATACCCCATCTCTATAATAGCTACTACTGTATCCAGAAAAGGCAGAGGTGCAAATCATTCTGATCAGAGTACACAGATTCCAGTACATGTCACAGGAAATGTGTGTTTATACTGTTCTACAATTACTGCTTAAATTTGATGCTTGAGATTGTCTCGTTCATTCCTACTATAGGTACCCAGTAAACAATGGTTGTACATGGATGTCTAAAATGTAGGACTGTACCCGACTCAGACATTTGCCAGTCGAATTGGATTCCACTAATTATTCATGTTTTTTCTCCATGTACATTATCTAGTAATCAGTAAATCAATTTGCATACGTTTCAGATCTAATGTTTATATCTATTATCTAATGTCCTCCTCATTAAGCAAGTCAGCAGAGTCACAGGAACATATTTCTGAACTAAAAGAGACGTGGCGTATGATGAACGAGCTGAATTGGAGCCTTATAGTCTTTTTAATTTTCCATTTAAAAAGCTTCTTCAGTAGGAGGACCCTTCGTCTTTCATCTCTCATAAATAATTAACTGCCAAATAAAACCAAATTCGTCAATACTTAGATTATTTTTAGATGAAAAGAAGAATGGTGGACCTGAAACAGTTCCACCCGCGCTGAAATAATTATTTCTCGTTTATCGGCAGGCATATTAAATGACTGTACTTACCTTTAAATAAACATAACCTTAGCTGTAGACGAATAAATAAAATACCTGGAATTTAGGTTCTAAAATAATGGAGTTATAATAAAACAAACATCTTCGGTCCATTTTTCCTTCACTGCAAACAGCCATTATGTCTGGAACGAAAATCAGCTCCCTCGTTTGGAGCAGTGTTCGATGTCTGACTAAATGACGAGCATAAATAGGTTCAATTTATTCGAATTCTCTGCTTCAAAAGCTCCTCTAGACCTTTTCTGAGACATCTTTCCACCCCTGTTTCTCAGCTTCACAGCTTTAGCTTCCTTCAATGGTGAACCACCAGCGGACGTGGTCACGTAGATAAGAATTTTTAGCAAGCATGCGTCATAGCCCAGTTAGAACTTAAATATATATTTATTACTCCCCCTTTAATAATTATTAAAATTTTTTACATTCTTAAAGTTCAACTAAATAACTATATAATAACTATATAATTCAACTAAAGGAAATAGGAACTGATCTTACAGCGAACTTCCAGGTACATATGCTGAGAGTTCTCTCCGACGGTGTTGCGCGCTGTGCAAAGGTACTGTCCCGCGTCTGTGTACTGAGCATACTTCAGGGTGAGGGAGGACACGCGAGCGTCACTGCGTACCACCACACTGCCATCCACACTCTGCAGAGGAACACAAAGACAGGCAGGTTAAAATTAACATTGCCGTAGGTCCACTGAACTGACTTCAGTGTACATATTTTCAGACCTGCATAATCGTATCTGCTATGTGGGCATTATATAGTAGTCTGTCAGCATCTACACTCCAAAATATTTTAGAACATCTCAGCAAGTTTGATGAAGTAGACTCTGGACCGGAAATTTGAGTCACTTTATTTCTTTAAAAAGGCCTCACGCATTTAGCCACCCTGGAGACGGCGACAATAGGCAAAGACAAAAGCAGTATGTGACAGGGCGCTAGAGCCAGATATAAATAACAGTCTTTTATGCGCTGGAGCTTTGGTTGAGGAGAAGATGTGAGGTGGACCCATCAATAATGCAGAGCATGAGTCAGGGAAGCCATTTCTAAAGTGCACGATTATTTCATCATATGCTACGTCACATGAACTCGGCAGGTCTAAGGCATTAACAGCTCCCTTGAATGTCCAGTGCATGTCACGACTTATTCTAGCAGCCACGGTCGCAGTTTACTCTAGGCTCTGAGTTCCACTTGACCTTGTAAATCTGAACAACGTGAAGCCACTGTTTAAAATCCTTTCACTCTAATATACTCTGCAAGTGAATGGTCATCTAATAGCTGTGCCGTGTTTTGCTGGGTACAGATTTTAAGGCTTTATGACTGTCACAAAGAAAGTCAAGATTTACCCTCGCACTGACAGGTGAGTGGATAAAAGGGAAGAAAAAAGGAGATTTGTTACAGTTATTCACACATTGCTCATTCAAGAGTGAAGAGCACCAGCCAAACACATCTATTTCAAGGAACTGCCTCCTCAACGGTTTAAAAGGTATTTAGACTACATGGCACAAAGCGCTCCCTCTGGTTTAGTCCAACACACAAACCCTCACAAAAGACTGTAATGACAGTGCAAACACTCTGAGGATTGCATAGAAGAACACTTAAGAGTTGCCAGTATATTAGGTATGCTCTATCTACTCAGTGGTCGTTTTATCAGAAACACCCAGGTGTAAGAGGATATGAAAACTGCAAAAGCCAAAAAAAAAGAAGGGGGGGGGTTACAATTAACCAGTTTACTTGATGCACTTAGTTCTGTGCATGATGAAACAGCTGATTGAAAAAAAGGGAGGTGGCCATTTGGGCCACAAGCTCTATATTTTTAGTGGCCCAAAATTGAGTGTTGTGACCACATGATTTTGGTGATTAGTACCAATGACACTAAGCTAGAGCCTTGTTAGTTTGTTTGTACACTGTGGCAACATCACAGCGTCACTACTTGGTTGAGAACTGTTCAGCAGCTCAAACAGTACACTAATATAACAGTAGAAAATTCTTAACACAGTTGAGCATGAATGAACTGTAGGCTCTAAATGTACACCTCACGAGTCAGCAGTGTTTCTTTAACAGGTAGGGGGTTCATAAACTGTGCAGCAACAGACTGGCTATCATCAGTAATCACAGATTGGTGTTTCTGATAAAATAGCCAGTATGTATAGGTACAGGGTAGGTATTCATAATAAAGAGGCAGCTCACATGGCTGAGCATGTAAGCCAGTTTATCTCGCTATTACAGACATATATGTCAGTCACAGTGCTGTGTGCTAGCATTGCGTTTAGCAGGAATGGTATGTCTGGGACTTCAGTACGCCGCTGTTGTTCATGGACTAAGTCACACTTACATAATGTACAGCCCCCTTTCATCCAGACATCAGCAGCTTCCCTCATCTGAGCTGACCGGGCTAATTCAATTGCCCCCCTAATGAGTGCATTGAGCACTGGCCAGCCGACTTTCTGCCGTTCCCCAGAGGCCTCTCCCACAGTTGTGGTCAGATGGCCAGTCAATGAACCCTGGCCCCCCAGGACAACACTTGGTCACTGGACACCGACTACAGCACCACGGAGAGCGTCACTGGAACATCCAGACTAAACCAGCTATGCAATACAGCCCAGGTATTCAGCCAAGTGTATCTTCAATTCTTTTCAGAGATAAAGCTCCTGCTATTCATTTGCAATGTGAGAACATTGGCACATTAATGTTTCATGGCCATAGTTTTCAGCAGAGGAGCTGTTTTAATAATGCAGGCTGAGCACTAGCTATTGCAGATGCTGCCTGTTGTTTCCACAAATACCCAGCTTTGTCTGAAGAAACGTTCTAGAGAACATGACAAAAAGAGACAACCACAACAAAGGCTTTTTAATATACATAACCAAAAAAAATAGAAGTCAATGGGTCACAGGAAATCTGATTAAATAAGAAGGTCTGCACACACTGCACAAACTGAAAAACAAACACTAAGACTGCGTTGGTTAGTTATGACAAAAATAGTGAAAGAGTATCGCATTTAAAATACGTACATTTCCAGTCAAAGTAATTAAGTACCGTTTTTTTTCTCAACATACAATAAATACATACAATATTTATGAGGGAATTTCATAAATATAAATTCCAAACTTTCTGCATCTGTCTACATTATGCCTTCACATAATAACTTTTTTTTGTGAGATATGCTTTTTGAAATCTTTACAACTCAAAAGTTCAGTCTTATGCTAACCATACACTTGAAGACTTTGAAAAGACTCTGAAAAGATATTTAATAGACTAAAGTCTGACACCGTCTCACATCTAAAGACAAGTCACAGACTTTTAGTCAATAGACTATGATCCTGGAAAGACTAGGAATCTTGCGGAGGTACAATTTACAAGACTGCAACTACATTTTGAGATCATTTCCCATCATGTTCGCTGGTAGGCTAATGTAAACACTTTAGCCCCATTCGGCAGTGTTTTAGCTAGCTAGCTAGTTAGCTTTAGCCTAGCATAACTACCTTTCGTTACAAGATAGGATAATGTGAACATAGCTTTAAAACGTGCGTGATTTAGAATCAGACTGTTTATGGCACATCACTGCGCATTAATGAACACTTGAAAATCATTTTGTGTATGGTCAGCATTAGAATCTGATTAGAAATTTGGGATTTTTACCCAATTTTCCCCCCAATTCTAGTCATGACCTATTTCACTTGCTAGTTTGATCTCTTTCATCACATGATGATACCAGGCTGGGAGGCCAAAGAACATGCTTTCTCTGAGACATGAACAGTCAGACACCACATCTTTTCGAACAGCTCCCATTGGACAGCTTAATGCACTTGCAGGAAACACTAAATACCAATGCTGTTAGTCTGGCTGCGGTTTTGCTGGGGATTAAACATACTCAATAAACCACCAACGCTTAGGTCGTTACACCACTCATGGGACCTTTCCAGAGTATTTTTTAAATTGATTTGATTTACGTCTCTTCTTTTTTGTTTTTTCTTCTGTGTTCTCACAGTGAAGGACGGACAAGTTTTGGTGCTACTAAGTCTTACACCAGTTTTGAAAACACCTGTTGGTTTACTTATAATCCTCCTCCTTATGTAAATGGAGTTTCTAATTCACTTGCAGGAAACACTAAATACCAATGCTGTTAGTCTGGCTGCGGTTTTGCTGGGGATTAAACATACTCAATAAACCACCAACGCTTAGGTCGTTACACCACTCATGGGACCTTTCCAGAGTATTTTTTAAATTGATTTGATTTACGTCTCTTCTTTTTTGTTTTTTCTTCTGTGTTCTCACAGTGAAGGACGGACAAGTTTTGGTGCTACTAAGTCTTACACCAGTTTTGAAAACACCTGTTGGTTTACTTATAATCCTCCTCCTTATGTAAATGGAGTTTCTAATTTTCTAATGCTTATCTAATTTATCTAATTTTCTAATCTTCCTATCTAATCTTATTCTCGAACATCTCCTAAAAAAATGAATAATGTGTGATTACTTGCCATTTTGACAGGAAGTTAAAAAATCAAGAGCGGATTTAAACAGCACTAATTTCATTCACTTTTTCATTTGTAATTCACAGTAAAACTAACAGAATCCTCTTCCGAGCCAAATGTGAAAGAAAAGAAAAAATGGTCGGATGTAGACATGCCTAGTCTATGTTTATGGAGACGTGGGTATTAAGGCTATACCTTGTGCTGCTCGGGCCGAGTCCAAGAGGCCTGCGGAAAACAGAGACAACAAAAAGAGGCAAAGCCAGCCTTTAGAACGAATCCTCATTCATTGTAAGAACATGATTTTTTCTTTTCTTTTTTTTTAAATATACAACTCCATTGGCAATGTACATTTTATCTGCGCTAGACCAATAAAATGTGCATATGATATAACAATGCATGCACTCCAAATACAGAACATTAAAAAAACATAATAAGCAAGACATAACAATGTCTTATAGGTTTATCTGGTACATATAATAATAGCAACTCTGCCTTATGAACACCAGATGCTTATAGGCTGCATGTTATCCTATAAGGTCATATTTGGGTTAAACTGGCATGCATGAACACAGTGTACAACAGGGATTAAATGAATGAAACTTGATGAACAGCAGATGTTATGAGACAACAGCAGGACGATACAAATGAACACAAAGACTCAAGCAAAGCTGCATTCCAGCAACTGCCTTTTTAATGGTCTGTGCTCCATGTGAGAGAATGTAGTTCTGTGTCTGCACTGTGCTCCTCCAGTCATGGAGTATAACTGCACAAAACCGAAGGCGGATATCCGACAGAAGTTGACATTCTGCAAGACCATCAGAAAGAAAAAAGAAGGGAAAAAACCCCAAAGCGAGCTTGTTATGATGACGCTACACTTGCGGCTTTCATCTTGCTAACTACCTCCCAGGAGAGCTGAGAGCGACATGCAGCATTCAGTGCTATGTACCATGCAGCCATTTAATACCGCTAATTAAAGTTAATTCTTCAATACGCCTCACACATCACTCTTGATCTTCGGTAAGCATCAATTGGTTAACTGCCATTTTGAAGGTCGATGAGACAGGAAGAACATTCTTAGCACAAAACAATGCATATGCCGTGAGACGTGGAAGGTTAACATTTTTCGTTAGCTCCCCAAAGCAAATGCCTTACAAATCCACTAATTCACAAGATACTCAAATCCAGACAATGGCAGTCAAATCTGTTACATAAAAAGATGAAGCACTGAACAGCTGAAAATAAATACAACATGTCTGCCTGTCAGGCAGCCCGTGTCTGCACATACGGCAGTGGTACAGTATTTATGTGGAGTTTGAAAGGAGTGGAAGAGTGGGAGTTCCTCAATAATGCACACACAAGTTCTGAATTAATTGCATGAACAGACAGCACTGTCGGGGCATCATGAGGATGTCTCCAAACGAGCGTGAAATATGAAATCATCACCACAAGCTCACATACACAAAGAAAATTAGATGTACCAGGGTACAAAAGAAAAGCAAGCATGTTTGGGAAGAGTGCATGCAAATGTACGGGCCAAATACAATACTTACATGATTACACTGATAAATACTGCAATCAGGGCTGTCACAACTGCTTATCTTACTAGTAGTAGCAGTTATTTTTAGGTTAATCACGATTAGGGTTTTAAAAAAACATGCATAGGCCTTTCAAAATATAAAGATTAACAAAAGCGTTTCGCTTTATTAAAATATGCATGCCCTTTTTGAATAGTGAAACACCTCTGAAACGTCATATAGTAAATCAGGCATTATGGAAGTTAGCTTCTTTCTAATGCATGTAATATGTAAAAAGCATTATTGATTGAATGCTATATTTCACCACAGGACAGTGTAGAACATGCATCTTAGGTTTTGTTTACAATATCTTATTGTTTTAGTCCAAGGAATGTTGCAAAGAGTGCTGCAGCCTACTAAATACTACTGTACACTAGATGAGAAGCACTGCACAGCAGACAAAGTGCAGTTACCGCACATTGGAAGGGTCATGATAAACAGCTCTGATAAACAAGAAACTCCAGCTCATTTTACGCACTGGTTATAGATTTCATACAAAGAAAAGTTCTTTGTCATTTAGTAAATATATCACATTTAATATCAGCTAACGCAATACAAACTCATTAGCATCATTAACTACTGGAAAAACTCATAACTGGCATTTGTCTGTTATCTTAACAACTTTAGATCCATACACACAAGATTTATGGTCTGAATTTGGGCTTAATGTAGTACAGTAACAGAGATGCTGAGTGGCGTTTTCTTTCATCTACCAAATGCCTCTGGTGCACCTGCAACTTCAAGAGTACTGTAACAGGAATCTTTCATTTTTATATTTCCCAGCCTCTCTATCACTTATAATGAAAACTGTAGTCTTGTAAACTGCTAGCTTGTTTTTACAAAAAGGTACATTTTTGATGAATAATTATGACAGCCCTAACTGCTATATGCCTTGCAATACAGTAAAGACATACCAGTGATCTTGACATGCATTATTTTGCCCAAAATATATTTTTTTAAACTGGGAGAATTCCTTGACTCACTAAATCAAAAACGCTCAACTGAAACACTGAGACTGGTCAGAACACTGGCCACAGTTAAAAGATATCGTGCAGAAAATCAGATTTGGGCCACTTTTGCCTGCTGTGTATGTGCCCTAATAATTGCATATTTCAGTATTGCAAAAATCCAATAGTAGTTCACTGATTAATCGTATATTGTGCAGCCCTAATAAGAATAATAACATAAATCAGCTTAGGTGGGAAATTATTTCATGCATTTACAGTACAGTGGTGGCTGCTTCTGTGGCAGTCCAGTCACAGATGTCAGAAGTGCAGAGAAAACTGGATCAATATCGCCATTTCGTTAGATCACAGGCCACAGTGAAGAGATGCTGTTAGCTCTCCTGTAGGCTCTAAAAGAGGGTAGCTCTTACTGTGGGTAACTGGTGCAAGTGGACAGGCCAATCCATTAGGGCGTTAGCAGAAGACGCACATTTAAACACACATTGTGTCGGGTGAAAAACAGGGCTGCTCTATAAACCCCAGCTGCTCACTGTGGAGAAGACATCTGAAGTCTTCTTGGAACTACAGCACCCTTGAGCTATTGAAATATAATTTAAGCATGTCTCGTTCTTTTTCCAAGCCATCTCTCTCGCTCCCTCTCTTGCTCTCTCTGGCTTGATAGTCGATTCATGTTTAATGCAGCAAGCCTTACTTTACAAAGCTAATCTGTTTTACAGGTGAGTCATGGAAAAGTTGACTCAGAGGAGCACGACAGGAGACAGGAGAAAAGCCCGGGAGAAAGTGCCTGATGGATTGGCCCTTGTTCACAGACTGAATCGCAGCTTTTGTCTCGCAGTATTGTGAGCTTCCGACGCCTATTTTCAAGTCTTTATTGCCCCACATGGCTTTGGGCCTCCTGCTTTTACAGCCCTCTCATTTGTCTGGCACCTCTGGTTAAGTGGGCCAGAGGTGAGGAAATACAATAGAGCGTAAAAAACGCTTCGTTTATTGGACCAAATGTAACAAATAGGGCTGACAAGATATAGAGCTAATGGCCTCCTGGAGGGAGAGATGGCAGAGGTAGAACAGCAAATGCCAGACATCTGAAGGTTCAGATTGCTTTTATGTAAAACTGTACACAGGCACAATGCAATTTTTAAAAGAGCTGACTGAACAGGCAAAAGCATGCATCATGCAGAGCTTCCAGAGTCACGTTATTGTCCATGAAAGCGTGGCAGATGGGCAGCACAAAGGTACTGGAATTGTGTCGGTGGAAAAGCCTTCATTTTCCATCAAAAAAAAAAAAAAAAAATGACGACAAGCCCTTCAACAAGCAAGCCCACTTCAACCAGCCGTGTAGGTGTTGTGCTTAGCTTTGAGACTATTGAGACAGAAGAGTGATGTGAAGGTGAAATGAAGAAGAATTACAGCTAATTATTTTTATGCACTCCATGGGCATGAACTGCTCTGTGCGTCTACTGCTACAACCAAGAACAGATGATGAGGGTGAAACATGAGGAAAGTTCATAAATGAGAGCAGCCTGACAAAAGCATGATACAAGCCAAGTCATGCTCCTATAAGGACCCTGTGATGATGGCAACCACAACAAGACTCCAAACAGCACATTACTCATTAACTTCAAGCTCATTTTTTTCTGGCTTTCAAGTTGCAGCAGTCAAGTTCCATCATCCATGTTGGAGACTGCTGCAACGAGGCCATTTGAGCACCATGCAAGCTTCTTTTCTATATTTATTACATTTTTAATTCAATAATCTTTGATAAGATCGTAGCTTTGGGACAGTGGAAGAAATAGATTCTTAGCAGCAGGCAGTAAATTAACAGACGTTTTCTGGGGCCAAATTTGGGATTAACGACACAAATCAGGTGATTTTGGTCGGTTTTCTAGACGTTCGATTTACTATACCTGCCACTCTGATCTCATACCTGATAAATCCTCTTTAGATGCTCCTGTAGACAGAAACAAATCGTATGCATGAAACAGCCAGAGGCAGCTCCAACCGCACTACTGCTACATCCTTCTCTGCTTTTAGACAATTAAACCATCACAGCTGAAATAGATGTACGCTAGCTCTGGGTCCCTCTGAGAATTCAACACAGACAAAGAGAAGAAAGGGTAGCCACCTTGCAGCCCCTTTGAACATGACGCTCTTCTGCATACCTGCTCTCCCTCAGTGAACATGCGTGTGCCGTAGCTCCACGTGATGGTGGGGGTGGGGTCTCCCGTGGCTTCACATGTTAACGTGATCTGCTCCTCCATCTCTGTGGTGGTGTAGTTCTCCAAGTATGTGATTCTGGGTTTGACTGAAAGCACAACATTTTAAGGCAAACGTTCAGAACGCGATTCAGAAAGCAATTAAAGTGCAAATCTTTCAAGTTTTGAAAAATTCTCACCAAAGACTCTGAGGCTGACTTCTTCTTCAGTTTGCCCGGCTTTGTTCCTGGCAATGCAGGTATAATCTCCCTCATCCAACTTCTTCACATTCATTATAGTCATCTCCGAGCCATCCTCATTGAAGCTGTACTTATCCCCGCTCTCCAGCAGAACGTCGCTCCTTAAGGAACTATAAAACACAATAACGCTAAAACACAAAAGTAATGGTCTCACTTTAGGGACAAAACTACTAACTAAGGAACCTTCTGAGATTTTCACAGCTTTTGTCTCAATTTATCACCCAGCGGTTTTATTAAAAATGAAGACAAAGACATTTGTTTTTTCAGTGACTAGACCTCTTGAGAGGAAAACCACAAGACGGCCACCGATTACAGAAAAACACTTCTATTTACTCAGTTTCCCTCTAGTTGTTTTTGTCTCTTGTGAGGCCTTTCAAAACCCATCACTTTCTTGATGATAGCAATACACCCTTCATCAAAGGTCAAACAGCTAATAAATATACCACAAACCCTGACCAGAGGCCAGCAATTGTGCAGCAGCTCCTCCTTCTTCTTAAGAGCTTGCAGGATCAGTGCAGTTTCCCCGGGGAAGCCCGTCTCCTCCACTATCCTCTGAGAGCACAAAAAGAGGGCTCGCGTTCCCACAGCGCGGCCAAGAGCCGCCAAGAGCAGCCTCGCGCTTTAAAACTACTAATGGGGTGCTCTTCTGCTCACCCTTCTGCCATGTCATCCGTAAATGTTCTTTATTTTATTCAGAGGGCTCCTCTGCCCGCCTTTGATCTCTTAATCCAAAAAAACACGCAGGCCGCAGCGAGAAGTGGCTGGGTGCTGGGATGGGGGAGTTATGAATAGTTCTCTTTCATCAGGGGAATCGCGGAGAGCGAGAGAGTTAGCTAGGCCTTGACTGATAATAAAATCAGCCAATGCTGATACTGCTGTCGGTGATAACACTACCAAATCAAGTACAAATATTTCCTAACTTGTTGTATATTACAGATATTCTCTCATGTGAGAAACGCCACTGACTGAGTAAGCATTTTGTGGGGTTACGCTTGTATGCGGACTGCTAATCTGATGGTCACCACTCGCCTATACAGGCTAAACTAATTCTAATATCTGAACATAACACAAACATCATTTAGATTTTAAACTGATTAAGTGGTTTGATTATTAGGGGGCTTATATCTGGCTTGTAGCCTGAGAATGCTTTGAGCTTGAGTTGTAGAAATATCACAAGTCCAAAATCATACAGTTCACACATGACCAGAATGCACTTAAAAAAGTTAAACAAGGATGCTACAGTATTTCGGTAGGCCACTCCAAGTTTAGACCACACTAATAGTTAACAATTAACAGGTTCTTAAAAAGAAAAAATCAAAACAATTGCTTATTTTATGCTAAATGCTGATAAAACAGCAGTCTGTAGAAAACTGACCTGAAATTATAATGATGGGGGTTGAGAAAAAATCTTGAGAAAAAAAATTAAATACTTAAAACCAAATTTCTGACATCTGACAATAACTCTTGATTAGGAATTAATCTTATTTTCTCAAAATAATTATTTCTGATTTATTTTTTACATTCTTTCAATTTACCAAGCCAAAATACTGATAAGAGTAGTAATTATTCAGACCTGATGAATCACAGTTTAAAACACAACCAGAGAGGGATAAACTTTTTCCTTCAATGAGGTGGAAACAGTCTTTCCTTCAAAAAGCAAGTTCACCAAAAAGAGCCTCACTAATGTAGCCAAGTGTGAGTAGGCTATCAGTAATTAAGGCCTCTTTTAGTAAATCCAGCCCAAAGGCTGTTGTTATCTGAATTTTTAGCTCATTAAAAACAGCTCCAGTGAGTGAGCTTTACCGTGTCCACGAAACAGTGGGCTCAGGAAAGCCATCAGCATCACAGGCCAGCATTGCAGAGTGGTTCAGGTCGGCTGTGGAATTCACTTCAGCTTGACGAACTCTGACGGTGGGGAGAACTAAGAGAAAGAAAGAAAAAGAGTTTGTACACGACCTGACTGGACTCTAAAATGTACATACCCAGACTTTAAGTATAGGTTCAGTGCTTTTGAACCAAACTGTTACTGCGTAAGTGTTCTGCTGTTGTTCACTAGAGACACTTTATGTGATGGTCTGGTCTGTTCAGAGTAATCTGCTGCAACAGCGACACAACGGCAGTTGGCAGAGGCTGATAGCAGACACGACAGCTTCTACTGTAAATTTTTAAAAGTGGCAACAGATACCTTAAAATAACGTACTTGCAAAACAGCTGCTCTGTAAAGCTACCCAAGTACTATGAATATTTAGCAGTGCACAATTCAGCTGGAAGGGAATGTATGGTAGCATTGTCTCAGAGAAGAATTATGATGTTCTGGGGAAAGAGACGAAAGAGAGTGACTTCTTGCTGCTCTGCTGAAACCTTATAATATAATACTGTGAAACAGCCTTTGCAAACAATTATTTAACATGTGAACCATAACTACATTTATGGCTAACCCGGGAGCTCCTTTGTTTTTGCAAACTTTTAATGCTGTGTCCGTGTGCGGCGTCATGCCTGGTCAGCATCCGCTGTAGTTTTTTCGAGAAAACTCTCAGCAGTGGTAAACTGCTCCGCTCAGGACCAATCTTTGTAATGAGTGTCTGGGATAAACAACAGCAGCATGGCACCCATATGTGATAAACAGCAATTTAGTTCAAAACCACAAAAGCTTTAAAGCTGAAACAAAGGCATGGAGAGCTGGGCGGAGGAGTGCTTACCGTTTACTACCACTCTGATTGCACGGAAGTCGATCTCGCCCCTGGCCATGATGCGCCCCTCGCAAGTGTACACACCTTCATCTGTCTTTTTGATTCCTCTTATCTGCAGGTGGTTGTTGTTCAAAAGTTTGAAGCGCACTGAAAGCAAGGCAACACATTTAGGAGGGATTTACAGGTTCATTAAGAAAACTGCAAATGCACAGTGCTAAACACATTTGACTTTGGTTTTCAGGTAACAGAAATTACTCTGGAGTGTCAGCTTTAATCATTGTCTTTAATCATTTTTAACTGAACCAGAATACCAAACAAGTTTGCTACAAGTGCAATCAATAAAAAAGTGGTTAGAATGATAAAAAGCAGTTGCTCTGAATCTTACCATCTTTTTCAAACTGGATTTTGGCCCTTTTGTGCTTCCAGATGACAGTGGGTGGAGGGGAACTTACGACATCACATACGATAACAGCGTTGTCCCCTTCCGTAAACTCTTGTGGGGATGGAGCATTTTTGAAGGTAATCTTTTCTGCACAAAAAAACCCAAAACAAATTATACCTCATGGAAAGGTTTAGCGATCAGCATTTTGCTGTCCCTAATACTCCTATGTCACATGTTCTGTATTATTCTCTTATTCTCTGAAAACCTGGGACTCTTAATAAGCACCTTAATAAATGTAGGCTATTGGTCTTCTTTATCACATTTGCTTGTGCACTGTGGGGACAATTCTGTTTTGCAGGGTAATAAAAAGCAAACAACAACACTTCTTTAATGGCCTTTTTCGCTTAATAGAAACACAGTCCCAAAGGACCAGGAATCACCCTAACCAATCAATGAGCAAAGAGGGAGAATGAAGAAACAGGTTAAAATGAAAAAATGCCAGAAGCGTACGGTATATCTTCACGTTGACTGTGGCTTCAGCTTGCTGGTCGCCGCTGGTGGCAACGCACTTGTATGTCCCGGCACTCTCGACATTAGCATTGTAGATAGTGAGAGTAGAGGACGTCTCGTCATTGCGAATCACTGTGATATCCTGCCTGTTGGTTTCAATCTTTTCACCAGTTGGTGAGAACCAGTCAATTCCTTTCACTCCACCTATAACTACACAGCAACAACAGAACAAACATGGTTTCATTCATCATCCTGTATTATTAATGCTAAAGTCTTTAAGCTATGATATACATCATTCCTTTAAACAAATGTTGCCAGAGGATCCATATGGAAGAAGTGCATCAATCAGAAGAAAATTAGGTCTGAAGGCAACAGCATATTTCGTTTGAATCAATTGGACTCAATTGAGATTAAGTGCTCCTCTCTCAAGCAGAACAGCAGGGAGCGCCTGAAAACTGAGCGTGCCAGGCAATCTTGTGGTAACCAGTCAGCTGGCCAAACCGATGGACTAGAAGCTTTGGTAATGGTTCGGTGAGGAGAGCAATTACCAGAACTGCTGGCCCATATCTCAGAGACTGTCCTTAAATAAAGCCCAAGAGAAGGAAACCTGTGAAAGTGATTCAGCCTACGTGGAGATGAGTTATAGGCAGGGAGGAGGTGCAACACGCAATTCCCTTAGATGAGTGTGATAAAAAAACAAAAAGGCCTTGTACAGAGGCTGCTCTTAAAGAGACGAACAAAGCTGTGGGCGCAAACACACCTTCACACAGAAAGAATTTTGATTCTCCAACGCTGATTTCACCTTGCGCAGGTGTGATGTCCACTCGCAGAGAAACTGAAAACAGAAAAAAGAACTGAAGTTAACATAAGCCCACTTTCAGCCACACCAAAAAGGGCCTGTTTGCCAGGGTCCAAAATATCAGGTGGAGTGAAACATAATCCAGCACATACCCATGCAATCTCCTTAGACAAACAAAGGCAGTAATAGGCTGCACTAAAGAGTTGTGTGACTTTAAACATTACGCTGTCGCAGGATGCCACCTTT
Organism: Prochilodus magdalenae; assembly: GCA_024036415.1. Lineage (NCBI taxonomy): Eukaryota > Metazoa > Chordata > Actinopteri > Characiformes > Prochilodontidae > Prochilodus > Prochilodus magdalenae. Next base: position 142,382 of record JAMWET010006161.1, read on the forward strand.
GCCACAAGTCAGTTTGTGAATCAGTAGACTATGCACACTCACAGCATGGCGCTGCAATGTGCTGAAGCATGTAGTGCATAAAAATCACCTTCTGTTGAATCCCTCATTACAGAGGTCCAAACAACAGGAGCTGCACACAATACTTAATGCCAGGTGTCAGCTGGAGTGGTGTAAAACATGCTGCCACTGGCTCTGGAACAGTGAAAAACGGCTATCTTATAGACAAATCTAGGTTTGGTGGATGACAAGAGAACAATACTATAGGCAATACGTTTCTGATAGGTAAAGTCTGGTGCAGGATGTTAAATGGTCTAAGGCTGTTTTTCAGGGTTTGGGTTTTTTCCCACTGAAGGGTAATCTTAATGCTACAGCATACAAAGACATTTTAGACAATGATATGCTCCTAACTTCGTGGCAACAGTTTAGAGAGGACCCTTTACTGTATCACCAAAACTGTGAGGTCCATAGATAACATAAACTGATGAGTTAAAAGGCTGTATTAAAATGCATGCATTTGCAATGGGAGGAGCAATAAAGTCACAAGAGTAATATCCCTGTATATTTTTTGCCTTGTTGTCTTATGTGATATTACCAGCGCTGAATATGATACTATATGGCCTTATGGCATGTCTAGGGTGATTAGTAAGCGGTGTGAAGAAATTTTTAGAAAAGTTCCATTTAAGAAGCACTAAATTGCACTTAATATTTTTGCCATATCCTCAATGATGTAGATAGTGATGAGTTTGATTTGGATGCTAAGCTATACTTGGGATATTTTGGGCATCTGAAATTGACAAGGTGGTGAAAGATTTTTGCTTGGTTTTTGAACATATGGTGCATCTATTAATTCAGCCCTACACAAATTTGATACTGATGGTATTATTGGTTATTAGTATTTCCAGGAATCGGTTTTGGTCTGGCCTTACTGTTCGATATTGGCTATACTCCTTAAATAAAAAGTCAGCTAGAAATGAACTGTAGAACAATGTGGGCAGTAGACATGTTTTATCAGTAGATGAAACAGGACAGCACAGTTAGCTGGACCCAAGAACATAAGCATAACTCCTATATGCAATAGTTGCTATCGTAGCATTACAGTTTAGCTAGCTTAGCTTTTCCCCTTTTAAAAACGTGGAAATAAAGAGAAGAGTGACAGAATGGGTGCAACGAAGTCCATGAACGTTTTTGGGGTTCAAAGATGAAGACTTTTCCACTGTAGCTCTGCACATGCATAATTCAAGAGTACGTAGAGTCCTTCAAAGTGCATTCCATTAACTCCTCACCGGTGGCTGACCTCACCACTTTCACAACAACGCAACAAGTAACTATGGAAACCCCGCTGACACAACCACTCATGATAACAGGGTGTGAAGATGATCAGACTGAGCAACCTCTTACTTGAGTTATTCCACAGCCTAATATTTTAGAACATGGCCATAATTAGTAGGCCAACAACCTAATCATGTGTGTTGCACTACTAGAAGATTATTTTCTTTTTTTAATTTTCTTTTACATCACCTGAAGCCCCTAGACTATTTCTGAATGCATGCTGCCCAGGCATGTTTTGGTGCCTGCGCAGAAAACTGAGGAGGGGCACAAACCAATGCAAGAACGAATGGATCGATACTTCATTCACAGCAAAATAAAATTCACTCTGTCCCAGCTTAAACAATTCATTTGACAATTCAGCATTTTTTATGTGTATGTTTGACCCATAGACACTTTTTGAGAAATAAGTAAAGGCAAAGGGGACCGGCTAAAAAAGAATATTGATCCAAGCCCAGGTGGTGCTCAGTGGCTTTTAGTGTTTTCGGTAATTTATTAGGAAAAGAAAAAGGTCAAATAGGGGGGTCGTCCAGCACCAATTACATCAGCATATTTCGTCAATACCCCGGAGAACGTGTTGATTTTGTGGAAAGGCAATTTCTTGTGTCTTGACATGACTATTATTAGCTGCACATGTGCTGTCTTGTGCTAAATGAATGTGTAGAGGCTTTTGGAATAAACACTGTCATCTTAAATCTTCATCAATTATTTCTGTGAGCCTCTTTTCCTTCCTTAAGTGTAGATGTGTTAATGCACAGCAGAGAAAAAAATGATACGATTTAGTCTTTAAACAAGAGCCCCGACTATCTGAAAACCTGCCAAATCTAATGCCTACGAAAATACACAAAACTTCACTGACAATGTCATAACATGTGTTACATACATGCTTATATGTCTAAAAAATACACCTTAAATAATCATATGGATTATTACAGGATCATTATTATTCAGTTTTATTTCAAAGATCAAAAGAAACGAAACAATTTAGTGCAATTTTCTGTTTAAAAAGCTGTGCATTCTGTATTAGCTACACAAGAAAACACTTAATTACACTTAAATTAAATATATTTTTTAAATAATTAAAATTAATTTTAATTTTTTTAAAAATTGTTTTATACTGTAATTGTAATTTGAAAGTGTGCAAATTTTAGGAGCTGCAATTTTAAAAGAGCTTTCGAGGATTGTTTTAAAAAAATATACCCTCCAAAAAGGTCTTAACTTAAGATGAGGGTATCATTTAAAGGATGTATGAGAATGAGATTGTTATAATCAAATTCTACCACAATATTCTACAACGTGTAGGTATCTGGAATGCAGGTTTGAATACCATGGATGGTTGTAAGGTTAAACTATCAAAATGCATTAACCGTGTTAAAAATATTGTGTTTTTTACAACTTATCACGTTAACATGATAGTGCTAGTATTTTTACATTTGCAGAACTCATTATTTGTACCATGGAAATCAATATCAATATTTCTTACACAGTTGAAGCACCTCTTTTGAACGAATACATCACAACATACTGCTGCACTTTTAGACCCCTAATGTACACCCAGTTCTGAGCATCAAATTGATACCCAGGAATGAGAGACCAGTGACCGCCCTTTTGAACTACAACCATTTCTTTCTGCACTCCAGTGGAGGATGGCCTTTGATGATAGAGCTGAGTAATTTTACCCAGCGCAGAATTGCTTGAGAAAGTGCAGGATGAGAAAGCATACCACATACGTCTGATTGCTGTAGTTAAGAGTTTCTCTTCCCATTTAGGGATGTCTTCTAAAACAAGTTACTTTCAGGGCTGAACAATATCACAGTATTGGCCTACATGACCATAATCGCTACAGTGTAATTAGTAGCTGACCTGGTGAATTAAAATCAATAAGGAAGTGACTGCTGTTACGCGACTGACAAAATTGGTTATTTTGTGAGGTGCTGTAATTGTGATCCTTAATTCTGATTAACACAGGTCACGGAAATGCTCAAGATTCATCAGACCCTAGGAATTCCTGCAATTTTAAACACTCGAGCCATCATTACTCTGCTCAACTGCTAAGCAGCTATGCTTCATTACAGACGGCAAAGGCTCCAGCAGATTCTGTTTGTTGAGGCCAAAATCAAAGCTACAGTTAACATAAAGTTAAAATTGGACTTTTTGGTTATATTTCTTGAAATACACTTTACATAAAAAAAAAAACACGCCACTTCTGGCCCTCTGGGTTTAACATCTTTATCGTTTATCATACTGCAAGTGATGAAAAAGACACTTTGAAAATTGCTCTGAATGGCCAATGCATTCAGACTGAGCTGCATCTGGAAAAATCTGTTTGAAATCATATTTCAAACCACCTGCAGATTAGGTTTGGATCCATGTGGTGTTTTGCTGTCCTGCATATCAACAATCAAAGTGGATGCAATCTGGATACGCCAAAAATCAGATTTGGGCTGGCAGTCTGAACAAAGCCAAATAATCCCATTAATGAAATTATTGGATATTCTACCTGCCTGTCTACCTGCCCAGTTGCAAGAAAAAGTAAGTGTACTTTCTGAAACCACCTGAATTTTTATATCGTTACAAATGTGGTAGGAATATTATATACACTGACCATAAGATGATCCACTTGTACCTGGGCAACACACACTAACACACCACCAACACATCAGTGCCACTGCAGTGCTGAGAGTGATCTACAACCCAATAATGCTTGCTCTGTTGTGGTCCTGTGGGAGTCCTGACCACTAAAAAACATATTAAAGGAAGAAAGTGGGGTAACAAAGCATGCAGAAAAACAAATGGGCTAAATTCTGGAATTGTAGAACTACAAAGTGTTCCAATATGGTAAGTGGAGCTGATAAAATGGACAGTGAGTGTAGAAACAAGTTTGTTATGGCTTATTGGTTTCACAATTATACACAAACACAATCTGACCAAACTAATAACACACAAGTTGCAATTATTATGTCTTTTTTTGAGAATGTTAAGAAAATAACATCAGCGCTGGCTAGGAGGAAAGTGAACCTCTGCATTTTTGACATCAGTGAACCCTCAGGACTGTAGTAGCTCTCTCTAGTAATAGGAGTAGGCGCCCTATTAGGATCACCAGTGACCCAAAGCACAGAAGGACATCAACTAAAGAATGGTTGATGGAGTCCTGACCTTAACCCCATTGAGATTATCTGGTATGAGATGAGAAGAGCTGTACAGGCATCCCAGAAAATACTGAGAAACTGAAACTCATCTGAAGGATGCTATTGAGCAAAATTCCTCCTTAATACTGTGCAAATCTTATTTGCAGCAAAAGGAGACGTTTGGTGGAGGTGCTTGCTGTTTATTCATAGGCGACTGCTGGTTATTAAATTCAATGGTTCACTTACTGTTCTTTAGTCTGCACTGTGAATGTTTACTTAGTGTGCTAAATAAAAGCTATGGAAAGTCCAACTGTTTATGTGTTAAAAGTTTAGTTAGGTTGTATTTGTCTATAATTGTGACCATATTTTACAAGTAATTCATTCAGAAATCCAGGTAATTCCAAGTGGCTCAATGTCATTTTATTGCAAGCATACCTCATGACCTGCCTATTTGTACATGCCCTTCTGTGTATGTGCGAAGTTCCTTATACAGGTCTACACACTAACACACACACACACACACACACACACACACACACATATATGCACACATAACTGAAACTCAATCAGACTTGGCAGAGAAGGTTACAAAGGTACATACAACAACTTGCACTGCTAAAGAAAGAAAAAAAGAAAAAGTAAAATACAAAGGCTTTGGACAAAAAGACTTTAGATAAAGAAAGATGTCAGCCTAGAGTGAACATCAGTGTGGCTTTCCAACAGCGGCAAAACCTGTGGGAGCTGAAAAGGCCTGGAAGGTGACGACAATGTTGCTGTTTTTCCTTTGGACTGGTAAGTATCTGGTTTGCTTTGTTGATGGGAAAAGTAGTTAATTTCCTGAGTTATGCAGCCAATGTAGTTAACTGCTTATGTAGCTGCATAATGTATAAGTCTATCAATAATGATAACTGCATTGGAGTTTTAAGCAAGTAAACCTTTAAGTAGGTGATGCCTATGAGGTAGATGCCTGCTGTATTTGGTCCACTGAAGATTTTACTGTTAAAGAGCTTCCCGGTTCCTACAAAATCACATACTCCAGCTTTAGTGATTTGTTCAGAGTAGAATCCCAGAAGGGTAGACGTCCCAAAAGTGTTCTCTCTATGGCTGGACAATACAGACAAAAAATCAGATTGCAAGGACTAGATTTGGGTATGTCATTGAAAACTGTTCATAAGAAGTCTAGAGCCCATGTTTCTGGCCCATTGTTTGAAAAGCAGCTTCAGTGCTCTGATCCACAATGGTAAGATTTAATCTGAGTGCAGCAGCCCTAGGAAGAACAAGTCTCTCTCTGTGTGGGTGCACTTATTGGGTCCTCTCATCAATTGTACCAACCTACGCAAGCTCTGTTACATGTCGCGAGGACATGAAGTGGAATAGATATAGGAGGGTGTGGTGATTAATGCAAATCCAACCATATTTCTTGCCTCCGAGCTTTTAAACATGTGCTGTAGCGATGCAAAAAACTTTGAGGCAGAGGCAAAAGCAATGCTGGAAAAAGGACAACATAATATACTACAGTCTTAAAAAATTACCCAGTGGTTGTTAGCCTTATTGTATGGCTGTATAGAAACCCTTTTTTGGTAGTTATATTATATGGATTTTTCTCAGTTCAGAAAGGCTCTTTGCTTTTATTTAGAAAAATGGTTCTTCAAAGAATCATCCACTGAAATCATCCACCTCCTTATGTCAACAAAAATGGTCCTTCTAATGCCCCAAAGACTGCACCTATATTTCATAACAGAGTACAATAAGAACTACATGTAACAGGTCTAAGGTATATGGTTAAGAAGAGTGTCTTTCCAAAGGACCATGATGCTTCCAGAGAAAACTAGCTTAAAAGCAAGAATAACAAAGAAGCCAGCTTCAAAATATAGCAAATCATTAAACTGTGGCTGTGATGATACACAGTGATCATACATTGGTGCTGCGTTGATATTTATGGATGTACTGTCATGTAGTGATTAAGACAGAGACGGAGTTCAAGTCTGAGTGTGTGATGTTTACAACATTCATAATGGTTTGGGTTTAGATCTTTATTATTATTTGTATTTTATTATCATTTGTATAAAAGAATGCATTAGAGAAGAAAACGTTGCACTCTGGTTACTTTCTGTGCAGCACACGTTCTGCAGAAACAGAGCACAGCATGAAGTTCATTCATTCTTCTGCTGTTCTGTGTGTGAATGAATGTATCCACTAGTAACTAAAATTAAGGCCCATGAAATCATTGTTAGATATATACGCTAGTTGTTCACTTTCTTAGACATATAGCTTGCAGCTGTAGTGAGTTAGAACTTTAAATGGCCTGCTGTAACCAGCGCTCAGTCATTAGAGCTCTGGTTTAGGACAAATCCATGGAGCCCCTTTATACTGAAGTGCTTCTTAATAATGCATGTTACTGTGATGTATGTAATCTGTGGGATGTTAGTGAAGCGTTTGTTGTTCATAGATCATTTTACACCCACTGCCTCTCTCATATGCATACACACCTAAACAGGACTACTGTTGTGCTGCTGTCTCTATTATTAAAACCATAGATAGTTCAATGCTCTGCCTCTCTGGGTTCTGACCAGCACCTCAGGGTGAGCCACAACTGTAATACATTTCTTGGAACTTCTATCAACATTATTTATGTATGCAATTGATGTATTTATTGTTCAGGGTAAACATTAATAAAAAAAATAACTTTGTGGGTTGAGCTTCTGACCCCTTCCTTATACAGATGAATCTGATGTTTGTGAGCACACTGTAACAGTGTTAAAAAAAAATCAGTCAAAACTTGGTAAAGGACATTTGTTTTAATGCTATCAGTGAAACATCTACTACTATCATCATTTATTCATCAGTGGTTTCCTAATTTTGAATCCCAATACTGAGCTTTCTTTTTTAATCCGTGTTCGTGACATTAATAGGGTTCTGGTAATGTTTTGTAGGTGGGACAAGCCACATGAGTCTTTTAACTGATGGGGGCAATAATGACACTAGTGTTGCTCAGGATTAGGACCACAATCCCCCTTTACACCCAAAGGGAGAATAATGAAACCAATAGATCAATTAAACCAATAGATCAACTTTCAACATTTAAAAAAACAAACTTTGTACATGTATGATTAACCTATTTAGAAAGAAAACTATTACTAGTTTAAGCACTAATGAGAGCAAGGGAGACACAAAAGTTACACATGATAGGCAGGAGGAAAAAACTGACAGTTCTGTGTGCCAATTTATCCTGCAGGTGAATCGATAAATAGACAAATTATTATGCTGGGTGTCCACTCTTACTCTTATATTGGCCTGAATTTTCACAAACAATCCACATCTTACAACACACTTGCAACCTCATTTCTATTAAGGGCTGACCACTGAGCAACAAGAGGTCTTCAGGGCACACACTGACCAAAACACTTAGAAGGCAGGACCCATTACCAAACCCAAATCAGCACTGCTCAAATGCATTCAGCATTTAAGCAACACATATACGTGAGCTGAGGCCCCAACTTTGACTTGCCACACATTAAAACCCTTGGCATGTTTCAGGTCTTAGCACGCTAACTGTTTATCAAAGAAAACAAAAGTAAGCGTGAAACTTAAACTAAACTTACTCAAACGTATTCAAATCCTTTTAAAAGCTTGCTATTCTAGAGAAAAGACACAGTTCAGTTGTTTGAACACAAATGAATGCAACTCTTTAACGTGCATTTGCATGGACAACAAAAGTTAGGTCAACCAATTAGGCATTTCTGAATCCTTGACAGAGATGTTCTAGGAACAGCCACGAGCTACGCTACCTACGTTTCTTTGAAGGCAAAGGCTTGCTTGAAGCCCAGCGAGCCGCATTCCCGCCATGACTGCCCTGTTGCTTGGCAACGTGAAACTGAACACTGCGCAGCCTAAATGGTGTGCAGTGTATGTTAATGCTCTGGATGTCCAGCACTCTTCTGGAACAGGGTAAAAGGCTATGACGCATCAGAAGCACCAAAGTCAGAATGGTTGCACTGTAAAACTAAAACATTTCCAAATGGTTTCCGGGCTTTTGCATGGCATTTTTAAAACCTACTGGATTCCTAAAATAACTGGGTAACAGGCCTCCATTTATGCACCATATGAGCAAATGAAACAAGCTGACTCATTCCAGCCAGAGCCTGAAATATCTAAAAGATCATCAACTGTAAAGGTTAAGAAATGCAGAAGTTGCTCTACTTTTAGCCCAACATGCGTAGCTCACAGCTGCTGTAAAGGACAAAGCAGTATGTCAGGAACTCGTCAATGAGTTCATTGGCAAATGGATATTAAAGTAATAACTGAACTGAAGTTTGATGCAAGTGTTTAAAACACTCTGAAACAAGCTAAAATTATCAAAAGAATCTAAAGAATTAACAGTTTTTTTTATTGTTTTAATAATACATTAAAGACATCTATGTCATTGTGTTAAGATACACGTCTACTGAATCTAGCATGCTGATCATTTCTTCTAGACTGATAGGAACTGAAGAAAGAGGAGTGGGGACTGGACGTTTTCTGGTGATATCTTTCTCCCTATAGTTTGGAGTATGAATTTGACAGGCGTGTGTCGTCTTACAAACTGCCTCTTGAAGGGAACACTTTTGTTATTTATTTTAATTTATTTGACACTTTTTTTTTTGAGATTGTGTTGAACTTTTTATTGTTCTGGGATTCAAATACTATAATATACACCGTCCAGGCGTTCGTTATATTTCATTGCAAGAGAAAATATTAAGCTCCAGGTTTGTCCATATTTGCTAATATTTTCTAGTTTGTTATGTTATACTTTACTACTCCAAAACACAAGTGCCTGAATTAAGCTATTTTGCCATGAATGCATTTAGCATCACTAACTAGGCTAACTACTTGGACCCAGCTAACTACTAACTGGGTCCGTAACAATGAAGACATTTTTTTGACAAATAACATGCTGGCTTATCTGAAGAAGCAGGTTACATTATTCATCCAACACAAACGCCTATTGATTTTCCTTGCATTTACAGCAATAACAATATATATTCTAAAAATATCGCAATTGTACAGATTTCATGGTTTATTTATTGCACTCTGGAAAAGCAAAACATTTATGTGCTGTTGGGCGAATAAACATCTCCATTTTATTCATTTAATTGTATTTAATAAAATTCTTTTTAATACTAATCCAAGTAGATCTAGGCACAATCTCCACATTTTAGAAATATTTATATGTATATGACATCAGCAAATACTGTATGTATATGAAGTATGTGGGATACTGGCATATTACTGCAACCTTATAAGGGTGTACCCAATTTTTCCTTAGAGCTAGGAATACATAATCCAGGGTATTAAAATTCAGTACCTTTATGGAAATACTTCAGTACTACAGAGTAACAAAACAATAAACCAGTTTAAACATTTGTAAGTCAATCAGCATATTTGTTTTAAAACAAAGACTGATAATTGTCTAAGCTATATATGCATGGTATCAATGTCAGTGCTCGTTGAGTAGTCTGTAATCTTTTACAGTCGTTCATTACAGTCCCTTCAGGTACCTCACTCTTATTTTGGGTTTTAGTCACACTCACTTCTGGTTTGTAATGTAAAATAAGGAATTGAGAAACGTTTCATTCAGGAATCAGAATCAAAATCAAGGTTTAAATTGGAATCGATACTGAACTTAAAAAAAAGAAAAAGATACAAACCAAGACTGCAAAACGTACAGTGATCTCAAAATAATAGACTGTTAAGATTTAGCTGACATTATTTAAACTTTTTTGTACTTACTGTACTTACTATATATATACACACATACACACACACATAACGCTTCTCTGTTTGGAAGCCCATACAGATACCGCTACTTCTCTCTGTTACAACAGGTGGATCTAGTTTCATTTTTTTCCTATATTTTATAAGTGTTTATTAATTAGTAGTGCCAGATATATCAAATACTAGATATTGGCACAATATCGAATTCCTATATTAGTGCATTCCCACTCAAAGCAATCCATTGCTGTTTGCATCAACACATTAAGGTTTTGGTTTATCATCTCACATTGACATACTGTGCTCTTAATTGGAACACATTCCAAATCAAGTCATCACACTGAATTTCAATGGTGCCACGATGTGTATAATTAAGTAGCTTTCCTTCCTAATGCATGCTCTGGTGCTGTAGATACTTGTGCTGTAATTATTTTTAGGTTTGCTATTCCTGAGGCTTGCAACGTTAATGTGAGAGATACTCAAGGCTTTGTGGCACTAGCTTTTGAATGAATTCCGATAGCGGCTGTTCTCCTGCAGCCCTGGCTACTGAATCAGCCATGTTATTTTTTGCTGCAGGCACCTACTGTATGTGTAAGACACCTGTCACGTTACACCAGCTCCTGGGCTAGCCTAAGCTGATTACCTCTGTGTGTTTACAGGCTGTGCTGCTCCTAGAGTGGTGCCATCGCATATAGAATATAATGAGCTGCTTATCAGTAGCCTGGGGAGGCTATGGCTTACTTCTCAAAAAGATAATTAAACCAACTCTGCAGAGCTTTTGCTGACTGAAGCTTTTGTACAGTATGTATGTGTGTAGTGTAAAATCCCAAGTTTTCCTTTTAACATCTATCTTCTGAGAGGCTTGCACAGGTGTTTGTTGATATTAGGTTGTCATAACACTTACTGGGGCAAATGACATATGTTATGACTGTTGACTCTTTCGCATATAACATAATCAAAACAAAACGCTGATCATTTCTGTTACAAAACAGCCGAGTCTGGCTACAAAATCAGACAATGCTGAGCACTTCTAAGCACAAGCACTGATATGTTGTGGTAACATTGACTTTATATTGTGAAGGATTACATACTAATACTCTGTAATGACGTATATTTTTTTCTGGTCCGTAAGTATCATAATTACATTTATAAGCCATATGGCGTAAGTCATAGCTGAGTAATGCCAGTGTCATTTTGCTCTTTGTATGATGTTATTCATCCTTATTTCAATGCTACAAACACTTAACGGATTTACATACATTTTATTTCATTTGGCTCTTCGGTAAAATAAGCAGTTTGTACAATCGAATGAAATGCCTGGTTCAGAGTTGCGTCTTCCTTTTCTGTCTTGGGATTGGCTCTATGATAAATAGTTTTGCTGTAAACAATATTTAATTCTCATTGAAAACTACCATCATGTTGGCCTTTTCTTGTGATTCTCGGAAACTACTCAGTGTAGACATTTAGTCAGTATTAAGATGTCCAGTATAGTATTTTGCTTGTGAAAACTGAAGATGTATTAAGAAATGGACACAATACCACTAAAAAGACAACTGGCCTATAATGCTATCATGCTATTATCCAAACAGCTTTATGACTAAATGTCTAATGTCAACAAAACATGTCTGATGTCAACTAGAAATTATGATATAGGTGTTTTATGTACTTAAATATAAATCACTATCTGTCTAGTCTGTGGTCCAACTGGGCACATGTGGTCCAACCTAACCAATCAAACTTCTGCATAAATCGGTTAAATCCATAAATGGCTCATGGAAGAAGTGGTAATTGTGGTAGCTCAAACCGCGACCATTCAGAGGATACCATACTTAAATTAGCATTGCCATTTGAGACGACTGAGCGGTCCATGAGGTAGAGAAATACATTGTTATTTTATAGAAAAATATAGTCAATATAGTGTTCCAGGGGTGAAATATTGGCCCTAATAAGTTTGGTGAATGAAAGACAGTGAAATCTTGCCCTCAGTCCCACCGTGCAGTTCTTCAGGTCTAGTTCACAAGTGAATTGTGGCAGACAGTTCTTAGCAAGGCTGCTGTCTTCTCTGTGCATCCTGTCACCACAGTGTTACCGCGTCCTCCACACACCTATATCATATTTCCAACAGGGCAGGATTTACAATAAAGTAAAATCAGTTTCAGATTTACGCCTGATCGCTGCTGTGCTGTCAGTGCTGTGTGCGTTATGTTACACAACATTGCATGCAGGGTGGCATTTGCCTTCCTCGTGATAAAGAGGAAATTGACGAGGAGGGTGCAGAGGGAGACTGTGTCATAGAACTGCCTGGAGAAAGGAAAGAGGCTTCACCAGGCGGGTTTGAATGCCTGAAATGTAGCGTGTGAAATGCTGTAGCATTAATATAGACTTTAGCTGACCTGTGTAGCCATATTGTGTTGTGTGTTTATTACTATTTCACCACACATAAAAACATCGTACTGCCAATCAGATTTCAGAACCTGAATAATTATATTGATTTGAACACATTCCTGGGTTTTTCAGTGGTAATAGCAAATAAATACTCTATATTTGACTAAATTGAATTAATGTTTGAGGTTCTGCTGAGCACACTGCTTGGGGAAGATTCAACAAAGACATTTTTTTGCTTTGCAAAGCTCTTTGGGAAACACTCTTCTTGTTATTTACCAAGACTGATCACTTTCAGACAACTTAATACCAGCTCATTATTGATGCCAAACCAGCTCTTTGATAGTGTTCTAAAACATGTTTAACATATTAAGAAATGAAAGTTTAAAATATTAGTTTTAGTTTTGGTAATATTAGTACTGTAATATGACATGCATGGCACTAACTTCTTAGGTCTTTGCCTACCAAAAATAAACATATTAGAAAAACATCTTTTCTTTTTGAGTACAAACAATAGGAGACAAAAGTAAGACAGGCGCTAATCAGGAGCTAAATAATACTCAGTCGGTATTCACCAGAAGCCATACCATTTGGAGAACTCAATACATTACAGAAATCTCCTCTCAGTATTTTGTGCTTTTTATAGGTGCAAAATCACCACAACGCCTGTTTCGTAAATCACGACAGCCACTATTTAACGCCAGAGTTTGTGATGTGGAAAACAGCAATGAATAAATTAGTATCTGTACTGAACTCAGAATTCTGGTATCGTGACAACTGTAATGGAAAACTTAAAATAGTACACAGAGTGACGCATCATTCACTGTTTTCACACAAGGGACATCAAACAACATGTCATTACGTAACAGAGTCAGCCAGCTGCATATGGGGACCAATCTGCACTGTCGAGCTGCCAGTGGCTGTTAACGTGGGTTTGCATTTGCTTGCCGATCATGGAACAACCACAGTGATGGTCCCCACTAACCGTTTCCATGGAAACCCCCTCCCTTTCCCTCGGTCCCTCTCCGCTCGTAAAAGTCCATGTGAATAGGATATAGGGCCACAGTGCTGGAACAGCCCTCAGTGAACAGAGGCAGCAACCACAGGCAAAGTGCCCGAGCGTAACCCACATCCAAGTACTACACAACTCCCTGCTGTAGACATGCTCCTTTAAGTTTAATGAATTTAAGCAAGCATGATAAAATATTCAACCATGTTTTATCCTTAATGTACTGCAGGGGCTGTGATCTAACAGCAGTGTCAGTCACTCCCACCATGAATGCGCCTTGTAAGAACAGCACATCATTTTAATAAAACAGAAAGAAATAAAGGTGGAAGGAACTCACCACAAGTACATATTTCTTAACAGTCGTACATAATACATTCTTAGAGTATTCAGATATTCATTTTGGAATTTGGACATTCATTTTTTCTTCTTCAATTTTTTCAAAATATATTTATTCAGCATGTTTCTGTACTTTAATTGATACTTTTTCATTGAATTGTTAAAATGTGGAATCTGATGTGCTTCTTCACAACGTCCAAATTCGATTCAGGGGTTCGATTCTTTCCACTCCAATTCCCTTGTTAACACGCCCAGTTCCAAACCTCTACTGAGTCGGCTAAAGCTCTCGTCTGTTCAGCACATCACGGTTCTGTGGTCATTACTGTTTGAATCAAGTTCAAAACAATTACTTAGTTAATATTTTCCTACTTTCCGTATGATGAGAAAGAGAACAGGAAAGGCCACAGTTGATAAAGTGAGTTAAATTAATATAAATATTCATATAAATGAAAAAATAAATAAATGTGTTAGCTAGCTAATTAGCCAGACAAGCCCTTCCTGAATTCCCTTGATACAGGTTATGGGTCGTATACAGTGGTTCTTGCTATAAAGTCACTTTTTTGCGTTTCGTTTGTTAGGTGAATTTATGTGCTGACCATTTAAAGCAAAGATAGCTAGCCATTCACCCTAGATAGTTTACTGTTCTAATCAGCCCTTGTCTGACTGACCATGCCTGATAACCATGAAGACATGGTTTCATAGCAAGAATAAAAAAAAAACCATAGCCTGTATAAGGGGCATCTAAAAATCACCACTTCGGTTTTTGCCAGTGGGTGTAAACGCACCAGTTTGACTTTTACCAAATGTTAGTTAGGTAAGCTAGCTTGCTAACAATTTGTCTTTTCTTCATTTATTTAGGGATTGTAACTCACCTTATCAACTTCAGCCATTACCTCTTCTCATTATCATGACAAGACAAGTGGTAGAATGATAACTAAGTAGTTTGGGCCTGGACATGAAGTTACGATTTAACAAATGTATTTATATTAAATAATGGCTGTAACTCCAACCATGCCTGCAGTGATTGCCAGTTGAACCCTGATCTTTATGATAAGAAAGGTTTTCGCTCTTTTCAGACCTTACAGATGACATGATCTCATCTAGCTTCTACCTACATTGTGTACTTGCAATTAAGATTCTCAAAGTGCTTAAAGCCTACAGGGTTCCATGGGGCTTTCCTATAGCTGCTCATCCTATGGTGGATTGGATTCAACCAAGTAGACCCTCTAGAGGATGTGCAGCTAGGATGTACCGTAAATTAATGGAAGCTACTAGGAAACCTCTTACTGTTATTACACTATGGAACAAGGAACTTGCTGCCTTAAATTATACTCCAGAGTGGGGAACTATTTGGTCTAATGTTGACAGGACATAAAAGAATCTAGGACATCAGCTTATCAGGCTTCCCAATACTGTCATATATGTTCTAACATAGCCCTGGGCATATTTTTACATATGTTCTGGAAATGTCCCTCGGTTGAAAAATTCTGGAAATATGTGAATTCAGTGTTGTCTGATTTATTGGAAATTGAATATAATTATGATCCATGTCTGTGTCTTCTGAATGACAACTCTAATATGGGGTTAAAAGTTATACAGTGTCAACTACTGTTTTCTGGGTTTACTGCAGCTAAAATGACAATCCTACAAAACTGGATCACACATGGACTTCACATGGAATCATTTTGGGCTTGTAATCTTCTTAACTTGAATGCACTGCTGCACAACTTAATCATGCCAAACCAATAATCGAAACATTCAAAATTTGTGTTGCGCATTTTGGAGTCTCTCATTTCCTCCTTCATATAAAATTATTTGATATATGATTGTACCTATGATTGCTTCTGCTGTTCATGTCACCTAATTTAATTCTGGTTGACTGTTGCTCCCATCAATGGACAACAACATTTCAAGTGATGCACTGACAACTTCAACACCATCTTCAAGGTAATTCATTAGCCTAATGGATTAGACTGGGGTCTAAGGTGCTAATGCTTGGGCACTTGTTTTCATGCACCGTAGCTGAATTATTCAATTGCACCCACATCACTGCTTGTTTAATTGTTGTGTAACAGTTTCTGAAAAGTTTATCTCAGGTGTGATAAGAGCTTGTGACAAGGCCCTGTTTTTTTTTTTTTATTATTATTTACAGTTTAAAAAAATTAACACCTTCAAGTATTAATAGGAAAAAAAACATAATGGTAAAAAATATGTGAATTAAGAGAATTAATAATATAACTGTCTGACATCTAATCGGCTGCTTGTTACTGTGCATTTTACATCATTACCATGTGCTGGTTGTTGTTGTTTACATTATCTATAATTGATCTATTTCTGTATTGTACATGATACAAGCAGTTCAAAACACTGAGAACAGACATGATTTACTCAGCAAAGCATAACAAAGAACAGAGCAGTTTAACACAAGAACAGTAAAAATAACAATCATGTCTTGTCATATCGCATATCCCTACAGAGAAGACAAAGAACAACCAGAAAAACATTTCAGTCTCTGAACCACAGCCTTGACGTGACACTAAGGCACGGAATGATACATCACTGAATCATACCATTTCACAAGCTGGACTGACATTCAAATACCAAACACCAGGACATGTTTCAAGACACCCGCCAAGCTATTTTCCTCACAATTCAGAACCACAAGCTTGCTCTATGAGAGGTATTGGCCTGGAGCTGGCCAAATTCGACCATATTCAGACAATTTACGCAGTAAACCCATCAACACCGGCCTGGGCTTTGCACGCCTTTACAAAAGCACTCTAGGGCTGGAAAGGCCAGACAGTAATTCGTTTTCCCTGCCTTTAATTAGACTATATTTAAGTGGAAGATAGGAGAGAACTGAACAGGCAGATGGACTAAGACACTTAGTAAGCTTCAGTAAGCGAACTCAACCCTTCCTCACTCGATAGCTGTGCTGGTTCTGCAGTCTGCACTACATTAACAGAGCTCAGGTTGCATTTTTATGACTGAATTTATATCATCATGGGTTTAGGTCAAAGGCCAACAATTAGATCAGATTTCTAATGCAGGAGCTAGCTGTAATCCCTCCATTTCGCCATGAGATCTACAGTAAGCTTTAGGAAGTTCAATGACCTCCACAGTGAAGGGATGTTTGGAGATGATTGTAAAAAGCGGGGCAGAACTACATTGACAAAAAGATGAATCTATATTTCAACTCTACTATAGGACACTTCCGTATTGCTGCTGTGCTTTTATAACAATAACTGAAAACATAATGATTTAATTGTTTACAAATGAATCAAATTCTTTACAACTTCACAACTTTTACAACTGGAAGACCTGATACTACTCTTAATTGTACTGACGTAAAGAAGAAAACAAAATTTTGAACCCCACAACTCTGCAGCCTCCCATGAAAGGAAAGTGAGAGTTGTCAATTCAAAGCTCTGAAAGTCATGTGAACCTGAAATAGCTCTAAGGGTATTTGTGCATCTGTTATTTCATCCAACTGTGCTCTAGCAAGGTAACAATCTAACCAAATCTTGAAACAGGGTAAAAAGAGTTTCCAGTGAGGACATTCTCAACATCACAGAGAGTTACAAAATTTAATGGTTTTGCTTCAACTGGATCATTCAGATGCAGCTAGTGATCTGAATAAACAACAAAAAAAATCTGGAAAAGGAGCAGTGAACCCATCACAGCTTCCAGATATCCCTTTCTTTTAGAACAATCCCCTTTGTCTAATAGAAGTATGGGCTTTTCTTGGTGACTCATCCTGAATCTAATTCTGCTGCTGTATTGATCACTCCTCAGCCTGAGAAACTACACTCTTAGAAGTTGTCTTGACTTCAAACATAAGGGCTTGTCTTTTTCCAATCAGGGAATCAAAGCATGTTTCAAATCAAAGCACATTTCAAAAGTTTACAATCTTAGGGATCTGTCTGAGTTGCCTAAATGTATTTCAACACAGAATATAAATAACGGAAAAATATAACTAGTGTACAGAAATGTAAAACCAAAAGCCTCATCAGTCTCATCTAAGGGCCTCTCACCTTCTGCCTATCATGGAAACCACTGTCAATGATCAGAACTAGGCATCTAGAGGCATCCTATCAGCATCAAGCAGAGGGGGGGTGGGTGAGTGGGAGTTCATGCAAAGATCATACCCACACTCGGAAGACTGGACTTCTTTCTGTTGTTATAAAGTTTAAAGATGTATAAGGTAGTTTTGCTAATTTTTGCTACTTTGAAGTGTAAGGGGTTAACTTAATCTTCTCTGCAGGCTTTCCCCCTAATGTTGTATACATGTAAAGAACAGGAACAGAGATATAGTCAGACACAGGTATTTACATGGACAATCCTTTTCTAATGAAGAGATAATTTACAATTTTAATTGAACAGAAACTGTATTCAGAATGGCCTCAGTCAAAATATCTCTTCTGACTGAGGTGTATTGTGCATGCTGCTATTTATTAAAAATGTAAATACTTAATTTTTTTATATAGTTAAAACTGGATAAAGCACACATTTGTGTAGCCATGAACTTTTTGACAGCAATAGCATTTGAGTAAGAAATACAAAAAAGGGTATCCCTTTTTGTGAAAGACACAACACTGTACAGGACTGTACAACATTTACATAAAATGGGCTGCTCAGTAAAACTGTTGGATATAACAATGACAATATGAAAAGCAAAATATTATGATTATTATCATCTTGTTATTATTATTATTATTATTAAACAGGGTGCTTTGTTGCCTCTGATGTGTAAAATGAAATCAAATTAACCTCTTCTTTAAGCAAATAGCAGAATGCAAAATTACTGAAGAACTATTCACTATTCTGCAAAATAAAAAATAAATGAAATACTAACAGCTACATATATCTGAACTTATTTTGTGCACTGTACATTTAAAAAAATCTTTATATGAATATTTTAGTTTATTTAGTTTTGTTTAAGTATTACATATCTCTCTAAGTCATTTTCCAAGTTCACCCTTTTGCATTCTGACTTGATTTGTAATGTAGACCTGAATAAACAACTTCCCAACTCACACTCTAAATACAGCTTAGCTCAATCAGTCGTGCAATGTGCCTAACCAATGTGAACCAGAAGAAGAAAATCTCGGAATTCCGGAAACGGAATCCCCATACTTTTATTTTGCTGCAGTATATATATATTTTAATCTTTTTAAAAACATCAACAGCCACTATCTACACATGGTCGTTACTGTTTCCATTTACTGAATATGCAGTACTGTAACAAATGTGTTGTTTGTGTGTGCTCAGCAGTTTGGTTGTGCGAACATGCCAGTAACATTGAATTCAAAATGACTTATATTATCTGACTTTTTCATTAAACCATAAAGGTATGTGAACGCGCTGCATTCAGTTCTTCTAAAGGGGGGGTCAACTCAAATATTTTTGCAAAGATTAAAAATGCCTCAATGATTCTAAAGATGTCTGACTTCATGCTCATTAACCAAGGTCAGACTTAACTCCATAATTCAAACTGTGTGCTGTTCAAATACAGCATTACCACCATAGCAACATAAACAACCACATGACAGTAATCAGTTCAACTTTTGTGAGCTTTTATTTTTTGGCAGAAACCTTTTAAACTTGTTGAAATATTCAATGACATGTCTGCAACTCTGCTTTAGCTCAACATATGTGTGCAATACACATATTCACAATGTTGTTCTGAGTCTTATCACATCAGATTTTATGGGCTGGCATTTCTGAGTCAGTTTGCATTCTCATGTGGATAGAGGAAGATTTTAGAAATGCTGGTCATGTATGTGAGAGGGAAACAGAGGGCATAAGCCATCACCTTTTTCTACATGTTTGCAGTCCAGTCGTATCCACGTGCGGCTGGTGTGGCTGCAGATCAGTTTAAAGACTGATAACAACAGACTTAAGCCACCAGAATGGAGAACCCTGGTACAGATGCTGCTAGGCAGACATAATGAGAAAAACACTTATTTTTAAATTGGTTTCATAACATTGGCTACTTTAATTGAGTTAATGCCAGGACAGCCAGGATATGTTTTGTTTACTGATACTGATATTTATCTTGGCCATGTGTGAGGCATAAACCAGTGTAGGTGTTTTCTGAGGGAGGGTGAGAGAGAACGAGGGAGAGTGTGACACAGAGACTGAGACCAAACATACACCTACTTTTAATCAATCTATTTTATTTGTTTTGTAATAAAGAAATGCTGTATTTGAGTTTTGTATTTGTGTCATTTCTAGGGGCTTTGCATTTCTGCCACCCTGCAACCCCGATGCTTTGAATTTTATAGTCTTATCGGCAATGCACAAGATTCAAAGAAACCGATATTCAGTGTGAGGCAGCTTAAATTTACATCACTCCCACAGGCTTTAACCCCACATGGCCAGCGGGGAGGAAAGAAATCAAGAAAAAATAGTACAAGGGAAAGACTGTATTTCTATCCATTGCTGGAAAATTAAGCTGGTTTGTGCAACAAAAAGTGATAACGGCCAGTCAAGCACAAGCTGTCAGGGCTAACCCAAAGCTCTGGCAATGAGAAGCGGCTCTCAGCGCAGCCATTCAGCTGGCACATTCTGTCTAGAGAGAGGGAGTGGGAACTGAACGCTGGGGACATGAGAAGGGGAAGGGATCAACTAGAGAAAAACTGCTGATCCAAATCCATAGAGACACAGGCTTGACAGTGAGAGGATTCTACACTGCCATTTGGGTAGCCACTGTATGCAATACATTACTGGAGGCTTTCAACTTGATATTTCCTTTGGACCCGTTTGCTTCACACAATTTAAGCGTACAGGGACAGTTTACAGATTTCACTGCACATGTTCAAAGACATACGTATACAATTGGCAGCTTAAGCTGATAAAATGCAATTCATCACAGTAGTAGAAATGAAATAGCTGACTCATGAAGTATAATACCAATCTGGGCTGGATCTCTTTATATAACCACTCTCCTGACCTCTGAGAAAGGGCAATTCCCTTAAAGAAGAATGACTTTATTGCTCTACTGTTTTTGTTTACTGCAAGACTTTACTCATTCTACTCATTTCCTTTTCGGGTATTTTGAATCATACTAGGCCCTGAGACAAAAAAGGACATAAGGATTTGTTATGTAAGGTGTCAGAGCACTACCCCAACAAGTAAAATCTGATCTGTCAGCGCTGATTGTTTTCATAAATCTGCAGGACATCTTCAGCCTGACAACGGAAAGCTTTGTAATCCATGTCACAGGCTCCTGAGCACGATGACTAAGAACAGCAACTCCGCCCACATGGTGAAATCTGGCTAGTTCACTGACACCTGCAATGAAAGTAATAAACCACTGCTGAGAAACGCTGCCCAAGGGTGGAGCAGTAAGCAGAATTACCAATCACAAAGACACTGCTGAAAACAATATCTTAACAAACAAGACTGTCTTTAATAAAGAGAAAAATCTAGCTTTTATAGATGGAAAATTTTCATACCCTGCATTTTGTACACGCTCAGTTTCAGTTTAAGCTTTTACCCATTTTACTGACATCAGAAAATCTTATCACACAACACATGGGACTACACGTCAACGCTCAATAGTGATATAATCTAAGCCTGTGTCAGGCAGTTATTATAGTATTAGAATCAACTGCCGGTGGGGGAGTATCATACCATGGCACATCTAGCACAGCCAAGGCACACAAATGACAGGCTCCAGTTAGCTCCAGTAATTTAACATGTACTGTTAGATTTCATTCCTTATAATTTGAAGATTTTTGCATTTACTATACCATTTAACTACATATTTCTATACAAAGGCAACATTTTGACCATAGAAACATTTAGGCTGTGGTTGCAGCAGCCACAAGCAGTGATATAAATTTATTTATTTGATTGATGGATTGATTTGATTGATTGCAATTTTCACATTTGGCAAAATGTGTCTGGCCCACAGCAGTATATGCCTGGGTCTTCAGCATACATCTGGCCCTCACACAGTAAAGTGAGTAAAACTAATCAATGTGGCTCACATTTGGCCCGATTACATTTGACCCACAACATTTACACCAGTATTGGCACACAAATGTAAACACAAGGTAAGACTGTATGCACCTGTACAGTATTTGACACTATCCTGGCCCAGATACAACCTGATTTTTTTTATTTTAATGTCCTATCAGCAATGCACATGATTCAAAGAGACAGCTATTCAGTGTCAGACAGCATAACTTCACCCCTGCAGGCTTCAAGCCCACAGGCCAGCATCTGCCCAGTAGTTAAACAACAATGGGAGGCGAAAGCAAGAATTGGCCTGTATGCTATCTGGGTACTGTATACTATCTGGGTACTTTTCAAAAGCTTGTTTGGTCAGACACAAAAATCAAATGAGATATTGTCAGCGGAGTCACATTATTATGACCACTTCCTAGTTTTGAAGACAGCTGCGCATAGTAAGTCACGTTTCGTGGCATTCTCTGGGCCCACTTATTCATGTGGAAGGCACTCTCAACTGATGTGGGTATGAATCCATCGTACATCGCGTACACCCATGCATGATAATTGTCTTCCCTGGGTGAGTGGGATCTTCCAGCAAGATAATCCGACATGCCACACGGCTCAAAATGTTTGACACTCTTTAGAAGAGCAAGATCAATACTTCCAAGTACTCCCCAGACCTTAACCCATTTGAGCATCTGTGGGACCACCTCTATGGATCCTCCCTCACTACACCTTCCAGCAGCTGTGGGATGCAGTTAGCATGGCTCCAGATAGCTGTGACAATCTACCAGGACCTTATTAAGTCACTCCCAGCCCAGCTGGTTGCTGTCCATGCTGCACACAGCGGTTACTCTGTACGTTAGTTCATTAGGTTATAATAATGTGACTTGACTGTGTGTCGACTCGGCAGGGGTGTAAAATGCTGCTTGTGTTGTAAAAGGATTGTCGCTTGTGCGCTTTTGAGACATCTTGTTCTGGGGTTATTTCAAAAATCAAATATCCATCTATCATTTAAATGTCGAGCCATCTATCTAAGATAAGTCTTAAGAGGTGAAGCTATGCTTACATGATAACAGCTCCGCTCACCACAGAGCACCACAAATACTGCATAAGTTTGGATGATAATGATTGAAATCTGAGAGAGCAACTGGTACTGATGGGCTGGAAAGGCTAAATAAAGCCTTTTCTGTGGGCTGATCATGTAGCATTAGCTTTATAAGCAGGCTACAGGCCCAAACAGTACTACAGATTAGAGTTCAGGTTTGATTCTGGTGCTCTGCAGATGTCTGAGGGAGAAAACGTCGAGTGACTTGTTTTGGAGTGACAGAAAGACACAATCAAACCTGTTTTATTGTACAGCTTAGTTAGCAGGCCAAATGTGTCAAACAGCACAGTACAGAGCTGGTTTCAGCTGACTGAAGCTTAACTGAAGCATCACCAATCAGTATGGCCTATTAAAATATAAATGGGTGGACTGTGTATTTGTATTTCAGTATGTGGAATACTGTTATCATTCTGCAATATACCTACTACTGCTATACTGCCCATACTTACATACACCTGTGTGGCCAGAACTTGACTTTAATAGCGGTACAATGTTTTTTTTTTTTTTTTTTTTTGAGAATGTTGTCAGGCAAACAACAAGTTTAATCTTTACTGTGAGCAATATTTAAACTAACAGCCATAATTCTCAACTCGAGTGCTGTTATAGCACAATGAACTTCAGTGATCCCAAAAACAAACCCACAGGGCTGAATAATCAAAGTCTAATTAAGAGTTGGTCCAACTACACTGAAAACAATCTTCAAACTTGTTGAAAAGAGAGTGGACATGGGGATTTTGGTACTGAGTATGCTTGTTAACTGTAAATACGATGTACATGTAATCACATGTTTCAGTAATCGTGGACACAGATTTTTATTGTTGGTCACAAGATTCATTTGGCTTAGTTGCCAGAAACGCCAGTGCAAAACTCTAGTTTATTTATCTGGTTTATTCGTGCCCACCTTAAAAATCTTGTATGAAGTAAATGTTTTGAATCCCTCCTTTCAAGAGATTTATTCCACTTGTTTATTCCACTACCTTTTGTAATGTAAATTTTATTTAACTGTATAAACAAAACAATGCAATAAGTAGATTTATATACTGCCACTACAGGATGGCCAGGAATAGCCCTATGTGGCCTGCATAAAGAGGTTAATGAGCCATAAGTGATGAATTATTAAAATCAAATTACACCATGAATTTGTTTTAATAGCAATAACTTTCCCTTCTAAGGGTTAACTAATCTTTAATGTGAACTGAAAATAGCATAGCATTTCTCGTTAAGTGTTTTCATTATCATAGAAAGATATAAATATCCACAGACATTAACCACTGAAACTGTGTAGTTTTGTGTTGTGCCAGCATTCAAAAGTACGAACTGATGCCTGAGCATTTAACACTTTTAATGAGGTTGATATCCCAAACCAAAGTGGAGAAAACGATTCTATTCAGCCTCTTAGTTTCTGAAGAAAAACACAGAAAATAGGCAAACATATAATAGCCCTCAATAAGCATAACAACAGACTGCCATGCAAATTAAAGCTTGCCATTAGGCCTATATACTTTTAAGCTGTACAGTGCATGTTTTGACAAATCAAAATTACAATTAGTATGTACACCAATGATGAAAACAGCTACTAGAGAACAAATCAATCAACAAGCTGAGATATGGGAAGTGTGCTAAATTTATCACTTCATTGTTACAGTCAAGAAGGAAGTTGCTTTTCATAAAATACTGAAAGTGGTGAAATACCCAAGCTGTTGATGAAGCCAGCTATGTCTTGTTTATCAAACTTGTCAAATTAAGCCAGTGAGCTGCCAGCAGTTTAACAGTTTTTGCATATCCTAATAAATGTAACTACGATCCAAGCATTGGATGCCTAATTTGAGATGCTTGATCTTATGCTTTGATCACGCTCATGATTTGGCTTGCATTTCAAGCAGTTCAAGCAGAAATTGTACGCAGCAAAAATATCTGACTTTCAGTCTAGGGAGCATAAAAGTGATTAAAAAACAAATTCATCAAGAATCAAAAGAATGTTTTTCTTGAAATAGGTAATAAATTATTTGGAACGAAAACACGAATAGAAGCACCTTCCTGCTAATAGCTCACCTCTTTAAAATTCATCTGAGCCTTTCAGCAATGCTGAAATGGTCATCTATTCTTATTACACTGGGGTATGAATGTGACAAAGCACCCACGCCAAACCCACAAATGAGATGAGGCAGCTGACATTCCTTAATCAGGAACTGATGATTAAAAAATAGCTACACTAGAAAAGACCATGATCCACTGTTAGGCCAATAATTAAAAAGCTCAAAATAAGCCTGTTGGGGTTATCCCGGCCCATGCACAAGGAAAAAGACATTTATGAAGGACTGCAGGTGCTGATTGTCACCAAAACTAAAAATAAGAGGCAGGTGTGGCATACAAAAGAGAGATGTTCAGGGAGGAAAACATCTAAACCCAGCTGTAGAGTATGACTGTGATTTGATTATGTCTAGGAACTTATTTTTTCAGATCTGTTTCTACGTTTGATTAAAAACTATTTGTATACTCAGGAATACACTACAAACTGGTAAGTGTGGAATTACACTAGAGGCTGCACAGCAGGCCTGGTACAGTGGAACTGGAGAATAAGAATAAACGGAGGATTTCTTTTAAAATCTCTGAATAGTTCCTCTATTGAGACAAACAAATTAATTCAAAGTTGTGTGATGTAAAATGGTTTATCTTATCACCACTATAGATGATGCTAGCACAAAATATCAAACATCATTTTATGTATCCTAAACAATCTGTAAGTCTTTATATGAGAACATAATTTTGGTAAAATAGTAATAAGATATAAAAATAAACATTTCTTTTTGTCACAGATTAACTGTCACTGGGGTGGTACCCTCAACAGCACATCTTTAGTACCTGAAGTTATGTATCTTGTTGTACTGACCACACAACGTAATAATGCGGTAATAAAAGGTACAAACATGTAAGTTGGACCTTAAGATGACCGTTGTACCTTTGAGGGTACATTTGAATTGTGTGTTGAGCCGCTAAAATCCTGTATCAAGCAAGAATGGAAAAAAACATTTAACTTTCAAAACTACAGCAATCAATCTCCTCATTTTCCCAACACCGACAGAGTGTTGTTAAAAGAAGAGATGATGAACACAGTGGTACACATAAACCTGTCCCAACCTATCGCAACATCAAATTTAAAATCGCCATATATTTAAAAATTTAATAATACAATTTCACAGTTTTACCATTGTTGCATTTGTATTATTTTAAATTAAATACAGGAGTTAAATGCTTAGCATATTATTGTATTTTATTGAACACTACTTACCTGAACACTACTTTCATTTTATTTCCAATGGTGTAGCACTACGGCTGTGCATTCTTCTTCTCTGTAAGTTTCTCTATAGCAGAGCATTTCACATCGAGTCACTCGAAATGAGTTTGTTTACATATTAATAATTAACTATACAGACATGTTAAACAATCCTTTTTAACGCAGCCACTTCCCAATCCATTACAATATGCTTGGATCAGCTCCCGGGACATCTCTAATGATATTATTTCCTAAGGGTGCGGAACAACCAGAAATCATCTGACAAACAAATATGTGAACTGTGAAGGCTATAATAATTCTAAAGGGCACCGTATGAGACACAAGTCTACACAGTTCAGCTTAAGTGCTGCTGTAAATATAAAGCCAATAAAAATAATCAAAACGAGCTATTTCTTTTAACAGGGTTTAATTTCCTCAGTAAGAATGAATTAAAAAAGCCTACCAACTCCACAACTGCTGAAACATTTTATGACGGAGATTAAACACCATCCTGTTAAGAGGGAATAAAAAATGACAGTTTTTGAATGATTACCAAGCTTTAACAGGAAATAGGAGAGCAAGGGACATTTTATTGGCTATAGGCTGCCAAAATGACAAAACACAAATTCTTGCACAGGAGATATGATGCACAGGGTGGAATTCATTATGGCATTCATCTTATTAAGAGCCTTTAGAAAACTAGGAGCAAAACATCTCCCAAAGCAGCAATGATCCATCACCTGACACGAGGAATGACGTGTCCATAATCTGCCTGGTGTAGGACAACAAGCGTGAAAGTATTTGGACTTTAAAGTTTTCCGTCTTGCTCAACAGTGATGAATGTACATGTGCTAAAAAGGAGGAGAGAAAAGGCTGTACTGGATTTAACATTGCCTTACTATTAAAGAAACCCTATATATTTCTGATGCTTAAAACGTTAAATCACTCAAACACCATATTAGAATTACAGTTTTAATAATAATTCACAATATTAAAAGTAGTGAATAGTATTCATGTCGTGTAAACATGCTTTTAATCTGCAAACAAATGTATGGTATATGGTATCTGGCAAAAATGCACACATCCTGTGAGACACCTATGGGACATAAACCAGAATAACTGACATATCCCTACATTTCACTGAGTGGGCCACATTTGAGCAGTAATTTATCCCGTTTATTCAATAATTTTTTAACATAAAGGACAATTCTTTTTTTCCCTTTTCCTAGGTGTATTCTCAAGATCTCTAAATAATCCATGCCTTTCTTGATTAGGCTAATCCACAACAGAGAGCCTCACAGTCTTGGGTGAGCAAGCAATATTAGAAAAAACAAAAAAAGAAAAATCACGAAGCAAACGTGGGCAAAGGCGACACTGAGGAGGGGAATAAACGCAGCAGCAGAATGGAATAGTAACAAAAGGGGCACTAAATGTATTGTGGCTATATCTTCAGGAGTCTTATCCTGCTTATGTATAGAGGAATAAGATTCCTAATCTTCTTACAAGTGAGCAAAGTGGCAGAATTAAGCTTCTCCAGCCAGTACTGAGCTCTATTGTTCAGTTTATGGTGGCAGATGGCTCTGTGTCCAGTCCTGTTACGACTACAAAACAGCAATTGACAGTTTGGGTTTTCACTACATCCAATATAAAAAGAAAAGAACAAATCCAAGAACACATTTTCAGTATGACAGGAAGGGAGCACTGAAGCTGCTAAAACCTACACTACACTATGCAATCAGTTTCTAAAATAGTGTCCCTCTTAAAGAAATCCAGTAAAGAGGTCCAGTAAAAAAATAGCATTTATATGATTTTCCTCTTACTTTAAATACAGTCAATTAGCCAAGGCATGTTTGGAATGTAACATCTTTGGAGCTGTTAGGCTAACGATAGCACAGTCCCCCTCAATTCCAAATACATCCACAAATTACAAGTTGTTAAAAGCTACACTGTATAAAATAGCTTCAGTAAAATGTGCAGACAGGTCACATTTAATTTTATTTAAGCTAATGACAGGAAGTCGATTTCAAAAGTGTCAACAAGAGCAAGCCACATTTGGAAGTTATGTTCAAATTATGTAGGAGAGAATGCACCCACCTCTTATCACTATAATCTGTAGCTACTCATGTAGGATTATTTAATCTCTGCTATATCCCTTTACCATCATCTCAGGGGCTCCTCTGGGTACAATATAGTCATGCATCACCGATCTAGGATAAAACTGGAACTACAAACATTAGTTTATATTTACGTATAAACCCATATGGTTAAGGTTCATTTATGCAAAAAATATGTGGTCCATAAATTTGTAATTGGATATTGTATCATTGCTTAGCTTTAGGAATTAGGAATTCTGTGATGTGAATTCGCTTAGTGCCTGTCTGCTGCTTCTTTAGCCATTCTGAGAATTTATTATAGTTCATTATAGCTTATTGTTTATTGTAAGTCGCACTGTGGTCTAAACCACAATGACGAACCGTGTTTGGTTGTGCATCTGCATGTTTCAAGATGGAGGCTGCCCTAACCTGTGATATGATTGGCTGCTCCAGATGGCACCCATTATAAATACTCATAGTCAGAAGAACACTGATAGTGTGTTTAATTAGATTTGGCCATGTTTAGGCAGTGTGAGAGTTGAGTATGAACTCTTTTCAGTTGAACTTGCCCTCTGTAAAATGCTTTTCTTTTGTTCATTTTGTTTATTTTATAGCCTGCCATAAAGCAGGAGGTGTGTCTTTTTCTGTGTTTTTTTTGGGGGGGGGCATTCTCTGCTAGTTTGTTGCTTCAATTCATTTACCATTAAAATTGATCCTTTAAGCATTTGATAAATAACTGCATATGCAATGTGTGTTACTACATGTAGTTGAATTTAGTCTAGTGAGTGAGCAGGCAGTCTTTCCGTTCCCCTTTATTGCATCTTACCCCTAGGAGACATAATAGCCTACTCAGCAGCCACCTTGGCAACACACCTGGTCAGTTATTTCCACTCACTACAGGACCAGACTGCTGTCTCTTTAACGGGCTATAAACCTGACATCTGACAGAAATAGCACTTATAGGTTTTTTGTGCATTTTGTTTTTAGATTTTTCCTGATACTCCACATGCACATATCTCCACAACAAGGGGCGGGGGGCATTTTCTCAATTGAGGCTTTTACTGAAGGGCAGAACTTTGCTGGTAAAAAGAAATTATACTGAGCGCTACAAGCTTTAATTTCAACCATTGTACTCTCTTTCTTCCTTTATAATGCCTCTGTTAGCACTCAAGCTTCTAAACCTGTCATTGTGCAACACAAACAAAGCTAGACAGCATTAAGAGGTATCAAAAATGTGTTCATGGATTAGGTGTAGGAAATATGGCAAAAATATCATAATGACACCTGAATACATTTTAATGATGAACAATATACTCACAATATTTAGTTTATCTGAGGTTTGATAAATGTTTGAACTGGTTTACCTGAGAACAACAATATTGATGAATACTGACTGCTGGTTTGGAAACAAGAATCCCATTCTATCCTGCAGTGAAAAGGATTTGTGATACAAACTGGAGTTCCTTATGGGTTCCTGGAGGGAGTTCCTTAAGGGTCCAGTTATTATTAAAAGCACTCATATAAAGGCACTCATAGTCCATTGCTACATGCTCTGTCCAACACTTATTTTGCTTTACAATGTACATGTATCACTCCAGCTTGAGCAGATTATTAAAACTAATGTAGGCCAAAACCTCATCTCAAAATTACTGTAAATAATGTCTGACGGCAGGCAGTGTCTTCATAACTATTTTCATGTAGTAACTTTCTGTGAGTGGCATTTTAGAAGCATCCAACGCTTCAGAAGTCTGGGTTCTGTCACTTACATTTCTCTATAAGGGAGTATTTTACATCAAATTGCTCTGAAGTACTTAATCATTTAATTAAAAATGCAAACTAAAAGTCTGAGCTTTGGCAAGTCCTGGCCATTTTGGTGAAAACCAAAAATATTTAGGCCTATTACAACGTGATGGACCTTTAGAAACTCAACATGTACCATGAAGTCCTCTGGTTATTGTTTGCTTTACACACAAGCATTTTAATATAATCACCATTTTTTATTCTTGTCTGCTTGATAGCTAGTATTATGTGTAAAGTAGCTTCAATTGGTTGTGGTCCTGCACCTGAGAGGGTGGAAAGCAGTATTATGAAGTTCAAAAGGTAATTTTGTAATCTCATTTTATGTCTTTCCTTTGAAGGGCCCAAACCCCACATTTTATTTTGTGTTTTTCTGCTCTGCCTACTTTGACTGACATTTGTGTGGTTTTATGCACCCAAATATGACCATTTTCAACATTTCTGTTCTACATGTACTCAACAAGAGTTCATAACCTTTATTTCTTAGAATTAAACAAGCTGTTCGCTTAGTTTCTAAATGTGGACTGTGTGCACTAAGGAGTGAACAGTGCTTTTTAAAACTTTGACAATGATTACACACCATACCAAACTAGTTTTAAAACTGGTTGATTGATTGTCCGACACTCAAAATGATTGTTTTAAAATTCCTATTGGAGTACTGATGACTAATTATTACAGGCCTAATTCAGACTGCTACCGCTCTGCTTTGCTAAGCAACTTCTGTGAAAGATTGTGTTTAACAATTCCATACTGCTGTCTGACAGGTTTGCCTATTTTTCAAATGACAGGCTCTTTTTCCACATTCATTTTCTTTTCAAGGTGCCTGCAGAGTGTGATAGCAAGCTACACGCAATACCCAACTCCGTGAAGTGAACTGTGAAATTTCTGTCATTCAGCAGCAAAACAAACGCAGCGGTATTATGAGACCCTATTATTTAAGTACCTAAATACTCAAACACTAACGGCAGTAGGTTTCGATACTGTGAAAATTCCTTATTTGATTTACTAACTTTCAACATTTTGCTCTCAAACATTAGTGTCGCACAACAGAATGCAGGAAAGCTGGCAAAATAGTGATGGTGTTGAGGGAAGAAATTACAGGAGAGGTTTGTGTCATATCTAGTGACGGGGCAACAGATGGCTGAGAAGTACCTCTTCTCACACCAGCCACAGGCGGGCCACAATTCTTACGAACCCACCACAGTTTGGCTGCTCATTCAAACTACACAGAGAGGAAAGCCATGACTGGAAATCTATCCCATTTATATGAAGTGAATGAAACCTTTTTTAAAACAAGGAAATCCCATTTCACATGTATGTGGAATCCCCACTTCTCCAGCCCGCTGATCTTTATGTTTACTGGGCTTCATTCCGAGCATGAGCTCATCACCCCCTCTGAATCTAAGGGAACGAGTGTGAAGATCAAAGACAGAATGGTTGTGAGAAAAAAGCAAGGAATTCAGTTCATTCCTGTTCCTGCAGAAGAAAAGTGGCCAGATAAGTCTCGAAAGGAATCGATGGAAACAGAATTAGGCTAAGCAGCACATATTCTGGAAAGAGTTTCCTTCAGGATTATTCATGCTGGTGCTATCCTACACTACACATCACTAGAAAACACAGGTTTAGAGGTATTTATAGAATATTATCTAATGCATTTAAAGCCTGAGGGCTCTACAGTTACTAAACCTCCTATAGTCTCTATGACTGTGCAGGTGGCTTCCTCAAAGAAACAATCCATCATGTAAAATAAAAGCCAGGAACAATTTGTCACATTCTTCAGACTCTATGCAATAACTGTCACAGGATAATACAGAATCACTGTTTTCCTCCCCTCCTATCACTTCATTAATATGAGCCAGGCAGTGGATTTGCCAGGAGGCCACATGTGATCTCGTTGCTGAGGCTGAAAAAAAAAACAAAGTGACCCTGTTCAGTCATCAAGTATTTACAGAGCAGCGGGCTGAGGGCAGCCAAGCAGAACGAGTAATGCAGCCGTGTCCTCGTCAAGCTGTGCTTCTTGCAGTCGGTGCAGCCTGACGTAGCAGATTTACTAGCGTCACACCCCAGAGGGACATTTCTGACTGAATGCCACGTAATACAGCATCGGTTGGCATAACCATGCGATAAAGGAAAATGCATATTTAATAAGACAATCACAGTCATTGGACTATAAGTAGATTCTAACAGGGGGCCACTTTAACGTTATGCCTCACCAGGCTCACTTGTCACTCTTTTCTTTGTCTTTATCATTTTTGTCGCATGAAATGGACTGGCTGTCAGTAACCGCTTCCCTCACGCTCCGTATGTAACATCCGTACAAATACAAAGACAACGCAATGGGGTTCACGACACATCCGGCTTCTGTTGGCCAAGTGAGCGTGAAGCCTTTCAGGCAGTGGAGGTCACTGAGTCATACTGGACTCTACACCCTACGGGAGACAGAGAGAGAGTGAGAGAGAGAGTAAGAGAGAGGCTGAAAGCAAGCAAGCAAAATAATCAAAAGAATTTCAGAAAAAGAGGTCAGATCGGGGCCTCTTCCTTTCTTGCACAACGAGTACCATCAGGCATTAAGAGAAATCCACAATCCAGTGCTGTACAGAAAGGCACTCGCAGAAAATTAGGGCTGAAATTTCTCCCTGATGTATTAAAATACCACCTCAGTAAAATGGAAAAGATGAACTGGCAATGTGTATACTTTCAAATGTCCTACCGCTCTCGTATTATTTAGTGCCTCATAACAGAACATGGCCGCAATGCATGCAATGTTGACTGCTCATTTAATGAAAAAAAAAATCTTTATATTGTATAATACTGAGATATTCTGGACTTCAGAAATAAGAGAATCAGTGCTAATGGCCCTCAAAAAATCAACTCCTGGTTTATTTCAGAACTGTGTTTGATGGCAAAGCTAGGAGAATCAAACTTTTAAAAGAGCTATATGTATATGCATGTTTTTCAACTACACAACTACAATTATGAACAGAATGTGAAGAAATGACAGTTCTGACACCTCTACATCGTGCTACAGAGATATCCACTGAAGTTAGAATTCTAGCCAGCTAGCCCAGGCCCGTCCTGTCTCATAACGCCACTTTGGACTTTAAAAAGCAACAATGAGTCACTGTAGTGTCAAGCTCAATCAGTCCAATGGAGGAAGTAGTTCTGCCCTGATGGCGTATTCTAACCTCCTGTCAATCATGTTGACAGTCGTGCTCCAGGTTAGATCACAATAAAAGGAAGAGTAAATGCAACGATGACTGAAGCTCTTGGCAAGGGATGGCCACCACCCACTCATGGATGTGGCTGTAACATAAGAAGTGGCTTCATAGCAAGACTTTCTGCATTTGTTTGAGAACTGTAGCTCATGAACTGCAGGCATTTCACCTTCTCTGCCCCATCACAAGAAATAATAGGATAACTGAGTTGCTTTTTTTAACTTTATTCAAGTAACAGTGCCTCAGGAAAGTTAACAAGTGGATTTTTATT
Source organism: Prochilodus magdalenae (assembly GCA_024036415.1). Lineage (NCBI taxonomy): Eukaryota > Metazoa > Chordata > Actinopteri > Characiformes > Prochilodontidae > Prochilodus > Prochilodus magdalenae. The sequence continues at coordinate 176,034 of JAMWET010006161.1, forward strand.
CAATAACGGCTGTAACTGTAAACCTAACCATCACCAACCCCAAACAACCCCTCTAACAAGGCTATGAATATTCGCTTTTGACTGTTGCCAAATCTCCAGAACCCGCCCATCAAAAAAGGTATTCGGCCAGACCTACTCACTGTCACTGTCACTACAGTACAAAATCCTCTTTTGGTGCTCCTAAACCTTTTAAGTTTCATATAAATATATAAAATGTAATGTGACACTAATCTGCCAAATGGATTTCAGAACCAGAGCTACCAGTTAGATAAGTTATATTTTTAGGTCATGTCCTTATTGGTTAACCATTATTTTCTGCAAATTATGGTTATTAGTCAACGGATGAATATGAGTCTCTGATGAAGCCAACAGGTTTAATGCTAACTGATGAAGAAAAAGTATGGCTGTTGCCCTATTTGTTTACGTGCTGCTTGTTAATGATTTTTAGGGAATGTGTAACCTAATAAAAAACCAACAATATGCTAATCTTAAACCATTAATAAACTCCTTATGAATGTAGTCTTATTTTAAGATAGTACCCAATATTTGATATTGGAATGAATATTTGAGTTATATTGGAATGCTTACATTGCACAAATGGGTGTTCTTGTTTATGTTAATAAATGAATACTTTTGAAATATGCAGGTCTGTTGAAAAATGGCACAGGGGTCACCAAACTTCGGTCCACATCCACATTCAACTTTCAGAAAATTGTTTGCTCCCTTAAAAACAGCAGCAGTCCCTTCCAGCCAACCATTCATTTGGGATGATTATTACTCAAACTTAATAAACTGGAAATAATAGGGTAAGTGAGCCTGCTACCTGTCTCAACACAAACAGTTTTTCCAAGGATGAGGGGGGCTAAATAACTCGTGCACCTGATCCACACTCTCATGCAGCCTTGTCAGAATTTTGTGAATTTAGGTCAGTATAATCACAAGTTTGTAAAAGAGTTTTGCATAAGGTGAATGCAGGCAATTTCTATAAAGCATTCAAATCCAATATTATACTGCCATGAACTGCTGATGGAACTCCTCGGCACGGTTGGTTGGTTTGTTTATTAAAATGATCACGTCACAGTGCTAATCAGGCAATCGACTACAAAAGCAATTACAGAGGCATAACTAGCTAAGATATGCCTGAACAACAAATTACAACAATAGATTTTTTAAATCATTCAGCTGGAGGTTTAACTAACAAAACAATTATGAAAAACAGATCATGATCACCACGTGTTGCTTTGCGTCCAAGTCAACATTGAAACTTATTCTCTGACACATGCTTTATTAGTGATTACAGCTGGATTATAATTTTTTTTGTATAATTACACGATTACATATGGTCAGTGTTATTTTCATAGACTGACAACAATCAATAACAACACAACACTTTTCCACTGCAATTCCAGCAAGCCTGGCATGACCTCTCAAAATGCACAGGGAGCTAAAAAAGTAAAAAAACGAGATGTCCTGCTCCAGTCTAGCTTGTGAGGGTGGATCAGGTCTACCCACTTGTTCTACCTGACTTTCAGGATGAGATGGCAGAACCGATGGCATTGAAAAGAACTGCCACAGCTGTGTAGAAGCAGAACTTGTAGCAGGACACCGCGCTGGTGGTTGACCAATCAGAACAGAGTGTTAAACCTGACTAATCAGGGCACACAGGGTTAACTGGGAGGGGAACAAAAAGACATAAGAGCTTTAAAAGAGCGATTCAGATAAAGGGTTATTAGAGATGTACAGTAGTCTATTCCAATCTATTATGGATTCTAATCTACCTAGCTAATATAGTATTACTATATTCTAGTTGATCTCACAAGTAAAATTATGTACACTTAAAAAGCATAATCAGTCCCATTAAAATATGGCTTTTCTGCAGGTGAGAATGGAGACAAAAATAAAGAAACAGACAGCGATAACAGGGGACAAGTTCTGAGTTGTGTGAAAGAAAGAATTCATGCGGTTTTCAGTAGGATTTGAGAAGAATGTGATGCTGAGCATGTTGTCAGTTGACGGGCACACACCACAAGCACACCACAGGGGAACTATAGCAAAAAGTAGCTGCCAGTTGTTTTTGGTACTGAAGCATTCTTGTTAATTGTGAATGCAATGCATTCAGAAATAACATTAATAATCATATAATAATATAAGATACATTGGCTTGGTGTTTATAGATATATTGACTAGGGGTATAAACATAAAACATTCATCAATTATTATATGTGGTTGTAGTAATATCATTTTTATTTTATTTTCATTACAGCTTTCAACCTCAGAAATAATATATAATATTTGAAACTTTAAAAAGGCACAGCCAATCTAACATGATAGACACAAACTCCTATATTTTGTTGCAAGCTAATACACTAACCACATAACAACAATACAATACATTACCTTACAATAGAATATGATGTTTTGTATTGTCTGTATTTGGTAAGTGATTTGAGTTTATGAATATATTAAAAAGAGAAAGCAGGTCTACATAAAAGTTTCTCCCAAATAAACATTTGTCAGAGAAAGCAGTGACTTAAGTGTTGCATGGAATCTCCAGGCAAAACCATTTAGCCCAATAATAATGATGCTCACGCTGTGTGACGGAACGGCTGCTAAGCTGCAAGATATTGCAAAATGTTTCCAGTAAACAGATCATAAACTCCTCCAAATCCTCTGAAAGTGGGTGCATTTAAAAAAAACTGCACAGGAGCCTTTAAGCTGATTAATAATGTCTATGATTGGCACATAATGAAGCACAATAATAGCAACCATTACACAAACCACTGTCACAATATCAGCAGTACATTCAATATTGGTAGGCTCATTTGAAAACATCTTTTGTCTTTATACAATGTATATGTATTGATTTAAAACAAGTCAAATTTAAAGCAGAGTGCAGTTAAGAGTGTTAATCTGGCAAACCGAGATGAGAAAACACAAGTAGTAGTTCTGGAGTAATTTGCTGTAGGGGTGCAACAACTAATCAGTAGTAATATTGGTAATAGAAGAACTGTTGGCAACAAATGTTCTAATCGATTAGAGAAATATCACATCATTCACAGAATGAAAGCATCTCACAAACAGCCGAGTCTACACCTGTGGAAAATGGTATATGATGTAAGTCTTCTAAAGTGCAGGGATCCTTTGTATTGAAGTCTTCTAGGAAAAAACATTAAACCAGCTGAACCTGCATGACTCAGGAGAAGAACAGCAGTGCAGACACAGCTTCCCCATTTATATATAGAATACATATGCCATAACATACATCTATGCAGTCCTGTTTATGTAACTTGTATCTATGGCTTTCTATTCTAGCCTTGTGGAAAATAAAGAAAAGACCCAGACCCTCTTATTTCTTTAAAAACTACTTCACTTGCAAAGTTCCTGTGAGAACCAAGGGTCTTACTTTTAAATTGCTTAATGATTAAATACCCAATGTTTTACTAGTCACTATTAGTTTTCTCAACTGCAAAGCATGTATTTACATGCACTAAAATTCCAAAGTAGGGTCACTATATATTATATCAATAATCCACTTTTATTTTGATTATAATGTACAAACAAAAATTTACTAGGCCTTTCAAAGTCTCTAAAAAATATTCAGACATATTGCAGTATATTAGCATGCTATAGGATAAAAAAGTGCTTCATTGGTTCAACCTAAAATACTTCTTGTGGTCACAAGCAGTTAAACTGGTTTTACTCAACAAATTACTTTGAAGATTAATTGCATTCAAAGTTGAATGAAACGAGTAGGGCTGCCCTCTAGAAGTCGACAAGTCGAATTGTCAGTCGGAGACCCTATAAGTCAACTGAGAACCTTCAAGTCGACTGGCAACAGTGATCTTATTTCCCGTTAAAAAGACTAAAGCTTACAAAAATTCACAAGAACTTTAAGAACGTAAAAAGACATTTTAATAATTATTAAAAGGGGAATCATAAATATATGTTTAAGTTATTTAATTAAAAAAAAAAAATTATCCATGTGACAACGTGCGCTGGCAGTTCACCGCTGAAGGAAGTTAAAGCTGTGAAGCTGACAAACAGGGGTGGAACGTTGTCTCAGAAAAAGCCTGGAGGAGCTTTTGAAGAAGAGAATCTGAACACATTACACCTAATTCTGGTCTTCATTTAGACGTAATGGCTGTTTGCGGTGAAGGAAAAACGGAGCGGAGACGTTTATTATAATTCCCTTATTTTAGAACCTGATTATTTTTATTTAAAGATAAGTACAGTTACTTAATATGCCTCCTGATAAAAGAGGAATAATGATTTCAGCGCAGGTAATATAATAATTAACGGTTTCAGGTCTATCATTCTTCTTTCCATCTAAAAATAATTTAAATATTGACCAGATTTGGTTTTAGTGAGCAGTTCATTATTTATAAGAGATGAAAGACAAAGGGTCCTCCTACTGAAGAAGCTGTTAAAAGTTAAATTAAAAAGACTATTAGCTATAGAGGCTAATGTTTAGGGTGAATCTGATTCGACTGGCAAAATTCTGAGTCGGTTGCAGCCCTAGAAACCAGTTAAACCAGTCTGAAAAAATTACTTAATGTAGTATCAAATACATGACCATACCCAATATTTTGACAACCAACATTTCAGAAAACCCTACTGATGAAACAACCCTATTACATTTTGTGGAAACATTTTTTAATTAAAAAAAAAAAAAAAGATTTAATATTAATTTACAGCTGGTTTCATATTATTTACAGCTGAATAAGGTAAACTTCCTAATATACGGGCTGCTGAAATGATTGTCTTGGCTGACTGAGCCACATAGGCTTCTTGCTCTTTGTAAACCTCCTATCTGGTGCAATATATCTGAAACTACATAACTGCTACTTCACTGAGGTTCCTGATCACTCTACAGCGATGACAGTCCCTGCTGCTTCACACAAAGAGTACACTAACACAAAACAAGGCTATAATTCAAAAGGCCTACGCATTGGAGATTGTCAGTCTTGTGCTGCCAGACTGCAACGATTAAGACTAAAAGGCGTGAAATAAGTGACATACTGGATTAATCCGGTATACTAACAGGCATGAGGAGTTTTGTCCTCACTTTTACATCTGTAAGCGCAGATAATGGTACCTGATCTTGAACTGATAGTGTGATTTATTGAACTCCAGCAGTGTTTAATGACAGTAGATGTAAGCGTATAAGTATGTGACATTTAGCACCATTTTGTTGGGGCCTGAGAAGCTGCTACTGGTAGGATTATAAAGCCACACAGTCAAAGAATTATCTATATTTTAAATAACTATTAGTTAGTTTGTTTATTCGTTCTGGAGCCTATCACAGAAGACATCCTGAATGGGCCACCTGTCTATCACAGGGCAGACACACAGACATTCGCACTCACTCAAACCTAGGGGGCAATTTAGCATCTTCGAATTCACCTGACTGCATGTGCTCAGACTGTGGGAGGAAACCAGAACACCTAGTGGACACCCACGCAGACACAGGGAGAACAGGCAAACTCCATACAGACTCTTGAACCCAGGCCCAGTGAGGTGACATCGCTATCTAGTGCGCCACCCTTTATGTTGTAAGCTATATATTAAAAATAAAATAATTAAAACATCTTACATTTTATTCACTTGCTAAATATGACTTACTTGAAATTAAAGTGACATACAAGTGATAATAAGTCACAGTTCATTTACAAAATTAAGTTTACTTAGGCAGGAGTAGGCAGACATGAAATCTTCCCTGATAAGAAGACAATGAATCTTGCCCAAATTAAATATATATAATTTGCCAAACTAAGTATTTTCGAAATCTATTTGAAAAAATACCTTTAAAAAAATTGTACATTAATATTCTGCCTTCTGCCCAATGAGCGCTGGGATAGGCTCCAGCATCCCCTCGCCCCCACAACAGAGAAGCATAAGCAGCTTACAAGATGAATGAATGAAAGAATGAAGGAATGTACATTAATAAGGACATTTCCATTGTGGTGGCTGTGGTGATCCATCCTACCAAGCTGGTCTGCTTTGTCATTGCAGTGCTTTCCTGAGCCTCTCCAGACCCTGTTTATGCCCTGCATTAACATGTGTTTTTAGTGACTGGGTAACACTCAGATTTCAGGATTCATTGAGAGCAAATTATGATCAAATTTCCCAAAACACATTCTGAGGTGGCCAGAGATCGATCTTGACCACATTTAACACACAGGTAAGTGTAATGCGTTTTTGCTATTCATATGTTAATACGAGTGAAAATGCATGTGTGGACTAGCAGGTGAGAAAATTAACAACAAAACAAAGAAGCATCATTGGAGCCAGGTGGACCTGCTCAGCAGGGGAGATCACCATGGTCACCACATAAAACATCTCTGCATTTTAAGCTAATATTTTAAGGTAATACACTGCTGGTTCCAATCACACAAGTTTGTTTAAAGGGAAAAACAGACAAACAAAAAAAATTCTCTGAGGCAAGAGGCCACTTGAGTTGCATTTACACAAATGGAAAATACTGTGGCCAGGGGCACTTCACCATATCCCTTTAAATATATAACAATTTTAAGTATATGCACTTAAATATATACATACAAATATTCTATACCATTATGCACTATACCTACATGAATTTATAATGATTCTGTGATATATTTTTGTACATTTTGCTAAAATCTTTATGTAAAAAGCATAATAGCATGCTCCACCCCAAAATATGACATCCAGGAAATAGTCTAAGGGAAAAAAAGACATTGAGCAAGGCAATCCAGGGAAAATCAGTGATCAGAAAGCCCAACAAACAACAAACAAAGGTATGCGGTCGATACTAGAGAAACTAGACAGAAACAAAACAACAACTCAGAAATTCTGTATAGGCACAAGAGACTTGACAAACTCAGACTGAACTTGGTGAAAGAAATATGGCAAGTCCAATATGGCAAGTCTCAGCTGATAAAGTGGTGTCCACAACGAAGAAGCGGAATCAGTAATCAGCAGAGCGTTGAAGCACATAAGCGAGTGTAGACAAGGCTATCACGGATTGGTTATCTGAAGAATTTGAACATGTAATCTGAAGAATAAAATGTTTGTCAAACCTGATATGTGATGATTATTAGGGATGCACAATACACCCAAGCCAGTATAACTACGATCGTTTGTGCTCACTGCACATTTATGGATTATAGCGAAGCCATGAATGATAATTAACACTGTGCTATTCATTGTGGAATGATAAGCTCATCATCTAGTGTAATGAGGTTACCATTTTAGCTAGCAAGCTTGCAAATATTTTGCAAATATATAACTCCAAGCAAACAAGCAAGTTTGTAGTATTTTATTCTTCTGTAGATTAGACGTGGAGAACGAGAACTGTGCAATAGTTCCTTTGTATCAAAAATGTTATCACAATGCATCTAATTTATTTTATTTGATTTTGCACGTCCTGCGATGTGACTATTGCACATGCATGCACTGCAATGATGATGCTGAAAGGTGATTCATGTTATTAAATGATTAAGTATTAAATACATTTTGATGAACCTTAATTTTATCTACTCATAGAACTATTACAAAATATACTGCCTTTAAATATAGTAAAAATGTTATCTAGTTACTAAATGTGCTTAATAATTATGATTATTTTAAAACCTCATTTCTCCATAATCAGACATGGTCCAGGGGTGATTTCTGAGTTCGTATTAGAGTAATTTTACAGTCATTGCATCTATTTGTACTATTTAACTGTTGCACTACTGAATAAAACAACAATAGAATTTCAATTTAATAATGACGTCAACATTGTTTATTCTTCTCTCTATTTCTTTATTTATTTTTTACCTTCATTAACCGGTCTGATAGAAGCTGTAACAAACCCTTTAATCGCATATTACTGTAGTATTAATGAAGCAAAGGGGCTTTACAAGGTACCATTCAGAAAGTTACTTCAACAACTGATCACTCACATGCACCTAAAACACTAAACATGTTAACATGAAAACAAACGGGCACCATCACCTCCTACGCTCGCTCTCTTCTCCATTGTGAGCAGATGAGATCACACTGTCACAGTAATAACTGTTACAGTCCAGCTAGATTTCAGAGGTGACACACCACACTTCACTGGCACACACATAGCTAAAACAGCCAAACACTGTTAGGCCTAAACAGAGAGATATCTCCCAATATTGCAGCCTATCCCAGGAGCAAGTGGAACACATGGCCATGGCAATTCACTCCATCGTGAGCTTTTAGAGAAGTGGTAAGGATGCTGATTGCTAGTGGTCAGAAATTTAATATCTGCCTGCAGCAGGACATTACACACTTACATTAATGCACCTTTTTAGCTTTGATATCTGACTGGGCAACACTACAAGCAGATCTTGCCCAGTTTTATTTCAGATATGCTAATTTTATTCATAGGAAAACGTCTATCCTCGAATAGCAAACACATTTTCTAAGCTAATGCCTTGCACTTACACAAAGCATGGCCGAGACTACAGATCAGCACCACACCACAAAAGTTAATCAGAATATTATAAGGCCAGCGGATGTTCTTCTTAAGTATGAAGCTAAAGGCTGTGCTTGTCCTGTAGCCCTGAATGTGCCATCTGGGCTCAGCGTCAAAGGTTAGGCTGCGCTGAAGAGATATACCCCTGAGAGCCATTTTGTGAAGCAGGATGTCTCGTAAAAGCACACAGCACTCGTCCCCAGGGGCTGCCACACACAACTGCCTGACACCTGGACAACCATTGCACGTGTCTTTCACTACTTCTCCAACAGGTCATGCTGATAGAGGGACACGCGTATCGGCACATGGAGGCAACACTCTTCCCTGTTTAAACTAATGAAAGAACCATCCATTCTCTTTCACAAATTCTCATTAGAGAGGAACTGATATGAAAACATAACTCACCTGCCAAAAGGAGGAACACTTATCAAGTAAATTGTTTTGAAACACTGACAGCAGCCTCTGAAAGACCTTCTTATCACAGGTTCGTCTTTGTTCACGTCATTACTCAGGATAGCCTATGTTTAGTGTGATGGGCTTCTAATTCATAATTGTGTGATATTTCATTTATACTGTAATGTCTTCTTTTTCCAGTGTTTTGCTTATCTTTCTTTTGAGACTCTGACATGAAAATGAAACTCGCTATATTAAACTTTTAAATCTATTTTTTTTCTACTCCTACTCCTTATTCTTCTTAGAGGTCTACCCTTAATTACCAGGAAAATCTAAATCTTCTTTCTAATCACATTAATCTTGTTCCTCTGACCCACAACATACATGTATGAAGTATGTTTTATGAATACCATCCCAAACTCTAATAAACGATGTATTTCACAAGGTTGACGTCTCTTGCCTCCACTCCACAAAATGTTCAGAGTCAGAGAAAGCTAAAGTGAGCTAAAGCTAACCCACCATAACCAAAAGCAAGCCAGCTAAATCACCTGCCTGTAGCTGGCTGTCCTGTTAATGAATTTTTTCATACACCAACATTGTTTGTCCAATGCTTCATTTGTACATTGTTTTGTCTATCCATATGTTTGCCTGTCCATCCATCTGCACATCTGTTTGTCCATTCCTACACTCCTTGCTTTTTCCGTTTGTTTGTTCATTTGCCCATCTCTACGTCTGCGTCACATAAAAGCAGGATAATACTTTTAGTTCTGTATGAGTGTCAGAGCAGACTAGTGCTGGACAGAGAGCTGTCAGTCAAGCTACTCATTAGTCCTGTTCACATAGTTCTCAGCATTTGTAAGCTGGGTTTTATCATATTCATAACTTACTCTTATTATTCAGGCACTGCTAGATGTTTAATATAACACCTGAGTATCATGCAAACATTGTTAATATTTTACTCTTTTGCGTGTTCCCAGAATATTAACATGTTGAAATTATATTTAAGGGCCCATATCACATGATTTTCTTGTGTATTTTCCTCTCAAGTTCCACTTATAGCATTTGCAGAAGAACAAACAGAGAAAAGCAGATATAATTTATTTTTACATGACCTTTTCTAACCTTTCTGTTTTCCTTGGTTTTAAGCAGGCAGCTTTGTTACTGAGCCTTCTGATATATGCAGCATAATTTATGCGAATGAACTCTGATTGGCAGTCCTGTATTGCGCCTCACTCTAATCTATGCTGAAACACTCCCTGTAACTACACAGGACTGAACTCCTGTTTGTGATCTTCATGATACTGCACAAACTCAAAACAAACTACTTTTGCAACCATTTATTTATCATATTTTACCAGAGTGTAGGTCTAGAGCGTGAATAGTGTACTTATACTGTAGAAACTACGATACATGTTATCAAATGCTTTTATTTAATTGAGTTAAGTAAAGTTGGAAAACTTTAGTCTATACATGGTAATGTATGACAATTGTTTACAGTGGTCGCGACTGAAACCAGGTATTTGAGTTTATGATGATGTGGTTAAATGTGCACTGCCTGATTTCTGACACAGTTTAATGATGGTTTTGTGATGAAAGATTGGCTTAAAATGTGTTTTATTCCATTTATTTTAATCCGTCCAAAACAGTGTCCAAAAACGTTTTTTTTTTAGATTTTCACAAGCTTTACATATAAACACTAAGAAAACATGTGCACGTTCACTGATGGTTTAGGATAATAAATAAAATGGCTGTGTTTGTGATATACACATCCTGAATCCTGGTTCCTATCACCACTGCTATAATTCAGAGTCTGAAAGATCCTGTACAATGAACAATTTAATTTTAAACAAATAAGTGCGTTTTCAAATTTCTTATTAAGGTGATGTCTTCATAAATGAGTTACAGTATTTGAGGTACTAGCACAGGTCTCAGCACTTTTGCAATACTCATCCCCCACCACACTTGTCCATCACTGTTATACTCAGCTGAGATACCTCGACATTTTAAACAGCTTGGCTGTCAACCATCCAAGGTAAGCTAACCAAAGCAGGTTCCTCTAGAACTAAGGGATGAGCAGTGGAGATTTCCTTTAGATGGTAGCAATTTTAGTAATATTATGAATTGTGTTAAATAGAACTATGTAAAGCTCTATTGCTCACGTTATAGCATGAAATCTTGCTTTATGTAGTTCATTGCACCTATTGCAACATATTTCACAAGATAAAAAAATAATAAGTTGGCTGATTTCCAGTTGGTAGTTTGGAGTAAACTATACATTATGCATTGGAGTAAACATAGTATACATTCATTTTCCAAGTCATTTAGGCGTTTAATGGAGCATTTGTTGCAGTGGTACAGTCTCTCACAGATGTGCAGTGAACTTCAGCGTGATGGATTATTGCTATGAATGATGTTTGGCCTCTAGCTATGATGAAACTTCTTTATCACAGTGTGTCATATGAGCTGTGTTTGTTTTTGCTGACCCTTGAGACTTTAAGTGGATTAATTGCGTGATTGAGTACTCCAGTCTGCTATCTTTTAAAAGCAGAGAATACTCCTGGGACTGAAGGCTAAAGGCTGCTCATCAGTAGCTGGTTAGTAGAAAACCAGCAAATGCCAATAATGGGTGAAGCCATTAATGCTGTTGTGGATTTACAGACATTGGAACACGAGCATAATTTAAAGCAGTTGTGCACAAATATGGGAACTAAAGGCCAGTGCTGATGCTCATACATAAAACAAATATAACGTAGGAACTGGAGCTAGATTAACCTGAATCAGCAATGTAATGTCTGTTATCTGCAGATACATCATTTTAATATAAGACAAAACAATTTCAAAATCAACAGTAGTCCAACTGTATATGAGTAAACAAAACTATAAAATTATGCAAAAGTAAACTGTAACCTATAAGGGCACTTCACTATATTCAGTCAGCTAAACTTAATTTAAAATCTGATTAGTGTTGTGTTTCCACACCCAACTACTGCAAGAACCATATTTTTTAGAAAGATAAAAAAATTTGGGAGCTCCACTTTAATTGCCTATGTAACCCCCTGAACCATTACAATCCCTTGGGGGGCTGTCAGAACTTTGGAACTATTTGGAAGTATTTGGAAGAATATATTATCAAAAATAACAGTATATTCAATCATTTCCAGAGTATGATACTAATTACATATGATACTAATTATGAACCAAAGATCTACTGGCCAGTTACTTTTTTCATTTTTTTAAGTAACTTCTTTCTCAATATATTTAGCGGTTTGAGTCTCCATCATAAAAAGACAGAGACAGTTGTGAGTGCAGCTCTACCCACCCAGACATGTACATTTTCCATGCATCTGGCAGCACTATTCACATTTGCCCTGATACATGAAGAGTTTAGTAAATTCCTCTGCTGCTTTCAAACTAGTTCCAGATCCCCATGCCAGAGAGTTCTTTATTTTGGGTCCTGTTTCACAGTTTTCAGAGTAAAAACCTCACTTCAGCTGTCACGCTGTTGGATCAGGGACTTCCATACTGACTTAAGCCTTGGAAAAGAGCAGCAATTGCACAAGAGACCTTCTGTGCATAAATAAAGGATAAAAGAATGCACACTTTTATATATACACTGCGCAGGGACATGTCTTTCTCTCAGTGTACCATATTCAACCACAATCACAAACTATTCTTCTCCAACAGCTTTGATTAATGGTATGTGCCTTGTGTATGTCATTAAACTAGATGTTAAGTCCTGAGTCATTTAAACTCGCTCCATGGATGTTTCTTAGTAAACAGGAAATCATGGATGGCTTCCAAAATCCTCTCTTTCTCTTTCTTCCTCACAGTCCTCTGCTGGCTCACTAGTATAATCTGAAAGGTGTCACAAAGTTCAGTACTTTAGTAGTTTAACATATGGGCAGTCTTTGACAGTAGTCAATCAGCTTTAAAAAGACATATGGTCATGCAGGTTTAAAGAAGCGCTGATATGGTTTCAAACACTATACAACACTATAGATTCAGTCACCCGAGCTGAAGTGTGCAAACAGTTTATCACCACACTGTGATGGCTGCGAGTTCTGCCAATCGTTACTACAACTGCTACCACAATCCTGGCATTGTGCATTCTACTGTATAACATTAACCTTCCATAACCACAATTGCTGGTTCTTAATTAGGGAAGATTCGGGAGTCCTCATGGATGCATCTTCATCATTAAAATCGACACGTCTGTGATTACAACTCCCCAAGCCCAAGAGCATTCTGAAGCACAGTCAGAGCTTCTGTTCACTCAGGGGTGAAGCGTCACATAAGATGTCCACAGTGAGTGCAGCAGAACATGAATAAAAGTTCTCAGGTCACAAAGCCTCGGAAGAAGAAAACAACAGGGGATCTGCGTGTGATAACAAGCAGATAACATCTGTCCGTGTTTCAGAATCAGAGACGCCTTAATCTACGCCTTGTTTACTGGGTTTTTCTTCTCGCGAGGCTCAGAGTCAAAAGGGGTTGCTTCTACCAGAGCTAATTAAGAGCCACTCAATGAGCTAAACAGCAAATTGGGAGATTACATCACGGAGATGACTCATCCCTATAGCCCTGGGGAAGCAGAGCATGTGACTACTTAGCACCTCCCATGTTATCTCAAATGATACGGATGTCCCTGGAAATAATGAAATAAAACACAAATGCAATGGAGAAACAGACGGAAGGCACGAGCCAGGGGAAATTAGAAACAAACAATTGTTCAGACACTGAAATGGTTTTATAAGATAACTGGACCTAACTGTATATTATAGTATTACATTACATTACAGCATTATATTACAATCACATTACTTTAGAGCTTTAACATTCGGCATTAACGTCCAATGTGTACCTATGAACCTGTTCAAGAACAAGTAAACAGCCGAACAGATGCCATATACGAAATCATTAGTATTACTCTAAATGTAACAGTGTGTTTTAATAACTTGAATCAATCATTCAGCAAAGCAAGAAATCCTCAACACAGTCACGACCAACCGGCAACTTTCTTTGAGTCGTGCCTAATAAAAGCTCAGCTACGTAATTTGGCGTTTGTGACAGATGTAGTAAAAGGTTCCCGCCCAAAAAAAAAAAAACCTGTGCTCTGATTGGCTTCGTTTCTCGCGTGCAGTAAGAGGACAAATGTTGATTCAATTTAACGAACCGATTCTTTTAAACGGCCCGATTCTCTGAATCAAACGCCCAGAAACACTAAATTAAAACTGCATCTAGCATCACTGCTTCATAGCAAGCCAGCTTGAGTCGACCTGGCTGCCTGGTGACAGAGGGAAAATGCATTTTGTTGTCAAAACCTCACTTGGAGCAGTCTATTCTCTAACCTGCCTGCCAGTTAACATGTAGCCAACCCTTACACAGCCAACCCTCGCAAAAAGACACAACAGAATTTGGACCATGGCTTGTTTTCTTCGAATATTAGATATCAAATTTAGGATCGACTACCAATACAAATACATCTGCTATCTTAAACAAAAGCCATATGAGGCGAAGTGACTAGAGAATAAACGTTAAGATTCATTGTAAGGAACCGATTCTGTGAACTAAAATACTTAACTAATGAAGAGACTTCTAATGGTGGCGTTAATGTCTTAACATATGATATAGTGTGGCAGTACATATTTCTATGCACGTTATGTTAATTACGGGTCGGTTCAGGAATGAGCCTGAAGAAGAAGAGAACATTGCCACTGATAATAACACGACACGGACCAGAAAGAAGAAAAAATACTACAGTTTACTGTGAGAATACGGCATATATGATTCATTATTATTAACACAGACTCTATTAGAAAAAAAAAAAAGTTTCATTGGGTTGAGCTTGCGAATCGGTTTGGCCGGTTCATTAAAAAGAACCGGTTCAAAAGAGCGATTCATTCACGAGTCTGACATCTCCACCAACGCCTGTCACCTAAATAATCTTGGACACGTGCTTGCGATGTCCGAGCAACGTTAGCTAATCTAGAGGTGGACAGAGGCTACAGCTCAGTCCTGTACGGAGGACTCATTTGTACATGCTTTAAAAGGAGGTTTAACTGGTTCTGTTTCCTCAGGAAGACAACGACATATTTAAAAACTCTGTTAACAATATAAATACCAAATATTAGCCAGTAAGTAAGACGATTTATTTAAGATGGATTTTGCATCTAATCACTGCTGCTTAGCTAGCCAGCTGCCAGGCTATATGGCTGGGCAGGGACAGGAGGGGAACCCTTCTGTTTTCAAAGCCTCACTGAAAACAGTCCAGCTAACTAGCCAGTCAGCTAACGTGGAAGTTAGCTTATCCTGACAACCTCTGCACTGAGTAAAACGTGTCAAGAAGACAAAACAGGACTTCATGCTTTGTGTTTCCTAAAATGCAAGAAATCGAATTCAGGCTTAAGTACTACTCATTAAACGAATCATCTCAGTAACTAGCCTGTGCATCCCGAGTCAAACACCCTAAGCTTAACAGTACTCTTCAATTAACGCGCCGTTCAAACAGGTCCACAGATCCACCTGACACTTAACCATTGTAGCTGATTTCATTAAAGCTGTGAGTACAAAAACACAAGGCAAGTGATATTCCCTCCACACAGACGACTAAAACCTTTAAGAAGGGACGAGAAGCTAAGCGTATGAAGGTTTAAATGAAGCTTACCTGCGCGGCTGAGCAACACGAACACCAAGATGAGCTCCTGGGTCTGAAACATTGCATTCACTTTACAACAAAAAAAAAGATGTGAGTAATTTTATCTGTGGTGGCTATTAATATTAATCCTTCTCAATTCGACGCTGCTTCAAACTTGCTGTTTTTGTTGTTGCTGTTCGCTGTTTTCAGCGTCGCCCTCGTTGGGGATGCTGGCAGATGAACAGAGTGGACAGTGTTGGGGTTTAAAATAGCATCGCCCGTACGGGAGTAACGGCCGGGGCGCGCGCACGATGCAGCCTGCGCACACACTGCGGATTAATCCGCCTGACGGGGAGGAAATAGTGCGCTCTAAGAGGCTGTGTGTGAGAGGACTTCTACATGACAGCGGTCGATTCCAGCTTCGTCCGTGGTTGTAATATTTAGGGATATCACAGGGAAAAGGGGATTTCGGATATGTACGACCGCATGTATGTGTGAACATTTCAAATGAAACGTGTTTTATTTACATCCTTGTTTTTTTCGCGTCGTATACGGTGTAAACAGCGCACGAGGCTCAGGCGGGCACCTGCCTCTCGGCTGCGTGTGGTATATGCTGGAGACAAAGAAATAGCTCATGAAATGTTTTGAGGTCGGGCCGAGCTTTCTTTTTCTTCCCCCCTTGAGCTTTATTTGGCTCTCTCTAAATAATGATCTCCCTCACGGATCAGTGAACTGATACTCTCTTTTGTTTCCTATTGAGGGCTGAGACGGGGGCTCTGGCCTCAGACAGGAGACCGGTGTGGTCTGTCGATTCAGGAACAGCATTAGCTTTAAATCTTAAACAGTAGCTGAGCATTTGGCAGTGTCTTCAGGCTGTTTTTATCTGACCACAATAGAACTAATCTTTGTTTACAAACAAAGTGATTTTATATTGATTCCCTTCAGATTCACAAAACAATTAAAGGGACATTCCACCAATTTTTCTAAAATTCTACATAATTAGATGATTGAGATGTATACCATTTCAATTAGACTAGGTTGTTGTCAAATGCTGTGTTCTAGAGACACTTGAATTGTTCACAGTGGGGATGATAGGAACCAGACCTCTGCCTGTAAAAGCTTCCTCAACAAAAGATGTGCTATGATATTAGAAATAATGAAGACTCAGCCTCAGTCTGAGACATAGTTTTATGATAGTTTTGTTCCATACATATTTTATGTTTACTGTTTATCTTAATTGGTTCACAAGTGTATTAGAAGGCAAAAAAAAAAAAAAGATTAACATTACACTTAAATACTCTAAAGACTTGTGTAGGTTTACTGGTGGTTTTGGAAAGTAAATCAAATGGCTGTTTTTGCATCATAGACATGGCGAACTCTGGTTTCTATTACCACTGCTGTTTCTCCATGAACAAACCCACTTCACATCTGACCACTCTGAATGACTTTGCTTATTTCTCAACCACTGAATTATACAGGCAGTGTAAAACATGGGAGGAATTCTCTTTAAATAAACATGATTATAATAAAGACCCACTCAGCAATATAAAAACTAGTAGCCCACCCTCCCTGTCCACTTACAAGCATCTACCTTGTACTAAAGGTGGCTGGATGGCAAAAATACACTATACTTCAGTATATTTCCCCAATGCACAATATGCATTACAGCAGACAAAAAAATAGTAGTCCACCACGTTTAAACATATAAGCACTCATTTCCCAATATTTCACACACTGTGCTGCACTATATCCAATAAAACAGGCCTATTTAAGTTCCCATGGTAATGAAAGTACTGACAATATACACTCATTATCAAAAAATAGTTGCACCCAAAAGGAAGTGTCAGATTGCAATGCTGTTCTGAAGATAAAGGTATGATAAACTATTATCCGAACAATAAACGTTGATACATTTATACTGATATGGGCAATATTTACTAAGCTACACATACAGAAGTAGTGTCCCTCTGTATGGTGTTGGGCCGCTATATTTGCTAATGCAACACGCCAGATGTCTCACCACAAATTAATTTGGTCATCTCCACCAATACAAAAGCTGGAGTGGTCACTGATGATGACCTGTTGTCATTCTGAGTCACTCCATGACAGTCTGGCATGGCACTATTGCAGTCAATTGTGGCGTTCACATGGTGATAAGGGCAGTCATCATAACGTCATAGAAACAGCTAAAATTGCAAGTGTAGTTCGTAGCGTCCATATGCCTGAATGAGGAGTAAGATTTTGTATCCTTCAGCTTGTCAGCAAATGCATGAGTAAAGCTGTCTGAAGGGAGCTCAAAGCAGGGTTTGTGTTTACAACAGCAGTGTAGAAGTGAATTACACTCCACGACTTTAGGTGAACCCTGAGAGCAACAAACATATTGCTGTTCCAGTGACACTTGTACACAGGACAAAACATATCATGTTTGGAACTACTTTGTTCACCACGGTGAAAAAAAAGGAAAAACAATCTTTCATTATTGATATAGAGAAAGCTGCTTAGAACTAGAGTTCCTACAATGTGCATGACATGTCTATAAATAAGTTTCACCGAATTGCTAACCCCTATCTTGTACATACCCTTACTGGTCACTTTATGAGGTTCAACTACATCACTTGTCTACTACTATATAGCTATGTAATTACAGACTGTATCTGTTGCCATGCAAAATTAGTCAGCCATATTTCTACTCTTTTCATCATTGGTCAGTTTCTGACCATGGGGCCATTGCCGACCAGATGTTATTTGCAGGGTGAACCATTCTCAACACAGCGGTGGTGCTGGCATGGCAATGGCACAGTGGTGTGTTTTCACTCAGACAAGTGCATCAGTTTCATGGCTTGGGATGTTACACATCAGTTTCACTACTTTGGTTGACTAGTCAAAAATAGCCAGCCAAGAGTAACTTTGTGATGAGAAACTGATTAAGGACTAGAGGATGGCAGACAAACTGGCCCTAGCAACAAAAGGCCTCTAACTGTAGATAGTAGGTAGTTTCTAATAAACTATCTGATGGGTGTATAAAGACATTATGTGTGGTATAACCATGGTTGCTTCATATCATAAGTGTTATTGTACCATAATTACAATAATCACTGTCATCAGGTAGCCAGCTAAAGCAACAATTGCGGGGCCTAATGTTCGTTCTGTAAGAATAGGTCTTTATGGATCACGTTTCAGCCTAGAGCAATCATAGTGTTTAAGCAGGGTGGTGCTGTGATGTGAGACATCTTTCACGGTATAGCCTGTCATGGGGGAGTTGGGTGTGGGGGGGTGTATCATGTCTCAGACTTGCTCCAGACTGAAAATAAGGCCTGATGCCATTTACTGCAATCGTGCAAACTGGCAGCCAAATCTATCAATCTGTGCAGATATATATCAGCCTGTGCTTTAGAGTCATCTCTCAACCCTTTCCCACATACAGGCTCAGCGTGACTGGCCCCTGAACAGTCCACGTGCTGAAATGAAGCTCGTTATGAAGATTCTCTCTCAGATGCTTCAATTTTTTTTAAAAGCTGCAGAGCACAAAATCACTGTTCAGTAAATACAGCAAATATCAGTTTCTCTAATACTGAAGATGTTCTGTGGTTTGTGCATGAAGCATTCCTTATGAACGGCTTAGGATGCATTCGTTATGAAGCATGCAAAGCATTCCTTATGAACGCCCACCAAGCAGTTTTAATGGTGCGTGTTAAGCATTCCTTAAGAAGTATTTCTTATGAAGCAAACGAAGCATTCCTTATGCATCATGCTCTTATGAAGCATTATGAAGCATTCTACCCAAAGCATTTGGATATTACTTAATAAACATAATGACACGCTTTCCCAAAAGCCTCACATGTTCTTTCTAGCACAATAAAACATGTGAAGCATTCCTTATTAAGCTTATGATGCCTTCAGGAGTCACTCCTTATGGAGCATATGAAGCGTTTCTTGTTCAGCATTATTTAGAAATTATTCCTTATGAAGCATACAAAGCATTCTTTAAAACCCATATGATATTTATAAGCTATTCATTAAGTAGATGGTTTTTGCATGGAGTACTCTGTATGAAGCGTTTCTTGTGTAGCATGTGAAGCATTCCTTGTTCAGCATTCCTGAAGAAGCACAAGAAATATTCCTAATGAACCATAAGTCATTCCTTATAAAGCATTCATTGAGAAGATGATGTATGATTTCTGCAAGAAGCTTTCCTTATGAAGCTTATGAAGCATATGCTAAGAAACATACCTTGTGAAGCATTCCTTATTTGCCATAGGAATCGATACTCAATAGGCTTTACCTGTGATGCAGTAATGATGAAACATAGGCAGCATTCCTTATGACGCATGACACATTCTTCATGATCAGTATGAAGCATTCCTTATGACCAATGTGAATCATTCTTTCTTACACTTATGAAGCATTCTTTAAGAAGCACAAGAAGCATTCCTTGTGAACCATAATAATCATTCTTTATTAATTATTCAATAAGATGTATGACTTCTGCATGATGCTTACCTTATGAAGTTTATTAAGCATTCCTTCAGAAACATACCTAATGAAGCATATGAAGCATTCCTTAGTCATCATATGAATCCTGCCTCATTAACCATTACTTATGAAGCATTAATAATGAAGTATGTCAAGGATTCCTTATGACGCACATGAAACATTGTTAATGATCAATATGAATCATTCCTCATTAAGCATCACTTACGAAGCGTTAATAATGAAGCATATGAAGCATTCCTTTTGACACGCATGAAACATTCTTTGTGATCAATATGAATCATCCCTTAGGAATCATTCCGTATACAACATTCTCTATTGAGCAGATCATAAAAGTAAGCTTCACAGCACAAAAACCATCTTTAGGTGGAACAGCGAGTATTAATCTCTCTAATGCTGAAGATGATCTGTGGTGTCTTTGAGTAGGTGCTGAATTTTATTTCCTAGCCTTATTCTCATTTTTGTCACAGCGTGTTGGAACATGGCTATTTTGGAAGCATATTAACAGTCAAACACTGTCAGAGGAATAAGTTGAAGGCAAATAAATTCCCTTTTTGAGGAAAATGACTTTTGTGGATTCTAGCTACTGAAGCGGAAGAAAAAAAGATTGGGATGTCAGCTTGAAAGATACAAATTCGCATAATGGAAACATTTATGGTAGCTCTCAATGAAATAGATCATTTTTTCCTCAAGTCAAATGCAGGCAGCTAAAGGCAATGAGGCTTTGCTCTTCTTTGGAGCTTCTCTACTGAATTACATGGTATCATATGGAGGATTTAAGGCCATTAGCATTGATAAACAGCAGGTAACACTGTGCCCATCCACTGTCTTTAGTTAGAAACTTCTAACTTGCACGTGGCCACATGCCTTGTAGGTCTGCAATATGGATCATTCTAGCGTACTGGCTGGAAACCCATATCAGACTTTTAGGCCTAAAACTCATCCAGTGACTCTGACTAGATGTGACACAGGCATAGACATGTTTTTAACTGTGTAAACAGAAAACTAACTAACCTCCCTCTCAGGCAAACAGCTGAATACAGAATTATGAGAGCACATTTTACTGTTTCTCAGAATGAGCTCAGAAATAGACCTGTGGCTGTAGCCCAATAGCCAGACCCTAAACACACCCCTGGACTAGCTCCAGTTCAGTTCTGTGACATGAAAATGTGAAGCAGCATTTCTTGAGGAAATTTTTAATTTAAATATTAAATAAATTGAAACCTTTTAACTTCACTTTGGAAACCATCATTACAAGCACAAAAAATGTAAATATTATTTTAAGTTTTAAGAACTGTGCCCATATGAATGCTTTAAACTGCAAGTATCTTTACTATTGTCACTATATAACATACATATTACTATCAGAGGGCGACATAATTTATTATACTCATGACATTTTTAGGATTAATAATTGATTAAGCTAATCATTCCTTTGGCATTTATTATATATTCATCTTAAGCTTAAACATATTTTCCCTTTTGTTACCTCAAGATTTAAAGGCATGAGGAAAAAGAGATGATGATACTAAGTGATGTTGAGGAACTGGTTATTTGGCTTCAAAGTGTTTGCTGCCATCTGCTGGTTCAGTAACATAATAACCTGTTCAGCCTACAGCAGTTAAGCCCTGTTCATTCGCACTGAAGTTAAACGCAATGGTCACCAACCCTCCAACAGTTATCTTCCTGAAGCTTCTAGTTCCATCTGCAATCTTGCACACCTGCTTCTGCTAATCAGCTTCTAAAGAGGCTCCTGATTGACTGGATCATATGCATTAGAGATGAGGTAAGTGGAGGGGTAGCATGTTAAATGCAGGCTGGAGCTAAACTCTGCAGGACAGTAGCTCTCTAGGACCAGGGCTGGAGACCACTGTGTTTTCAGTTTTTGCAGATTGCTTGTTGAATGTGGCACAATACAGGGCAGCCAACCAGAGCAGAACTCCATTAAATATATGAGGGGCAGAAAGATAAGTAATTATTAGTCAAAACAAATTTTAGTGCATAAAGGCACACACATGGTAATGTTGTTAATAAGTTGAAACCTGAATGGAAAAAATAAAATACAAGAAATAATGAAGCACATGGGCCCTTTAACAGGTTTTATGGCAATATTGTCTTTTGAATTAAGCTCTGAAATGAAGTGGGCCTGTATTTGATCAGTGTACCCGGAAAACATCTTTCGTGAGTTGTTGAGAGCCTTGTAAACAAAATGTGTTTAAACGTTTTATCTGGATATTATAGACCATATTCTAGACCTCCCATCAGGCGCATGTGGGCCTGGGTCTATCCAGGATAAGTACACGTCTACACCAATCAAATGATGATAGAATTTTTGATAAACTGAATTTTTTAGGAAAATAAAATTTTATTTATTTCTCGTCAGTGCTGTCACTGTATTATGATCAGTCAAGTCATTATGCTCTTTGCACAGCTGTGCGTTCTTTTCTTAGCCCACCAGTCACTGCTTACTTAAAGTTGCTTTCTGCCACAGCCTCAAGCCCTCAGTTAATTATCAACACTCCAGCTGCAGTTACAGGAGCTAAATGTGGGTCTTTGAAAGAGCAATGTGTAAGGTGGTACCGCCTGTCAAATTCAGCATCAGCGTAATCCCTTTACTCACCAAGAGCATCTCCAGCTGGAAGGCAGCACCAATGATAACTCTTGTTTTACTTCTATTTGTAACACATTCTTTGTTTTCTGATGAATGTGGTATGTTGATAGTCACTTGCCAAGAGCTTCAGCCATCATAGCATTTACTTTTACTTTCGTTTACCTGTCCTTAAATTGTCTAGCTGGGAGAAGGAACTTCCACATGATTCTTCAGGAGTGAGTAGAACTGCAGTAGACATCTCTGTAACACAATACATTGTTAACATTCCGTTGTCAGTTCATTTTGGAATGTACAAATCTTATAAAGTGAACTTTAAACGTTTAAAAAAAAAAAACTAAGGAAAGTTTTCTAATAATGTGCTACTTAAATTGCTCTTAGAAATGTTCAACTGTCAAGCCCAGCATCTAATGTTTAACATCAATGCTTTGATGCATAGTCATCGTGGGTAAGACATGAATGGACCATAAACATTGTTCATGTCTGCTGTGCTACTATTCTTTAGCCGAGGATGATTAGGTTTACTTGTGAAGCACCACATGGACCAGGTTTGTAACACACTCATGTAGTTTGGGGAGCTACTGGCATTTAGTAACTAGAGTGAAACTGAAATGGAGTCTAGGTAAAATGAAGACTGACTGAACTGCTGTCAGAAATAAGCAATAGCCTGATGTAATGACATTGCGGGACACAGCACAGTAGTTTGGAAATGATAAGCCACTCAGCACTGCTTTTCACTTCAGATGGTTTTCTGTTTAGATTTCTGTTTAGATTTGTTGGAAACGCATTTGCAACACCCTACCAGCAGTACAGTAAAGTCCTGTGTAGAGCGACTGAACTGGTCATATTAAATGAAATTAAATCTCTTAAAGAGTGGACTTCAGCATATTTCCTGCCCTGGCAAAATAGCGCAGTTAAGGCTTCCTCTTTTACTTAGTCTGCTCTTTTTATTGTGCCATCCAACCTTTTATTCTGCCCTCTCTCGATTGATTGAATTTCAACTGTTGTTAATTGAAACTAAATCGAATTATTTTAGTGCAAAGGTTTATTCTTTATGCGCTTTTTAATATGTATACATTTTGTCAAATGCATTCTGCCTATTGCTAAACTCACCATACTAAAACATTCAGATAAATTGATTATTGAATTTATGAATAATTTGCCATATTTTACTAACAACATCATCTTTGACTGTACTGAGGGGATGCTCAGTCCCCTGATGGTGTATTATTAAAATAATGTGTTTTTTTTGTGTAGTATTCAGGAAGTATTCTTGGACTGAATATAGATTTTCCTATATTCTGAATGACTAATACTTAGTAGTGATTAGTAGTATTAGTAGTAATTAGTAGTAATTAGTAGTATTAGTAGTAATTAGTAGTGATTAGTAGTATTAGTAGTATTAGTAGTAATTAGTAGTATTAGTAGTTATTAGTAGTATTAGTAGTGTTAGTAGTAATTAGTAGTCATTAGTAGTGATTAGTAGTATTAGTAGTAATTAGTAGTGATTAGTAGTATTAGTAGTATTATTAGTATTAGTAGTAATTAGTAGTATTGGTAGTAATTAGTAGTGATTATAAGTATTAGTAGTAATTAGTAGTATTAGTAGTTATTAGTAGTGTTAGTAGTAATTAGTAGTAATTAGTAGTATTAGTAGTAATTAGTAGTATTAGTAGTAATTAGTAGTAATTAGTAGTCATCTGGCCAGTGAGGTTATACAAGTACCTTGCAGATTGTAACTTTGTCATTTGTATTGATGTAACTAAATAATCATCTAACATGTCTACTATTTATATAGATATCTATATCTGGGATTTATTAAGCCGCATTGGTGTATACTATTCGAAAGCAACAATGCCAAGTTATTGGAATATTGTAAGATGTTTGTAGTTATTCTGCTGGTAGCTGGTTAACAAACTTCTAGAATGATAGTATTTATGAAATGCCTGATCTTTATTGTCTGTAAGCTTGTTCCCGTCATTTTGACATATGTTGAAACTTTTAGCGCTAAAAAAGCTTTTCTTCATTTAGTCCCCCTTCCTGTCCTGAACCATAGTATGAAATATATCTTAAAATACATTCTGGTGCTAAAAAATAACTTCTGCTAAACCAGTATGCATATCTCCAGTTCATAGCCATAACCACTTCTTGATTCTTTATTCAGTTACTGACCATTACAGTATGAAAATGCACCTCTAATTCCAAACAAGTGTAAATCTGTATTTATTTGGAAATAGAACATAATAATGTTGAAACATTATTTCTCTGTTTTTTAAAAGATATATGTCTGTTTTGAATGATGCCAGCCACATGTTTTAAAGACGTTGGGACAGGCTCATGCTTCTGTCTGCAGTCCTCTACTTTTGACAAGTGGACCAGTTGCTGTAGTTTTGAAAGTACAGAGAGAGAAATGACGGCCGATGTTGCTCCAAAACCTGAATATATCCTTCACCACTAATGGGGCTTTCACTGATTTGCAAGTCACCTATGCCGTGTGCACTAATGCACCCTCATACCATCACAGATGCTGGTTTCTGTACTGTGTGCTGTTAACAAGCCAGATGGTCCCTTAGCTCTTAGCCTGGAGAATGCCATGCCATGATTTCCAATTCTGGATCCTGCTCATGTCTGGTTTCCTCTTTGCATGGTAGAGTTTTAACTTGTATAGGAGGAAGCAGTGCTAAACTCCGTTAACCAACAGTAGTTTTTCTGAAATGATCCTGCGCCCATGCAGTGATTTCCAATACAGAACTGTCTGGTTTAATGCAGTGCCGCCTTTGAAGATGCCCAAAGATCACGGCTGTCCAATATTGGTGTTCAGTTTTGCACATTGCATTTATTCGGATTTGCCCAGTTCTCTCAGCTTCTCCGATTTTTAAAAAAATGTTATGCATCGTTATTGGTGAAATCTCCACGTTCTTGGCTATTCGTTAAGAAATTTTGTATGTTAATTGACATTCACAGAAGGGTGAAACCCTCTTCATGTTTACTTCTGAAAGACTCTCTGAGATTCTCCTTTTATCTGTCATATTGCTAAATAATCTAATTAACTCTAAGATGTTCCTCCAGCCTCAAATGTGGTTGTTGCATACAGTGTGGAGCAAGGAAAACTGTAGTGGGCTATCTGCAGTTTGGGCTCTTGTACTGTAGAGGGCAGACATGCCATACTCTAGAAAAACGACATGTTATGAAACTCTCTCTCTCTCTCTCTCTCTCTCTCTCTCTCTCTCTCTCTCTCTCTCTCTCTCTCTCTGTATGTATTGGCAGCTACAGTAGCAGTAAGCCATTGTGCAGAAAATGATTGACTTGGATATTTATGAGTGTATGAAATTAAAGTCCTTTTGTAGGCTTGTCAGAGAAGCAGGTGTTCTACACAGTCTGTCAAATGTTTGGGGACACCTAGCTTTTCATAATTCTTTGTTAGCTTTCAATAACAGGTAACTACATATTAAAGAGCCTTCAACCCCTTTATTGTATTTTATTTAAAGTCTTTCTTTATCCTGATTTTTCTCGTTTTTCTCTTTCTTGTCCTTTTGTTTTTGTTACTGTGACTTTAAGGATCTCTGTTCTGATTTATTCAAAAAGCATAGAGATGATAACCTACTTCTCACTGGGTTTAGCTAAACTGCTTTGGGCTGAATAGGTGGATATAGGCGAATGTATTGGTTTTCCATGGATTTCATTCAAATGTTCATTCAAGGTTTTTATTCAAAACAGGCTCTTTTTGTGGCTTTGCTTCCATATATGGACTGAATGGACTGGAGCATACATCTTTAATAATGTGTGGTTTTCTATTATGTGTGCCTTCAGACTTACCAGGTACATTTAGAAAAAAAATAAACAGTACCGTATTAGTGAGAGTGCCATGGTAAGTTATTGTTGTGATGACATTTATAAGCAATCTGTTCAGATATTTAAACTGCAACTAAACCAAGAGAGTTTTAGTATGTGCTTTACAAGAGATTAGAAGAAAGAACTGTCAAATTATATTACTCTTCATACAAGGAATACACTTTTACAAGCATGCAGCTGATCATTAGGTGTCTTCAAATGAATTTGACGGATAATATATGTAATTTTACCAATCATGGTTTACATATAAACACATTAACACACATATAACACTGTCAAAAAGTACACAAAATGACTGTTATTCATTTAATAATGTCTCTTGAGCAGTTCTCAGTATAAGACAAGGCTCCCCAAAGAACAGCTTAATTTGATAAAAATGTAAAATGTTTATTGTATGTGATATGTGATGACCTTTGTTAAAACAGGTGACATGATGCATTTCAAAGGTGTTTGTTAAAAATTCATTAAGAGTCTTTAAAAACCAAAAGCGTGGCCTGCAAAGATGTTTGATTTCAGCTACCTTAGTTACTCTAACCCCAGCCCTCATTCAAAACGATATTTTACACTGTATCCTGTGTTAACATCAGATATCCCCTTACTTCTGTAGTTTACAGTCATAGCAGCTATTAGATTGAAGTCACTCATGCCAGGATTGAAATCTCAGGAAAAAAGACAACCATACAAGACCTGTTAGACCACCAGTTAGACTCCACAGTCCAGACCTTGACATTATTAAATGGTCAGGGATAATTTTGAATTGTGAGAAGCAGAAAATGCAGACAGGTTCTAACCTGCAGATTTCTTTGAGCTACTGAAAATGCTGTAATATTGGTAAAGGGTGGCCTAACTGAAAAACTAATAGTTTCAGACATGTTAATACCATGTAGGAGGTGGTGGTCCAAAGCAATGCCAATGCTAACCCTTGTTTTGTTGTTATTTATACCACTTCTTTTGTTTGCTGCTGAATGTGGTTTCTTGCAGAGAGTAGACAGTGGCAGTACAGCTTTGACCCTCAGGCCATCACCTTCATAAACAGCTGACCAGTCACATCATCTGCTGCACCGTATCTACTCTTGTTCCTCCATAGTGTTCACCAGTTTCACTTACATTTCTTTTCCATTGATGTATACAAATACTGTTCTCTCAACACTACTGCCTTATACTGTTGTAAATAATGTGTAAAGTGTATTTTGTTTGCCCATTTTGTTTGTTTGTTGCTTGTATATTGTGTATAATGTGTAGATTTTATATTGTAAATGTCTGTTTTTATGGTGTGTGTGTGGAGTCATTGTGTGTATTGTGGACTGTAAATTAGTTATGTGTATATTACACATAGAGACACAGACTGCCGAAACCAAATTCCTTGTGTGTGTCAACATAGTTGGCCATTAAACCTGATTCTGGTTCTGATTTATCACTGACTTGACATGACTCCACAGTGACTCTATCACAGGTACAAAGTGGTACAAAGTGGTATTAGATGATTAGCTAATTAGTCGCAATACATACCATTAAAAAATGTATTAATTAACTGAATGGCCTTCGATTTTATACAGAGCTAAATATAACTCATGTTCTTATTTCCATTTAAAGTTGAATTATTTTATAAGCATTTATTAAGTAAATATAGTGTAGTGTGGTAGATACATTTTTATATACTCCATTTAAGTGCTACCTATCTTCCTCCTACGTATATTACTAAACACTTGGGAGCCAAGATGTGTATTCGTGCTTCAAGTATCTTCAAGATTTAACCGGTGTATAGTCAAACCAGCACAAAGCCCGTCAGTCATCATTTTTGCCGTTATACCATCCATTATTAGTTGTCCTTTAGAAGGCTGATTGTATTCTCTGTACAAGGCAATGCACTTCATATATGTTGGCCATATTGATGACAATGCATGTAGGAACCTGCTGTGAGTGCTTTCCATTTTCTGAGCAAAAATGTATTGCTCCAAACCCATTAAATGCAAATCTTTGAAGGAAATAAAAGTCTAATGTAATGATATTTTCTGGAGAAGAATTGCCGTACTGTGACAAATGAGAGGAGGCTGAATTAGTGGCAGCAATGTGGCAGCAGTAATTCAGTCTATTAAAAAAAAAAGATAAAAAGAGCAAAACAATAGACTTCATTAAGGCCTTCTAAATGGCACAAACTTAAAAGCAATTCGCTAGAAATAATTTTGTGCTGCAATGTTGGTTGATTTTCCCCACATATTGCTGTCAAATTAAAAAGACTGAAGTGATGATGAAATGATGCTCCAAATAAATTAACACTGGTAGTTAGGAGACGACAGTTCACATGCACACCAGCAGAGGAACAGCTAAGTTCTCCCTCACCACTGCTGATCAAAAAGCTTTCCTTATCATTTCTAATCTACAAGCCTGTACTGATTGGCCACCCTTGCCGAACGATGAGAACTCAATAACATTTTAGCTTTTAGCAATTTGAAGACAACATGATTAAAAAGATCGGCCAACATGACGTTATATCCTTCACTCTGGTCCCAGCTAAGGTTGTGATGATTCATTTATAAGCTCCATCAGTTTTCTAAAGCCCAATAAAGGCAATCTTCAAACAGAATAAGCCATACTTTGAAGAATGGTGTTGTTCAGAAAGTCGATAGGTTTGTGTTATAGGCCAGGCCACCCTCACAGAAAGCCCACATGCATTTTACATGTGGTTGTATGAGAACAATGTAACAACATATCTAATACATGAACTCATGTGACGTAACACTTGTGTCCTGTTCCGCCCAGCACATGGCACATGACAATGTTTTACACCTGAAAAACACAAAAACAGGAAGCATTCTGACATGTTACATTGTTATAGCAACTGTATACTGACTAGCAGGAATTCTACACCCATCATGGGAAACAAACAGTCGTCCCAGATGGAATCAACAGGAACTGCATGGGACCATGCATTGCCCATATCAGCCTAATTTTTAATTTAATATAGCTGGTAACCTTTACCTTTCTTCCCAATAACATTGCAATCTTGCATTCCTTCTGGGTGCGACTATTTTTTTTGTTGATAAGTGCATTTTAGGATGTAAGAGTTTTGTAAGAAGAACTGCCCTTTCCCAAATCATTAACAAGAGAAAACATTCCGATCAGTTACATGTTAAGATTTGGTAATTTAGAAGGCATGTTGGAATTTGTTAAGACTGAAAACTGCATTATTAAATTAGGCAACTCTTATTTTGTCTTACATGTAAGAGATGATAAACGTTTGTTTGTTGACTAAATTAAAATCTGCAACAATGCAATTCACCAATTCTGTTTCTTTATGTATCAAATTAGTCAAAACAGTCATCATTCATTTCTGCATGATCACTTCCTTTAACTCTTCAGCCTCAACAGCTCAACAGATTTTGCTGCTGTGTCTTAAAAATTTATCAGCCTCTTCTGATTGACTGCCTTGTATTGCACCCCTTTCTGAAAGCAGTCTAGGCTGGAACACTCCTAAAGTGAATGGGCAAAGCTGAAGTCAATCCTTTACAAAACCTATTCATTGCATCATATATAGTAATAAGTAATATTTTACTAATGTAGTATCTGTATGATCCTATATATTATGTATGCATGTATATGGGAATGGATTTAGCATGATGACTGTGTGATAAACAGAATTGGGATTTTGTGATTTGTTTTCCATTATTTTTTATAATTTTATTCTATGCACACAGTAAACAGCTGTGGTGTTATATAGTTGAGTCACATTATTATGACCATTTCCTACTTTCGACAGTGGCAGCGCTTAGCTCATGAAGTAAGTCACATATTCGTTTCACATTTTCAGCTCACGAAGTAAGTCAATTTCCAGTTAGACAATGTGACGTGTCACATGGCTAGAAATGCTCACATTAGTTTAAGAGCATGACCAATACTTCAGAGTACTCCCCTGGCACCCTCCCCAGACCTGAACCCAATTGAGCATCTGTGGCACCACCTCGATCATCGTGTTCGCTCTATGGATCCTCCCTCTCGCACCCTCCAGCAGCTGAGGAATGCACTACAGTTAGCATGGGTCCAGATACCTGTGACAACCTACCAGGACCTTACTGAGCCACTCCCAGCCTGTCTAGCAGCAGTCTGTGCTGCACATGGTAGTTACTCTGGATATATATAATAATGTGACTCGACTGTGTTCGTACCTTCTGTGGTGTCTGCTACCAATACCGTAAATATTCGAGCCAGCGCTTAAGAAAAGTCCCGGTACATCAAAGACCAAAATGCATACTGGTAAGTATCGGCCCAGTTCGAGCACTGCTGGTCATTACTTCATGTCTTCATTTAATGTCTCTGAGACCTTCTAGGATATCATGCTGAGCACAGCAGCCTAGCAGCACATTAGCAGCCACTAGGACAGCATATCAACACCCTAGAAATAACCTTAGCAACCACCTAGGATAACAGCGACAGCCTAGCAACACCTTGGCAACCAGTTGTTATTCATTATTGCTAAGTGTTATTAGTTGGTTTTGTTAAATTGGCTTAAAGTTCGCAAGCAAGCTTACCTCTTTAGTACTACCAGGATAAATAGTACTAGCATTTAACATACTGTCTGTATACTTACATGGGAATATCCTCTATAAGTCACCCAAAGAATCTTGACACACAGGAATAATGTGGATATGAATATATTGGATTTTCATCATAAATCATCACAAAATGAATACATTAAAAATGGGCTGTTTTCATTTGAGTTTACTTTGATTTAATGATCTATATGTGGATTGTATTGACTGAGGATAGAGTGGTATGTTTTGAAACATTAACACTATGTACATACTGCTGTTTCAGAAAGTGATATGGATCCACCATCCACCCTATGAGCCCTTTAACTGAATCTCTTCCACATTCTGACTAGGGCCCAACTCTCCAACTAAGCTGCACATACACTGCAAATCCATTTCTCAGCATGGAGCTCAAGGAAAGATCTCTTGATGATGCACAAGGCTGAAAAACAACGCTGGCTCTGAACGTTCCCAAAGAAGAGCCCGTTCTGCTGAGCCTCATTGCTGAATTCACTGGAAAACTGTAAATAGTTTGTTTCTAGTCAGATGGAACGCGGTTCATTTGTATTCACTAACCTTTTACCATGCACGTCTCCTTTTGTCATTAGCTTCTCGTCAATTTTCAATTTCTCTGCTTGACTTCTTTGCACACACAAACAGTGTGCGCTGTGATAGCTCACTCGGGGACCACTGTGGCAGGTCAGCTGCCAAACTGCACATGTAAACATTCTGTATGCTTTCCTTTTTTCCATGTCATTTGACCTCCCTTTTCTGAAATTTGCCTGCTCTTGAAAAGACAGAACAATCAAGGGCATAAAAACGAATTGTGATCCATGCACAAGCTTTTTTTCTCTTCGCAAATGAGTTTGTCTTGCATCTTGTAAGTTAGAATTAGACTCCTTTTCTCAAGGCGACGCTCACAGACAACATAATAAAATGTGACAGGACAATGACATCAAGGAGACTGGCACAGTGTCATGGTTCAGTACATGCTGCTCCAACATCATTTGCTTTTTTGTGCAGTGATGTTCATTAATTCAATCATAGAGACAATCAAAATCACATGGAATAATAAGCAAGATAATTTCACTGTAGTCTCCATATTTGCATATAGAACTTTCAGAGGGTGGACAGTAATGAAGTGCATGTAGTTTGTGGCTGAAGTACTTTTTTATGGATCTGTATTATTTTAATATATTTCCATTTTTGATGAATATTTGTTAATTGAAATATTCTCCACTACTTTGTGGGGCATTGTCCACACTGATTAAATTCATTTCGGAAAAATGTGATAGTCTGATATAAGGGTTCTCAATTTCTAACAACCTATTTTCACAGCCCACAACATTTAACTGGTCCTCTTATTTCAAATTCTACCCAATATTCAATGCGATCAATTCACTTGACTGTACAGACATGCAACACAACAAACAGCTTACAGAATCCTAAAATCTTCTCTCTGTCGCCATTTATCCAAGGAGGAATTTCATCTGTTGAGTAGCACTGAGAATACGATTGTATTTAGCTAGCAATGCCACTTAAGTATATCAGTTATACATTTTGCCAGATAAATCATAGAAATCACAAATTTACATACAGGTATGTTTTGTGAGCACAGATTTGACCTAAATGTAGTATTTAAACAGTAGAATGGGGTAAAAATCATAAATACTTTCCTAAACTTTTTCGCTAAATCAGAGAAGCTGACAAGTGCTTACACGTACTGTGTTTTTAATATTTTGCAGCAAATAAGTTTTCAATCGTGTCAATCATGTTATCACATAAGTGTTTGGCTTGTTTTATTTGTGTCATTGACCGCAGATTTATACCAAATAAACTATTTAAAAAGTGGAATTGTATATAAAAACCAAAACTCACAAACTAGTGAAGATAGTGTTAGTACTGGTACCTGGTGTTGGCTGATTCTTTAAGTATATGTATTGTTGTTGCACCACTGGTTTTATTTTTGTAAAAAAATTGCAACAAAAGAGTAATTTGTCATATTTTAAATTATTACCATTGCTAAATGTAATGACATTTTATAGTTTGAAAGAATACGGAAATAGTGCATACCAGCCCACTGGGGTTTGATCTACAGGTTGAAAACTATTTGTCTAAAATAGTCAAAACTAACAGGATTTCAGTATCAAATAAAAGCCAAGCACATCACTGAGCCCATAACACAAAAAGCAGACACCAGAGACCCCTTAACAGAATATGTTTATCAAAACAGTATAAATTAATATCTATAATAACTTTTACTACAGAAAGGACCCATATCATGTATGTGTGTGACGTAGTGATATAAGCATTGGTGAAATTCCAGAACATATAGTTTACTTCCCATTTTATACATAGAAAGGAAGCTAATTAGGCTATTTGGGTTTATTATTTCAAGAGGGAAACCAACATAACATGTCGGAAAATAAAGGACAAGTCAAGTTTGGCTCCTTACAGAATAAAGCCAATGGAGATAATGGAGCAGGCAGGGAAGGTGGATGAATGAGCATGAGGTAGACAAAGAACACCTGGGAACAGGAGGAGCCAGGAACTTGGAACTGGTGAGGGGTGGGGCATATGGGTGGAAACAAGGAGGAGCTAGGAACTAAAATAGAAGCACATAGAAATACTTGCAACATGAATCAAAATAAACAGGGCTAGGTGTGGCAACAGGTTGGAAAATGGTCATGAAAAAAAAGCTGTGGCTGTTGAACCCACACAACGATTAAAGTAGACCTCAGAGAAAAAAATAAAATACAGAAAAAATGAGTACATTTAAAAACAAACCCATTGTTATTCAAACTCAAGGAGAAACTGAGGACATCTACTTTTACTTCAATAATAAGCTCACTGAACAAAAATGAGTCACCTATGACTGACACATACCTAACAGCATGTAATACCTCCATGAACACGAAGAACAGCTGTGATTCAAATTGGTATGTACTAAATGTGGCAGACATCACTGTTCAGCCACTCTGGAATCAAAAGACTGTGTATTTCTGCCAGATTTGGTGGATGCCGTCCGTGGCACAATTCTCAGGAGAATTGTAGTTACTTTTTGCCAGTCATCAAAATCAGCTTTGGGGCCCATTTTCCACACATCATACGAGAGAATTACTGCACTGTACCATCTCTTCTCAATCTCTCGATCCCGCCGCATGCAGTGCAGGTATCTATAACCTGATCATTATCATGCCACACCATCTGCAGGAGCGTGATGTTACTACCACCTTAAATACGCAGGGTGACTCATATGTTTTGCTTATTTTACCTAGGCAATCTCTTCTTTTATTCAAAAACAGGATACTTAAGAACTTAACTACAAAGAAGATGGAGCTGAGGAAACAGTATGCAATCCGAGTCTGGGATTTTATTACAGTCCATGATGAAAGACACAGAGCAATCCACAAGACCAAACTGAGTAGAACTGAATACAGCGAAAAGGAAATGTTGCATTAATGGTAGATGGTAAATCGCTAAAGACTCTT
This sequence comes from Prochilodus magdalenae, assembly GCA_024036415.1. NCBI lineage: Eukaryota > Metazoa > Chordata > Actinopteri > Characiformes > Prochilodontidae > Prochilodus > Prochilodus magdalenae. Next base: position 210,496 of record JAMWET010006161.1, read on the forward strand.
TCAGTTGTTCAAAACAACAATAAGACAAAGAAGTTTTTAAAAAGTACACTATGCAACTTTCGTGACCTCTGGAGAACTTTTTTTAACATTGGTTGTGCTTCAGACCCCTTCCCCAAGCAGATGAATCGGGTGATTGCATGTGTGTTAAAATTGTATTTAAAGACAACTGTGTGTGACATGAAGACATATGTCATGGTCCAAATGAATACCAGCAAAATCCAACCCAACTTTGACTATATAATAAATATGTTTCAGGGTTTTACAGGGTGACTCCACATAAAGTCCAGGTTCTATATTAAGGTTTTTCCTGTTCTTTTAAAACCAAGAACCGCTCAGGAACCTTTATCTTGTCAAAAGTTGGAATGAAAAGAATGACTGTAGGTTTCTGCATTGTGTATTCAATGGCAAAGGAAGGAATCTCAAGGGCAGCATGCATTGGAGAAACTCATTTAAGGGTTGAGAGCCTCTGCTCAGACAAACAGCAAGCTGAAAACTACAGTAGTGCTCTCGCAACTGCTATGTTCCTTCTCAATGTCCTCAAGGACTAATGCTACAGTATTTAAAATATTGATAGGGTTGTTGATTAATTTTGCAGACTTTAAGCCGCCTGTTTGACAATGACCTTTCAGAGCATAAAAAGGCTCACAAGTATGGCTATTATAGTCGCCCCAAAGGTCACAAATATAATTTGAGCTGGAGAAACAGTTACTTCGCTAACAGTGAGCTGCAGAGTGACCTTAAAACATGTGAGGAGGGCAACCCGGAGGTCTTCCCAAGAGAGTATATAAAAACAGATCTGTGCCATAAAAGGGAGATTTATTAAGGGATTGTTTGGGCATTCTGACCTAACTCTCTCAAAGCACGAGTTTGTGCTAGTTCCTTTCTGTTGTTGATGTTTTGGCCCATTTTGCAATGCCAGTATTGGTTTCCTGTCTTGCTATGCTACTGTGTTTTCAGATTTATGAGTGTATGAGTATGCAGAGAGTGCTAGGATAGCTGCTTTTGACAGACTCTCAGTAGAGGCTCTTATGGGTTCACTGTTTGAAATCCATTAGTACACTTATGAAAGAAAAAAGCTCCAGGGTTTCTCTAAAGCACTACTGATGGATGGGTGAATGGCACAAAGGGGTTATCTACACCCAGAAGTAGGAACTGTCATGTTTTCATCACTACTCGAGGCCATGACTTTTTCAGCGACACAGTTGCAGAGCACAGCTATATTAGAAGGACTGCAGGGCTCTGACATTTAGCTTTCCTTCGGTGTACCATGCAGGGCCTAACCTTTGTATTTATGGATATGAATCAGGCACCACTTTGGACTCGTTAATAAAACAAAGGTGACAAAAAGTGTTCTTTGGAGCTATGCTGTAGAAGAGGGTTTCTCAACTACGGGGTCCTCAGGCCAATAGAGTAAAGGAGAGTAAGATCAGATTTAGAAAATAAATATTATTTTTAAAAAACAAATATTATTTAAAAAAAAACAAATATTATTTTTTAAAAAAGTATATATCATTAATACAAGCTATACAACAATAGTGCACTAAGCACCGGTGCACCGTCTATGTCTTGCACCTTGCCTTCGGAAACCTGAGGTTTCCATTGTCCACTCACAAATGAAAAAGTAAGAACGCCACAATTTAAAGTCAGAAACAATCAAGAAGTGTGTTCATATACACATAATAGTCTGTTTATAATAAAATCTGGGCAAGTTTCCGATTATTCATGTAGCCATGTAAACAGCAACTCCAAGATTTCTTGAATCGGCTGAAGGTCTATAAATCCAATTAAGAAATCCAATAAAAAGCCCAGTAATCTGATTTCTCAGCAGATACATCATCTTACTCTGATTTCTTTCATTTTCCTCAGTCTGCAACTGAAGCGAGAAGTATGCTGTACTTAAAACAACAACCAAGAGATGACAACAAAACCCATATAGAGTGATGCTGAAATCAAGCTTTATCAAGATTGTTAACAAAATGAAAGATTAATATATTCTTCATCTTCAAGATGATGTATGTTTAGATTTTCCACTAAGTGAATGTTTAAAATAAACAGTTGTATATTACATTCTGTGAGTTTGTTGACTGGCTGCAAAATAGAAATCCAATTATGGTTTCAGTCTCACCCAACATAGGTGCTATGTCAATGTGACTGCAAAGTAGGTAAAAGTAGGTTAAAGACAGATTAAGCCTATTGAAATAAGTCTTTATAGATGTTTATGTGGGTTATGTGAGTTGGCATGATGAACTTAGTGTCATATAGTCTTATGAACACTGACATTCAGGGTTAGCTAAGCTTCTTTAGAGAGCCAAAAGTGTTTTATTCTATAGGATAAAATGGAATAGGAGTTGGGGGCATGGGGTGGACTGTGCACATTTTGTTTTTGTTTTGTGTGTAGCAAAAAGCAGCATTAAAAACTTCACCTACCAAGAAGAACAAAAACCAAAAGTTACTGATTTACTTTCTAGTTTAACATAGAGCCAGGTGTGTTTAACTAGTGGGGTTTAAACAGCTGAAAGACAATAAACTACTGATTTAGATAAGAACCTTAATTTTAGGGAGCTATAAAGGACAACTATAGACCAAATCATCTGCAGGGGCTTTTAAGCTATACAGAAAATAATAAGCTTTTTCTCTGAACACTGACCCACACCAGAGAAACTAAAAAAAATCATAGACAGCTTATAAATGCCCCATCATATTTCAGACAGACAGATAGACAGATAGACAGATAGATAGATAGATAGATAGGTATAGATGAACTGCCCTTTCACCCAGTCTAAGGGTCCAATATGTGTTTGAAACCTGATCCAGTCACTCTACACACAATGAACATTACAGCTTCTTAGTGTGTCCCTGACAATTCTGATGGACTGCCTAATCAACTGGACCATCACAACTGAGTTGAAAGAAGCTGCAGATCTGTTTTATTCATCTCACATTTGTGTACATATTAAGTTAACAGTCCAAGATCTAAACATTCATAAAATGCATTTACAGAGACAAACATGGCTTATTAACATTTTTAATGTGAATGCTAAAACATCCCAATGCATGCCAAGCAGTAACATACAACTGCCTAATCGACTGCGCCACCAAGAAACAGCTGCGTACCTTTTTCATTCCTCTTCCATTTGCTGCATTAACAGCCCTTGTGATCTAAATGTTGGTAACAGCCTGTACACATACAGGGATAAGAATATTTCTGACCAACAATGAACACAGAGAGAAGCTATGGCTCGGATCATGTCTGGCATTAATATACCTCCGAGGTAATCCAATCATAATGTACAGCACTAAGTACAGGTGTAAATGAGGTCCCATTTCGGAGACTCACCATGATCCGATCACCTAAACCTTTGAAGTTGGTCAGGCACACAAATGGATACATTACATTCAGCAGTGTGAATACTAAAGCATCTAAAGCTACTTTGTAGGCATATAATCAGCTCTTCACAGTGGAGAGGAAAGCAGCTGCATATCTTAGCTGCTATCCTGTCCTTGTGCCTTTGTTTACAAGCTACATTAACGACCCTTGCAGTCTGAACGTTTTTAACAGCCCCAACATTTACATGAATGTGGCACAATTCGTTTAACAACAACAGCAACAAGAAACTGTCGTAGTAAACATCCAAAAATCCAATCACGCATTGTGACAGGAGACGCACAGAAATGCCAGGCGTAAACAACTATACATCTCATTGTTCGCTTGTAATCACATCACAGAATAATGTTAATCCCAGGTATGACTATAAGCATTATTAGCATAAGTAGTGACATTCAAAGCTTGTCCAAATGCCAGGTGTCAATGGCTATTCATCTTAAAAAGCGCAGTTTGATAACAGCTGGGAGAAAGACATGGAGATTTTATGGACTCAATAACAGATATACACACACACGGATAAATGTCAAGCTGTTACTTTTTGTCTTTTATTTTACAACCCCAAATCAGAAAAGGTGGGGACAGTATGAAAACGCTAATAACAAAAACAGTATTTCTTATATTTACTTTATTTAATTATTATTATACTTCACATCTTTATTCCATTGCAGACAAAATGAATCCAAAATATGTTTTGCCTGGTCAGCTTAATTTCATTTGACAATATAAATCCATTCCTGCTTTTCAGGCCTGCAACACACTCCAAAAGTTAGGCCTGGGCAGTTTGGGGTTAGTAATGAAGTAAGCAGGTGTTGTCAACATGTGATTGTAATCATGATTGTGACAGAAATTGGTACAAATGCAGTTTTCATTAAGTCTTTGAGGAGTAAAAGTGGGAGGAGAATCTCTAGTTTGTCAACAAATGTGTGAGAAAATTATTAAAATGTTTACAAATTCCTTAAAAAAGCTTAGAAGCGATTTACATATTTCTCCCTCTACAGTGCATAACACATTAAGCGGTTTAAGGAGTCTCATCTACAACACTGCATTGCTATCGCAATATATATATATATATATATATATATATATATATATATATATATATATATATATATATATATATATATATATATATATATATATATATATATACATAGCAATAGCTGAATAACTGTATGAGCGAAGGATTACTTTAGCAAACTTCATCAAGCACCACAACACAGAGTTAAATTCACAGACGCCATCTAAACCTCTACTGAGCAAAACAGAAGCTTTATGTTAACCGTGTTCAGAAGTGGCACCGATTTCTCTGGGCTCAGAGGCATCTGGGATGGACCATCAAACCGTGGAAACATGTACTGTGTGTCAGACAAATGAGTATTTCAGTCTGTTTTGGATTAAATAAATGTTGTGTGCTAAGATGAACAGGACTATCCAGACTGTAATCAGCCCAGAAGTCCAAAAGCAAGAGCCTGTGATGGTATGGGGTCAGAGTGTCACCCCTTGGCAAAAGTCAGAATCCAGCGAAGTACATTAAGATCTTAGAGCAACATACGGGACCCTCGAGAAGACATCTTTTCCAGGGACATCCATGCATTTTCCAATGAAACACTGCAAAACCACATGCTACACAAATTTTAGAGGCATAGCTGCAAAAAAGAAGGTACAGGTACCAGACTGGCGTGCCTGCATCCTGACTGGTTCCCAGTAGAGTATTTTCATCTGTGAAGAATTTTGAAATAAGTAATGTAACTATCACAACCCCATACCCAGCACACCTTAAGACATCTTTACAAGTCTGAGACTGTTCCAAATGCCAAAGCATCTTTAAAGTATTGGCGAAGGAATGGGAATATTACAAAGGGATAAATGCTTACCACCCCAATTTCTTTTTAGTGTGTTGCTGGCCTGAAATGCAGAAATGGATGTATATTAACAAATGAAATGAAGTTGACCAGACAAAAAATATAATACTGTCTGCAATCAAATAACAGACAAAGTAAATGTAAGAAACTGCATTTTTTAGTTTGAAGTTTTTGCTAATATTTATACGTTTATACATATATATTTATATAACTCTTTCTGATTTGGGGTTAAGTGAAATGTAATATAATTAGCCAGTTTTTCTCATTAATCCTATCAGGATGATCATGCTCATTAAGTTCATTAGGCTCACATAAGAACTAAGAAGTGAAACGATGAGCTCCTTACCTTGACAGACTCAAACTGACAGATGCACCTCGTGATGTTCACTTAAGTTACGCACTGAAGTTATGTCATAGACATCAGAAGAATTAGCCCTAAAGGGCATTGCTTATCAAAATAATGTAACTAACAGAGGCAAAGATGAAACTCCAATGTGGAAAAATCCATAGCGGAGAGACACTGTGGGGATATCAAAGGGAATGATTTATATCCGCTCCAATTGAAGTAGCTCTGAGAGCTTTCATCTGGTTGAAAAGGTGGTCATGTCCCGAATTCCGAATTAACAACACAAGCTTCTCAATGGTTCACACTCACCTATTGGAATTCTGTTAGGTCCGCAGACAGGAAGCACATCGGAAGTATTCCCACACAAGAGATTACACGATCATTACATGAATCAGAAATATTTGTATGGCAACATTTAAACAATGCAGGGTAACCGAACTGCAGGAATACCTCTAAACCTATAGAACTCAGTTTAGAATGTATGCAGCATGATACACACTCATCATCAAAAGAAAACTTTGCAGTTCTACGCAGAAGGAAGTAGTGTCTCTCACTATGACGTTGGGCTGCCATGTTTGCTTATGCAATATGCCAGACGTCTCTGCATTGAGTTGTAGAGGGTCCTAATCCTGTCCTGTGATAATGCATCCCATGCAGCTTGAATAATCTCACACAGTTCCTGCAGATTTTGTGGTATGGGTGGACACCAGGCCTTATGGTCATGTGATGCCTGAAAACAGACTGTTCATCTTGACTCTGACCATGGGGTCTCCACACCTGGATATGTTTGTTGCATAAACCAAGACATAGTGGGACTCTCAGTGAAGATTACCTGCTGCCATTGTGGTCCACTCCATTGCAGTCTGGCACGACACCATTGCAGTCTAAGTTGACGCAGACATGGTCTTAAGGGCAGTCACTGTGACGGTCTGTGTGCATACCCACCAAGTTTTGTTCCTGTTGGTTGATTCCAACTGGATGCAACTATTATTTTGATGATGAGTGTACTTTAAAATGTCACATTTCATTTTTAGATGGGGTTTATATGACTTTCACAACACCAAATTCACCACGGAAACTTGTTGCCCTATTTTTCTGGACACGGCATCCAATTTGACATGTTACATATGTCCCGATGAGCGGACATGCACCTGCCCAAGCAAGTGTCCAATTTTTTTCTGATGCTGTGAAAACTACTCCCACTGGAGTAAGCTACGTACATTACAGTCTAATTATGTAATTTCTCAAAAAATGTCACGCTTGCCCATTTCATAAAGTTTGACAGCTCTCAGATAATTACATAATGTAATAAATTAGATCATTACTGAGAGAAAATTAAATTCTCTGCCTGGACTCATTAAGTATGGAGGCCTCATATGGCCTTTCCCAGCATTCTGATCTGTCATGAAGTCCCCTAATGCTGAACATTGTGCCAAATTGGAAATGACAGGAGGGATGAATTTCCCCTGTGCATTCTATCCCACTTCTATCCGGTTGAATGCTGAAAGAAATCTTTGACTCTGCTAGCGCCCAGGATCAAACAATGAAAATCTGAGAGCTGAGCAGCAGAGGGCCGAGATATATTTGAGCCGCTCAATTTATGATATATGATTGCTATTGGCATATCTAAGCATGTCTTTTCAAGGATTTTCTCTCTTCTGGAAGGAATGTATTATTATCCAAAATGATGTATGTATACACAGCACTAAAAACTCTTTACCTACTCTAACCACATCATCGAAAACCACTTACCTGTAAAAACCTCATATATCATTTGAATGAGTGAACGGAAGTTAAAGGTCACATACTATTTAACGGAAAATTGTATTTACACTGAAGCAGTTAAATAAGGAGAGATCAGTACTTAGAACTGACATAGAACATGAACCTCAGAGGCTGTTGTCCCTCCTTCAAACACAAAAATTCCATATTCCCATAATTTCTAGGCGATTACATAACAATCTTGACTCATTCATATTTACAGGGTTTGGACAAAAAAACTGAAACACCTGGTTTTAGACCACAATCATTTATTAGTATGGTGTAGGGCCTCCTTTTGCGGCCAATACAGCGTCATTTGGGCAGCCGTGGTTGTTTTTTGGATACAATCCGGGTTAGCACCCGAACATCCCTTTCAGACAGCTTCCTCTTGCGTCCACAGGTAATCCTGTTGGATGTGGTTCGTCCTTCTTGGTGGTATGCTGACATTACCCTGGATACTGTGGCTCTTGATACATCACAAAGACTTGCTGTCTTGGTCACAGATGCGCCAGCAAGGCGTGCACCAACAATCTGTCCTCTTTTGAACTCTGGTATGTCACCCATAATGTTGTGTGCATTGCAGTATTTTGAGCAAAACTGCTCTTACCTGCTAACTGAACCTTCACACTCTGCTCTTACTGGTGCAATGTGCAATTAATGAAGATTGGCCACCAGGCTGGTCCAATTTAGCCATGAAACCTCCCACACTAAAATGACAGGTGTTTCAGTTTCATTGTCCAACCCCTGTACATCCCAAAATGTACATAAACTAACTTATGTTTTCCCAGTGACAACAAGAACAGAAAACAGCAGACTGTTCTGAAACGCACCATTTTCCAGACTTTGAAAGGGGTGTTGGCACACTAAGGAACCGCACTGTCAATGGGGGTGGTTGGTAATCTTTAGGTGTTTATCTCTAGGTGGAAGTTTTCTATAAATTTCTATTCACCAGCTTCGTAATTGACTGTTTTGTTCCACCCTAATCTCTAAAATCTTTTATAGGCCCCAGAATGTAACTGTGGCAGAACAGAAAATCTGCAAAACAAGTCTGGGAATAAGAAGCCAGTTACAGCTCTCATGTCGTTAATAAGAACCTGAACAACTTCAATTTAAATGTTTGCTTGGCACATTTTATTCTGGACAGTTTCTTAAACCTTAGAGAATATCAAGCAGCTTCACTCAGTGTTTAACACTGAAGAGACTAAAAAGAGGAGCAGTTCCACCTTCAATAGCATCATAACCCCAACAGCAACCTGTATGTAGCAGCTATTCTGTGTGATTTTATTCTCTGTTTGACAGTTAAAGCTAGATCCTCTGAACCTGAAAGTTCAATGGTTCAACTTTCATTACTTTGTGTTTATGTTGAGATCAATAACTTGTAGCTAGTATAGCTAATATAACTGCATAGTTTGATAACCAAGCTTCATTTTCCTGTCTGTTTCAGGCAGATTGATTCTGTATGATCATTGCTGTGCCTCATTGTAAAACAGCTCACCAAAACAGTTCATTAATTTTAGGGGCAAATCATAATGCTTAAATGGCATTTTACAACAAAATGTAATGTCAACATATCACCCCATAGCTACTAATTTAACCAGATACCATTTCGTTAAATTAACCAAATTTTTCTGGCTATTAGGTTTTAATTTCACAAGCCACAATCAGTTATGATTACTGCCTGTTGAACCCTGACCCTAAACATCACATAAACAGAACCTGCCTTTGAATGTGAAGCAGCTAGAAGGTCTTATAAACCAGCACATAATGCCATAATCTAAAGAGATTCAAATACAAATGCTCAACAAAGTCATTAAAATCTATCAGTGTGGATTAAAATGGCTGGTGTACTTAAATCTCCACAAGTGCACATTGCAAGGCACAAACCATTGCTGACCAGTTAGAACACAAATACTCATCTCACATTTGCCCAAAAAACATTTAGAAGACATCATGTGAAATGATGAGCCAAAGCTGGACATGGGTCACATGGATCAAGACATGGGTCCTGATACACCATTTTTTTTACCATAAGAGCATCATAGCAACAGCCAAACATGGTGGTAGCACCAAGAGGAACCAAGATGAACAGTGGTCTGGGGGTGCTTTGCTTCTGTACAACGTTGAAAACTTATTATAACTGAAGGTGCCATGAATTTCTCTAACAGAAAATCCTGACAAAAAATGTCCACCTGTTTCGTGACCTAAAGCTCAAGTGCTGTTGGGTTCTACAGCCAGACAATGATCCACAGCTCACAAGCAAGTCCAGCATGAAAGAAACCAAAGGAATTTTTTGGAGTGGTCAATCAAAGTCTTGAGCAAGTCAGAGCTACCCACTGAGATGCTGCAGAAAGATCTTAAGCGGGCAGTTCAGGCACCAAAACCCTCCAATATAGCATAGTAAAAACAATTTTGCAAAGAAGAGTGGAACAAAATTCCTCCACAACAATGTAAAAGGCCATTTCAAGGTAGCACAAATGTTTGATTCCAGTTGTTGCAGCCAGGACTGGCACCAGCTATAAGATTGAGGGGGACAGTTGCTTTGTGACATTGTGATATAATAAATGGAACGATCTTTTAAAAGCTGCATTTGTGTTTACTTGTGCTGTCTTCATGTGAAAATCTTACCTGAAAGGTACATGACCTTGCTGTGAATACACAGTTTTGACTTAAAAGGTATTTCTTAATCCATTCATTGTGGATTCATATAAAGTGTGTTGCAGGGCAAATAGGACTTCATCCTTGTTCTGCTGAGTGTCAATGCATGTTGTACATTTGAGTGGCAGATCCTCTGATTTTAATAACCTCCATTTCCACATCTCCTCCATTAATGGGAAAGTAGGAAGAGTTTCTTGTTGTCATTGAGTCTTCTTATTGAAGGGGCCTCCAGATCTTCCACAATGTCCACAAGAGGTGCTGTATCATCTGCATATCGAAGTTTATTGATATTTCTTAAATCCTAAATCATCTTTCTCCAGTCCCACTGCTCTTATTGTTGGTTCTGCATATTGGTGATAGTAGGAAGTCTTTTGTTTGTCAATTCTCTATCCTTATCATAGTTTGTGGATCAGTGTACAGATTTCTCATTATAACAATAAAATGCTCTGGTCTTCTCATTTTCTAAGGCACATTCTACACTTTCTCCCATTATGGTTGACAATGTCACAGTTTTTTTGCAATAGTTCAGCAAACATTTGTAATGATGTCTCTTGCTCTGCTTCCTTTTCTGAATCCTGCTACGACATTTAGCTGCTCTCTTTCAGGCTTTAGTCTGCATTGAATCTCCTAAATAATTATTTGATTTTGCAATACATTTCACACTTTCCTGTCTCATTTCTTTGGTATTGGGATAAACTGACCTTTTTTGCTGGCATATTTTGGCCAGTAACTTAACCAAATCTTATTAAGAAACTATATATATATCTCAATATATCTGTTGAAATATTATCTGTGGCTTTCTTCTTCATTGGCAGTGATCTCACGGTCTGTCTGAGTTTATCCACTTTATACCACAAAAGGTTTGCTGGTGTTCAGTAATTTTGGTGGCTTGAAAAAACTTATTGGAAATGAAACAATCATTGTACTTCATTAGACATTCCTGCTTCCAAGGCCATATCGTCCAACTATATTTCCTTCCCTCTTATCATTCTTCGAAAATCCACCTTTTTCTGTAGCTCAACACTTTCACTAGTTCAACTAGTAATTCTGACAGTATTTTACCATAATATAGTAAATGACTTTCTATTAAAGACATTTCAGCAGTGTTATAATTCAGTATATACTGTACATGTTTAATTATATGTTTTATAGATATTTAACCTTATTGGTTAATACTAATTGGTGTTTACCATCATAAATTTACAGTATGCTAATTTTATTTTTATTGTACTTTAAATATACTTCTTTTACAGCACACCTCAGCCTGTCCCATTGTCCAGGTTCAAATGAACAGGCTAATGGCGACAGCGGCAAGGGATCTCTCTTTAAAGTTAGGTTGTGGTTGAGGAGAAGCCCGATTCGAAAAAGGAAACTCATCTGGTTGACATTGGTAATCAAAACAATGACTTAAAAAAACCCATAAGAATAAAGGGTAAAAAATTGGCAATGAATTTGCAGTAATTAATATAGAGAAAAGAAAGGACTTGAGCCTGCAGTTGGACAGAGGTGTTTAGATTAACCAGTGTAACAAATAAGAAACAGATCTATGGAAAGCAGTGACTACTGTTATAAACAGATCAGAGTGAAACTGGGATTTGCATCCATAACACCCAATTACTACTGTCAGAATCTCATCATGACAACATGTTAAATGTGTGAAGAACTAAGTACAACAATGCCTAAGTTTAAGAGGCTTTATGCAGAAGCATTTACTGAATCTGAATAACAACACGGGGTAATAAGCAGCTGTTTACACTGTTTCATGATGAAAGGACCAACAGACATGGCCCAAAACTGCTTTGAAAAACATTGGGTTCCATTGACTTACATTACTTTACTCCAGTAAAGTTGCCATTTTGAAGATACTTGTTTTTCTTTGGACAGTGACGATACACATTCCTTTGTTTGCCCAAAATGAGAATTTATGACAAATGTAAAGAAATGCCTTGCTAGATCATTTACTTTTAATTTAACAGTAGCAGCTATGACAGATCACACATACATTTAAAGGCAGAAGAAACCATTTCCCCTCTTCAGTTACTTCTCCCAGTTTAATATTGCTAGAGCTAGCTAATGTATATGGTGCACTGTTATGTAAGTGATCTGCTGATGGGGGACAGTAATTTATGTATCGTCTCACTGGAGAGCAAAGAACTACTCTTCTTTAGGGAAGACTTGTCTGGCAGGGATATTGAGAAATGGTGGGTATATTCAGAGGTACATTATCTCAAGGTCTTTACTCTACATACTGCCCTCACATTGATCTTTAAACAACCCAATTCTGTCCTCCAGGTTGACCCAGTATGTCATCAGACTGCTGGGTTTGATGTGAACAGTGGCGATTCTAACTGTCCATATAGCTGCTGTCGCACTGCCAGTTCATTGAAGTAATACTGTTACAGCTGAGGAGCAGGCTTCTTACTCTAGCCCCTATAAAATTAATCTAAAAGCAAAATGTATTAAAAACACCAAATTCCACAATTTAAAAAAAATGTCCTGAATTTTTTTTTTATGTGTTAGTTTACAATTTAGAAGTCTGCTACAAAACAAAACCAGGCATCGGTTTGCTTGCCATGATTGAAATAAATAGAAAGATCACTAAAGACAATCTATATAACATAGGCCAGGCACAGAAAGGCACAAAGGTCATGTAGTGTGGATTTAGTGATTGTATTTCGAGCTAGGAGGACTGACTTGTCTTTTTTCAGTGACAAATTAGCCAAGGATGCAGAAGTGGAGGCAGGTTCTTGTTTCTAATTTAGCAGGACTACATGGGCCTGATTGGGTGGAGCTTAGGCCTCAATTTCATGCCCAATTTCACCTCTAAAAGAACACCTTGAATGAACATCTTGAAATGATGAAGATCCTTAGCTATCTGCTGGACACAGTGCATTGGCCGTATATCCCTAAGGATGTTTGGGTCCATTTAAAAGAGCGAGAGACCTGGCAGATGTACAACCCACAGGTTTTAAAGCTGTCTGGTCTACTGGAGTCTGACCTCATCAGACCATTAGTCTGAAGTCCACACCAGAATAATTACATCCTACTTATTATTCACTGTGGTGTCAAGCTGTTAAAGATATTTACTTTGAGAGCAAAGACGACACAACTGATTAAAGTTCAAAGGAGCAAGGCATCATAGATACTCTGCCTTCTCATGTATTAGCATTTGGCCATGAAATTTCAAGCATATATGGGAACTCACAATTGAACTGACTTCAGACTTGACTCACTCTTCATTTTGCAACTAGACTGAAGGCTGTGACATTTTAATCTAACATCATTCTCCGGCAACATGTGGCGCTGTGATGTTCCGTGCCACTTTAAACAATGAGCCTTTTATTACAGAAAAACCTCCACTCTAATAGACAGAACAAAGTGTTTAAAGGAAAGAAGTAGAACAACTTAAAATAGTTGGCTAGTCTGTAGAATGAATAGCAAGCACATCAGGTAAGCTAAAGTTAAAGCGGTCTGCTAAGCTAGTTGAACTTTTAGTAAATTCCAAATCACACTGTAACCAAACTTCAGGCAGTTTAGCCATTACTCTTGTTAGCTAGCAATACTATAGCTAACCATTTAAAGACTATTGAACTGTTTCAAAATGCCAGTTCTGTTCTTTAGACTAAACTTAATCATTTAAATGTTCAGTAATTTTTAAAAATATGTTTTGACAGGTTATTAGTACAATTTACTTCTGTAAAAAATGTTTCAGCTAATAATGAGACTAAACACTTGACTTGAGTTAGATTCTCACTCCAGAGACTAAAGACTTCAGAAGCAACTCAAAGTTAAAAGTAAACAGTCAGGGCAAAAGACTCCGGGTCGACGCTTGCAGAGTTAAAACTCAAGGCAGAACGTTTATTGAACAGGGAAGTGAACAAACTAAGCAGCAATGCAGATACAGCAACAGGGTTATGGCTAGAAAGCGTAGTCGAGGCAGGCAAAGTCGAAACCAGAAGAGACAATCAGTGGAGGCAATCAAGTTAGGAGGAAAAGGCAAAAGGGTAGTCGAAAACAGAAACAGAGATCAAGAACCAGAAAAGAGATAATACACAGAAAGAACGCTCAGGATTGCTAACTAAGTTGGCAAAGCTTCGCAAAAGCTAAAGCGGCGTGAAGAGGTATAAATGGAGGGCGTAAATTAAATTCAGCTGTCGGCTAAAACTCCGTTGATGGAGAGCAAAGCGGATTGGACGCGGGCGTGGCGTCATCGAGCGTTGCCCTCTGGGAAGTTGAGTCCGGAGAAGCACGGGAGCAGTGACATACCCGGAAGGGTGACATAAACATGATATTGAACTCCAGAGAGTCGACTCCAGCATATCTGGCTTAAAGAGCCATATTTGTTTTGTTTCTTTATTTTACAGCACATCTGTGGCCAGTTCCTTCATCTAGCTGTTACTGTTGATGCCATCTTTAAAAGTAGTCTGCTCAAGCACCCAATCTCTCACTGGAGACACTACCTCTAATTTATGCCTGATTGTAATAACCAGAGAACATTTCGGGCTAAATTTATCATTACTAAGCTTCACTGAATAGAACAGACTATATAAATTCCACACTTCCATCATCTTCTCCCAGTATCTCCCTCAAATATAGCATGAATATGGCACAAATACACACACATGCTAGAATACATAATATTTGGACCAGACTAGTGTAAAAGCCTTAGTACATCTAGCTTTGAATCCATTAATCATTTACTGAAGGCTACGATGCTGTTATAGTGCAATAGAAGAGAAGGACTACGTCAGAGACTAGAAGAATTCTGAGCCCTGCTTCACTATAAGCTCAAGGAAGCACAGGGCTTACAGATGCTGGGATAGGACAAAAAGTTGGAGGTCCTCTGGAGAGTCTCCTGAGCCAGGTTACAGGCTCCAATCATAATGCTAACTTTGTTATACAAAGACAAGAAGACTTACTCCCTTAAGTCTGACAAAACGCGTATATGTCCAAGACAAATAGGCCCAGTACTACCACCGCTGAAGCAAGATGGAGTACTCCCAGACAGGTGACCTAGTTTGGGTGAGACCTGTACCTGTCTCGGACTGATGCAGGGTGTATCTGAAAATGAGCCGAGAAATGAAAAGGTCTGGCCTGGATTGTGAAGCCACGCAACAAGGTCAGCTACATGTCATAGCTTGACAGGCCTGGTCAGGTCGACACCATCTAACCTCTTTATTGACCCCTTAAAATCTGAAATCCTTAACTAAACCTTTAAATTACATGTCAGGGTTGTAGTTCAGCAATGAATTACATTTAGATAGGAGTAGCGTGAGTGTGTGTGTGTGTGTGTGTGTGTGTGTGTATGTGTGTGTGTGTGTGTGTGTGTGTGTGTGTGTGGGTGGGTGTGTGTGCATGTGTGTATGTTTGTGTATAATACTGTGCACTAACCTCAGTGCTGTTTTATGATACATTAGAAACTGGTACTTATGCCAATGGTATGAAAAATACACTAAACATTGAATTATTATTATTATTACTATTATTATTAGTAGTAGTAGTATTATACATAGTCTGCATTATTATACATTTTCATTTTTCATTAAAAAAGCAACTAGTTTAACATATATGAGTTGAACATTAAACTATATACTAACAAACACCAATATTCTCTATATAAACATATAATAAAGATCTGATTTTAAATATATGAGCATAATGTGCATTCAAATCATGTATGTGTTAAAAGAACACATTTACTCTGAACTAATGTTATTTCACAAAGTTGACACTGTTATAATATTATATAGCCAGTGCTGTGTTTTGAATGCCGGTATGATGGTTAACAGGAATGGAAGTTAACATACTGGTCGCCAGCAATGCCAGCGTGACTATGCTGGATGACTAGCTAAACCAGCACCAAAACAGCACTATACCTTAAAGCAGCTTATAGCAGCATGGTGGCCTATCCTGACCTTTTCAGCAGGGTAGCAGGTCAGGTATGGTTTGACTGAACTAGGGGTACAACACTAAGTCAAAATGCCATTAAGCTTCATCACCTAGACTCTCAAAGCACATTGTCTTAATTTTAGCTTAGACTACTCAGCTTCCATAATGTAGATGTTTCATTAACATATTTATTGCTGTATGTAACAAATAGGAACACTTTGCCTTACAGTCTTATGCAGTCTTTCAGTTTTAACCTACCATTTTGGAGTCAGAACCTGACTACATGTTGACATCTAGTTGGTCTGGTTTGCTTGCGAAACTGAAAGTTTTACCCCAGCTGTGCTTTGAAGTCAGACAGAACTGGTGCTGTTGTATGACGTAAACTCATGTAAAACTAAATGGAGGGCAAAAAAATTGAGCAGAGAAAGAGCAGCAGTGTATGACGAGGCTGGTGTTGTAAACCATTTTAAAGATAAGTTTGACTAAGGTTTTGCACAGCAGCATACTAGGCATATGGAACTTATCAAAAAGGGTCCTAGTCACTATAGGACAAAGAAAGCTTGAACCACTGGAGCCCCCCAGGTATGTGCATTGGTGCCATGCAAACCTAGATCTTCTGTAAAAACCTTAAGCAGGATTACATCACGGACAGCTTCTTTATTAAGCAACACATTGCACTTGTATTCTCACCTGAATGTTGCTAACAGGTGTATTTTTACAACAAGAGGCTTGTAGGATCACACATGCCTGCCACTGAAGCACTATGGAGTTTCCATAAGGCCTAGCCAGAAAAAGATCATGAACATATAGCCATGCTCTTCAAAACTAGCTCAAGGAATTTAACGCACTGAATCCTTTAAAAGGGAATTCTCGAGATCTTTCCCATGAAAAGTATGTGAGGTATTAGGCCTTGCAGTGATGAGAAGTATGTGATGTGTTTAATCATCATTTCTATCTCATCTAGTCATCTCTTTGACAGACGTGGGCGAATGGCTCAGATTCCGGGATGGATTGCAATGAACTCAATGGTTTGTACTTGTATGGAGGTTCAAACTCTCCAGCAGGCTTTTTGTACGGCAGAAGAGGGAATATATGTTTCAGCATTGAGTTGAGGTGAAGAAAAAGCTGATGAGAGCACTTCACCTTAAAGTCTCTCATTCTCTGGAAGTCTATTAATTCTGTAAGAGACGTCTCATCAGAACACTGTTAGGAAGGAAGCTCTTGGAGGAGTGTTCACTCTTTTTATACTGCAGCGTTCTATGAATCTGTTAATGTACTAAGTGTGGTGCCCTTTTTAAATTTGAACATACAGGCAGAGCTTTACGGTGAATGCCTTACAGGTTTCTATCGGTCCACCTATGTTAATACTGTATATTAAATCTCCACAAGGAAAAATTAACTGTAAAAATGCAAAAGAAAAATCCTAGGTCGGATACAAATGTTCCTATGTCCAATTTGCCAGTTCCGACAACAATGTCGTCGATAACTTGTTGGAAATTACACGTCATGTCCCTTCTCCAATGGTGTTATGGTTGTACATAGCTCGACCAACAGTCACTGTTTCGGATACTGTTTTGGGCGGGTCCCAAACTCACATGCACAGCCATACTGACCTACACTCCTCCATGTATTGTTTATTCATCCCTCGTTCCAACCACAGCGTAGCAACAGTCTAGCAGGAAGTGAGAACCATGGGGCAATCAATACATGTTTCCTTCAGGAAATTAACTTATGATTTATGATGTCATCAGTAATTAGTTGAATTATCAACTTTAATCATATAACTCTCCAGTTTTATAAATCTGAATCTGAAACTTTACGGAGGCTTTAAAACATGTAGTTCGCTCATCAGTCTATACAGTTCCATATAAGGAAGGTAAACCACAAATACATTGCATTTTACATTTGTGATGTCAGACAAAATCAAGTCAACCTACAAAAATAGAAGCAGCGTTAACATTCAGAATACAGTAAGACACCACTGGAAGCATATGGACATACTACACTGACACAACAATATTTGAATTTATTTTTGACATGTTTGCAGTTATGGTTTCGATTTTTCATACATTGCATTTTATAGATGCAATTATACCTGCTGTAATGCCTTGCCTTAATTGCATGTGAACTTTATGCTGGGGTGGCAAAGAATATAAGATACTAGTTTACCTTAAAATAACAAACACAGCATCTGAAAGTGTGCTGATGTAATACAGTATACACTGAATCCACATGAGTGAATGGAAGTATGCAGCACAGCTAAATGCTGCACATGCAGCAATCTTAGTCTTTTGAGCATAAAGATTTTTTAATACTCTGAAGTAGCTGCAGTGCCACCAAGCTGGTGGGTCCTTTGGTGCAGCGTGGGCTGCCTGGTGCCAATTAGACTAGAGTATAACTCACTTGGACTGCTCATGCACCTTAAATTAGCCCCACCTTAGGTCAGGGTTTTCCATCCCATGGGAGGGCCACTATATAACGAGCAGAGGTGGGGTGAGGTAATCCATGACAATTTGAGTGGGATTATTGGCTATATTTTCTCGCAAATAGTTTAATAGTGGCCCTCTCTCCAGTAGCCTCTGCAGTCCATGATTGGCAGCTCGGTTGGGAAAAACCCAGTTAAAATGGTCTCAAGGGGTATGAGGAAGAACTTGTTACACCCAAATTGCCGGAGGACTGCAGTTCCGCTTTGTGAGCCATGAAGCTAATGTTTATCTCTGCCCTAGACACACTCAGCACAGTGTAATGAGCCAGGAGGCCACTACTAGATCTGATTTAATAGCATGAGTCGACCAAACGAAACTAGTATGTTGGGTTGGTATTTATTGTGTGATTTAATCATTTTGATATGCAGATGACAGTACTGTCCAATGAAATAGATTCTTGTCATGTTTCCTCTCTATCAAAGAAGGAGAGCAAAGTCCATGTACCACTGTACTATGTACTTCTTTTCACATATCAGGACAGTGTGAAACAGTTGGGAATGTATTCTCCAGTTTTAAAGTAATTGCCTTTTCATATGTGACTATTAATTCTCCTCTGTTGGTTAGCGACAAACTATTCTGCTCCTCTTTGCTCAGATGCTCAGTGCCATATTCAGGGATATGGAGCAATGAATATGTGTAATGCTCTTTTAATGAGGAACTCAACATTTTTTTTAAATTGCTGAATAATTAAGTGATAAAGATGCTTGGTCATTCAAAGTGGTTTGATGTGAGACACTCCATTATATACTTATTAACAAATAATGTAATAATAAATGATCATATATGTCAGTGATTGAAATATTACAGTGAAAGGATAAGTATTCCTGGGGAAAACTGAACAACTGAAAGTAGGCTCTAGTATCCTGTTAGGCTGCCTCTAGCCTGTATATTGGATGAGATGCAGTTGGGCATGGAAGCATAAAGGTCATTCTGGGGCATATACCGTTTACTTGTAGATCCTGCATACTTGTAGGTTGCCGAAGCTGGCATCCCAGCTGGTCCTATAAATGCTGGATTGGCGATAAATCTGGCGACTAGGCATGCTAAAGAAGTGTTGCAGAGGCATTCCTGGGAAATACTTGCCATGCTTAGGTAAGCATTATACTGCTTTGAAATGCCAGCTGGAAGCCCTGCCATGTGAACCCAATGTGGCCGGAGGATGTCCTGCATATATGACTGAGCTGTATGCAATGGCTCCCCAGATAATCATACCGGCAGTTGGAACAGTGTGGTGCTTCACAGCAAAGGCAGGATTAAGGCACTCAAAACAAGACCTCCATACTTGAAACTAACCGAAGCTGAATCTCAAACAGAAGCTGAATTTGTTGTAAAGATGATATGGTTCCAGTCCGTCCAGGTAGTCCAGGTTTCTCGTTCATGACGCCACTGCAAACACAGGCAAAAGTGACTGACTATCAGTGGCAGGACATGTAATGGGTGCCATGACACCAAATTTCCTACCGCTAAGCACCTAGAAATGGTCTGGGCAGAGACGAAGGGTGTAGTGAAGGTGCCACATGTGTCTGAATGGTGGACAAGGAAACTGTGGGAGCTGCTTATGCTTGTCAGCAGACAAAACAATCCTATCTTCTGGTAGTCTGTCTGGGCTGTCTGGAACCTGTTCTCTGTGTGTGCGTGCCCTCATGTAACCAGACCTTTAATCATTTACATATCTTTTTCATATCTGCCTGAGACATAACTGCATGGAGAGTTTTATAGCAATTCAACACTTCTATCAGGGTATGTTTTTTTTTTTCCATTGAATATGTATCTGTTTTCAGAGGTGGACAATGTACACAAACCATGTACTTGAGCTAAAGTAGAAACAAAAGACAAAATATTCCTCTAGTAATTTTAGGTGTAAAGACTACAGTGTTGCTCTTTGTCCAACAGTCTTTTATTACAGTATCATTAATTAGTCTGACATCAATGTTTATTTAAAGGATCATAAGCACAAAACACTGAAATGTAACCATATAAAACAATATATATAAAAATACATGTGTGGGTTGCCTGGACATTTTGACCCCTGGTTCCTAACACCCCTGCTGGAAAGACACAGTATAGACCAGCAGCACTGGAAGTTGCCAAGCTGATCACCACAAAAGCCAGCATATGCTGTGTTTTGATGCTGATATTCTGGTCAACCAGTATGACCATGCAAGGGTGACCAATCCAGGACCAGATCAGCATAGACCAGCATGAAAAAAGCTGTAGGGGTCTGTAGGTTTTTCTACATAAACCAATTCACATTTATACCACTGGGAATGACTTAAATTACATCTCTACAGCGGAATAGTTTATAAACACTGGAATTCCCCTTTAAATTCTTCCAGTGTTAGCTAAGCTAGCTAGTAAACAGTGATTAGACTGTCTTCATCCTTCCAATTCATTCTAAAGCTCACCAGTACTTTGCGCTCTTATCGTGCCTCTAATCCTCCTCTCTCCTCCTCCAGACAGAGATGGGAGGGGCAATGACTGGATTTATTCAGGAGAAGGCTGCCTTTTCGCAAAACGCTCCAGTAAATAATAGCTATTAAAAAGCATCTGTTTTTTAAAACCGCATTGATTAAACCTCATGGTTTATTTAGCTACATAGTTTATTTAGTTACATGCTAAAATACTTTAATAGCCAGACAGACTTGTTGATTAACATCAGCTAACTGTAATCCACATCCTATACCTCTCCTCCTATATCAGCTGTTTAGGGAAAGGGTAAAACTCTTCTCTACAAACAGTATCAGGCATAAACTGGGCACTGGATCATGCATCAACATGGCTGTCATATTACTCCAGGCTACCTTTCACAACTTTCTGGATTGACTGGGAAAAAGGTGTCTGAGTTGTATACAGCTTAGGGTTGTACAAACCGTAGCACAATCCAATGGCTTCTAACTTGCCATAGCATTACTGATGCTAACCTCAGTGGTGACAAAATATTTGGTTTACCAGTTCTGCTCCTGGAACTGCTCCTTTTGTAGTTTATCTTTCACAAATTACAAAATTTCAAAAACACAAGTTTGCTTTCCCAGAGACAGAGTTTGAGAGCCCAGAAAAGTTGACTCAGCAATGGTATAAGAGCTTATCCCTATCAGTTTGCTAAAGTTCCTTTTAGTAAGTCATTGTTATACAGCTGTGTCTGTAGATATACACTGCCTGGTCAAAAAAGTGTCACACATTCTAATATTTCATTGGACCACCTTCAGCTTTGATCATTACACGCATTCACTGTGGCTTCCACAAGCTTCTGCAATGTCACAACATTTATTTCTGTCCAGAGTTGCATTAATCTTTCCCCAATATCTTGTTTTGATGATGGAAAACCACTGTGCAAAGTCTTCTCCAGCACATCCCAAAGATTCTCAATGGGGTACAGGTCTGGACTGTGGTGGCCAATCCATGTATGAAAATGGTGTCTCATGCTCCCTGAACCACTCCTTCACAGTTTGACCCTGATGAATCTTGGCATTGTCATCTTGGAATACATGCTGTCAGAAAAGAAAAAATCCATTGATAGAATAACCTATCAATGGATTTTCAATTCATTCAGTATATTCAGGTAGTCAGCTGACCTTAATCTTTGGGCACATAATGTTGCTGAACCTAGACCTGACAAACTGCAGCAACCCCAGATCATAGCACTGCCCCCACAGACTTGTATGGTAGGCACTAGTCATGATGGGTGCATCACTTCAGCCACCTCTCTTCTTACCCTAATGCACCCATCATTCTGGAACAGGGCAAATTTGGACTTATCACGTCACAAGGCCTACCTATTTGCTTAGGTTAAATCGGTGTGTTTTTTTGACCAAGTTGCCACACCTTCCGCATTTCTCCCTACTACACTGATATCTGGATTTGGTATAGTTTCATGTTGGAATTGAAGAATGACAAATTATGACTGGCTACAGGGACCATGCTTGCAGGAAGAAGGAATTAAACCTAAAGCATCTTACCTCTCCTTGTTTATTTGAAGAAAAGATTGACTGGCTTTTGAGGCATACTCTGCTGACACCAGGATAGGAAAGCTGTTTCCAGTTTTGGAGTGAAACCTCTAGCAGCATGTGGTGGAACTCTTTGAGAAAAATGTTTGCCTCAGAACTGCTTCTAGCTTAACTTGGATGATGACCACTGATTGTTTAGAGTGATTTACGAGAAGCGACTTATTGTAGGACCTTTTACCAAGAACATGCCTTTAATATATGGGTACAGATGGTCATATATGGTAAAGCTAGAGGAAACCAATCTGAAAAATAGGGCAGGAACATTTAGTGTTAACCTAGAGCACATTTCTTTTAAGCTCTGAGTGCAATTATACAGAAAGCAAAAGTGCTCTCAGTTAGGTAGATAATGGGATAAGCACAAAGTCAATATAACGCTCCTGAAACATTCAGTGAAACGTGGTAAGGTTCATTGGACCTCGAGCCCCATTTTGGAGTCAATATAGCCTGAGACAAAAGGATTGACCATAGGTAATTATCCTGGTCTTCAAATGACAAAGAGCACAACAACGTTCAGTTTAACTCTCCCTTTGTGACAGAACATTTCTCCTAATTAATATTATGCAAATAACGGGGTAAATATGGCACAGGAAATAATCGTAAAGTAATTATGGATTATGATGTTTGAAGATACATAAAACTAATTTTCACATGCAAATGAATTCAATTAAAAACAGTTAACCTTTCCTTGCAATATCATTCTTTAATTTGTATATGAATATTTCATACCTCATTCCCAAAGATAATAAACAAGTTTTTAAAACAGTAGCAAAGGTGCTGGAATTGACTAAAAATTTGAAGTATGGTTATGCTACAGGAAATAAGCATATGTTGAATGAGAAGTCACCTGAAATGGTTCTGTTGATTTAACTGCCAATCACGTCTCATTATAATGTTGCCCTGAGCCATGCCACGTACTATAGTTTTCTTTGGCTGTCATTCATGTCATTAGGTTTGCAATGCCATTACATCATTTGTGGTGGAGTTTTAGTTGCTCAAAGTAAACTCGGCCAATTTACCAGTACTGTCAAAATGTAGGCCTGAATGTTCTTTTATGCCAGGGGTAAATGAAGATAAAGAGAAGATCCCAAACAGAAGACGATATTCATAACGTCTTCAAATATACCGGTGTGGTGATAATCAAATATAATTGCCTTATGTAGATTGGAAATTCTCAAAATGAACCAATGAATCCTTGATAGTGTAATGGCAGGTTGGCAATGTTCTGTGTGTAAATGATCTCTTTTGTGATTGACTAAACCTGTATTGTGTCTCATTCTAAGCAGTCCAGGCTGAAGCCTTCTAAAAGCTGCATCATGAATGGGCAGGGCTAAACTACTGTAGGCTAAATGGGTGAATTTATGTAACTGTACGAAGTGTACTTCATAAATTACTGATTTTAACTTTTTATGTATTACATATTTGTATGTATTGTTTATATGTTGTCAATGAATAAAACATTACAGGAAAGAAAACACTCTTTACTTTAATCAGGGTAAAGCAATTTAACATATAATGTTTGATTACTGTGTACAAATGATGCAGCAAATAAAACAGAAAATCTAAAAAACATTATTATTATTATTATTAATAATAATAATCATAATAATATTATTATTATTATTATTATTATTATTATTATGTGCCTTTTGTTTATTTATTTATTTGTGGCAGTGATATGTATGTTCTTACTTTTGCATTAAAAAGTAAGGCAGCTTTAATGTTTGTTGCTAATACAATAAAACTGAAAGGTACAGGCCAGTAAAATATTAAGCATATAAAGTTAACGGAAACGTTCCTCATCTGCGCTTTGAACACTGTGTAAATGAAATGCTTTAGGCAGACCATGTAGGTATGCATTGTGTAGTCAGTCTGGCCTCTGACTGGTACCCAGCACTCTGGTCTAAAACAGCATGTTTTCTGCAGTACATCAATTGTCCCTTACTAAAAATGTATATGTAGAGCTGAATGTGTACATTTTGGTCCCATGGGCGCATTTTGTCCCATAGGAGTGGGAGCAAGCCACAGCAAACAGAGGCCATAAATACTGAAACATTAACCCTCCTCCACTCTCTGCTATAAATGTGCCCCTCTGTTTTGCTGAGTTTGTGTTTGTGTCTGGCACTGACACCTTTAGCATCTGGAATCGTTACAGCCTGAAGTCTTGGTGTTTTTTAATAATTAGACCATTAGATCATTAGTATAGTTTAATGTATCAAAAGTCATAATTCATTTGATCATTTCTATTTCGCTGTACTATCTATGCAGGTGTGTCACCTCTGCTTTAGTTGGCTGTACTGTGTTGTGCCTCATTCAAAAAGCAGTCTGATTTAAATTGTCCTATATAACCTAATGTGCAGCCCGAAACTGCTGTAGGATGAATATCCAGGGATATTTTGTTTTGGCTTTTATGACAAAACAAGAACAACGGATCAAAACCGATATCCAACACCAGTTTGGCCACGTGTGAAAAACTAATCGCCATCTCAGTTACCCCAGCCAAGCAATTAACCAAATTTAGTTGATTACTGGGATCAATTAAACTAAAGAGACCCAGGCTTAATTGCCATCATCACTGTTAAATCTACACTTTAGTTAAACAGAACCTTTCCAGCTATGTACAGTGGACAAAAAGGTCACAACACGCAGCACACTAAGCCACAATCAACGGAAAAAAGAAAAGAGATTAAATTCTGAAAGTAATTGAAATATATCAGTGTGGAAATTATTACAAAACCAATTCTAAGGCTCTGGGACTTCGGTGAACCACAGTGACAGCCATTATCTCCACATGGAGAAAACTTAGAACAGCCATTAATCTTCCCAGACTGGTTATTTTGTGAGTCATTACAAAATAACACAGATGAACATCTCAAAACTACAGCCCTCTGTTGCCTCGGATAATGTGGTGCATTATGAGACGAAAACCACTGCGATCCAAAAAGAACATATTACATTTGCCAGAATTGCCTTGCTGAACCCCCAAGGAATAGTGTTCCGTAGACTGATGGACATTCTGTAAGTAATGTTCTGGGGGCTTACACAGGATTCCACTAAGAGAACATCATACCAACAGTCAAACTCGGTGGTGGTAGCGTGATGGTGTGGGGATGCTTTGCTTCTTCAGGGCCTGGTTGACCTATCTGAAACACAATGCTAGTCAACCTTAAGTTGTGGAGTGGACTAGATAAACACCCGCCTTGAAGCCTATTAAGATACTGAGCCAGGATCTAAAACGGTCAGTTCAGGCGATTTACACTGCTGTACAGGTGTGCTGTTATTAATAAATTATTACCAACTTTGTTCTCTTTTTCTTGTATTATATTTTGTATAAGAATCAGAAACAATTAAGTTTCCAACAAATATGCAAAAATAGTGGAATTAAAGAGGGGGCACATACATTTTGCAGGGTTTAAGAATATATACTATATACATTTATCATAAAAAAAGGTTGCACCCAGAAGGAACTGTCAAATTGCAATGCTATTCACAAGAAAGATCGTTCACAGAAAACCGGTCATCTTGGCGCTGACTACTGTGCCCCCAAAACATTTATTGGTTGTATTGACCAAGATAAAAGCTTGAAGATGACCGGCTGTCTTTCTAAGTCACTCTATGACAGTCTGGCACAACACCACTGCAATCTTTGGTGATGTTCTTGGTCATGGCTCTCTGGGCAAAGAGGTTTTAAATCAGAATGTTAAACACTAGGTTAAACAATTAGCAGCTAAGTTAAATAAATAAGTCCACTGAATTGTTGAGCTGAACTTCCTGTGGCCAGGCATCTGCTCAAATGCGGGCAGAGTCTAGAATATTTTTTTCAGTGCTGGTCCTCAGAGTGAGTATAGAGAAGAGCTGCAGAGAGCGTGCAGACTTTGCTAGTTCAGCAGAGATAGCGCTGCAGCATCAGTTTACAGTGCAGTGTGAGAGTTACTTATCTCCAGCATTCAATAAATCTTTGCCTCTGCTACAAACCCCACTGAGGCCTTAGAATTATAGGGTTCTATCTGACAAAAGCCAAGTTCTGAGACGCTTCAAAGTTCCCGAATCCCACACGGCTCAAATTCCAATCAGAGCCAAGCACTGCCTGCGACTTTACTGGAGCTAGTGAGAGAAGCATACGTGTTATATGCTCTGCTGTTTTCTATCTTGAAGGTTTTCTATTTTTAGTTTTCATTAGAACCAACATTATAATGCAAAAGAACACCATAATACACAACGGATGTTGAAGTACTGCCATAAAAGAACCATGTATGCTTCCCAAAAGAGGCTTTCAGTGGATGGTTCTTCAAAGGAACATTGCTATAACCGAGATGTGTGAATTTGAAGGACATTTTTAAAGTGTTAAGAACCTCCACATAATGTGAGAGTTCCATACTAATTAACAGTGTTGGGCTTAATGGGGTACAAATGAAGGTGTAAATTGCTCGGTTACACTTTACAATGTGTTGACCATCTAACATTAAAGGCTGTTTGTGTTGTAAAGTCCACCAGAGTTGGTTTTTTGTTTTGGTTGGGTAGGTTTTGCACTGCAAGTCCACCAAATTACACATGTGAGTGCTTGTTTAGTGGTCAAATCTTGCAGGGACACTACAGGATTGAAAAAATCCTCACCGATGTTAAAAACATGAGAGACCACACACATAATGATGTTTTTCATCGATTTGTCCTTGATCATTGTTAGTCATCCAAATCCCCACCCTGCACCATCTGCCATCAATGAAACACCACACACATTCAGATTATTAACACGAATCCCAGCCAACGGTTCAGATTCTCAAAACCTCACTATAGTTTCTTGTGAACTGCTACACTGTAGGATTTCTCACAGGCTAAGATGACTTTAACTCCAAACAAACACGGCTAATGACAGCAAGACTAATGCTGTGGTGGTCTGTGTCCTGCATAGGAAATAAGCCAAGCAGTCCTCCGTGCTGTTTATCCACCTTCTCCATGTTTCACTTCAGTTCTCAGTTTAGCCACCATACTTAAAGCTTCTTCCATACCCAGTGAAATGTTCCTTTCAGCTCGGATCTCACTGGTTTGCAGTCTTTCATGCATGAGCTCAACATTGCTCTTCACACCGGAGAATCAATGTCCATCTCACACTACAGGATATCGAGTTGTAAATATTGAACATGTCATATTAATATTTATGATTTATAGTCAGGATGGCCCCGACTGGACTTTAAAGAGTCTAGAGAAGTAAATCTTAGATTATAGACCACAGCATGATCTGAGAAGATCATCATTTTAGATCACCCTAATATCAGGAGACCTTTTACCACTGTTGGGAGCAGAACATCTGCCTCAATCTTGGCCTGATTATTCTGTACTGTGAGGCAGGCATTACTCTGACATTTGCCCCCGTTTGAACCAAAAGAGTTATTTTGGCTTAAAAATAGAAACACTTAACAGCTATATGTATCGCAGTAAAGCAATAATAATAATAAGACACACTCGACATCTGCTCCTTCCCAAATAGCTTTTGGTCAGTTTGAATGTAACCAATCAGGTCACTGATGCAATGCATCCCGGAATTCCATATGCCAAAATGAAATGCATTGCACTGGCATTCAATTTCATTTTAGCAGCAGCTCTAGCTCCAGGGAGGATATGAACGTTTGTGAAGAGTCCATTGTTAAACCAAGCAGGTTGTAGTAACAGTACAGCAGGCATGTTATATGAATTGAACAAATCCTTATTGATGATTAATGATGTTTAATAGGCAGTACTGATGCTTTATTAAGACATAATTAGTTTTCACTTAAAAGTGTCATATGTAAGATTTGTAGTTTAAAATATTCTGATATTAATCAAATTACCAGTAGAACATGAAGAAAAATTATTTTGACTGAACGTCAAAGGTGTCTATGTAGCGTGTTGTAGAGCTATCTACGGAAGCATGCTAATCAGCTAACCAGCTTTTCTAACTTTGTATCTGAAGATGCAATAGAGAGTCTCTGTAACATCAAGTCACAACAGTTCAACATAAGAGGATAAAAAGCAGTACTGCCTTGATGGCTTATTATTATTGTCAATCATGTTAAAGCTCCTGTACCCGGTTAGATTATTTAAGGAAAGGTAGCCAATAAAAGGATCAGTAACTGCAATGATGGCTGGAGCTCTTGGCAAGCACCCACATTCAGGAGCAAACTGAAGAAGGGCTGCAAATACAAGCAAAACAAGAACTAGCAAGATTTCTTCTGGAGTGGAATGTAAATAGCTGTTGATGCTGACACAGAAGGAAGAACTGCGGGTTTCCTTGTTTCTTATGATGGGGCTGGACACCACAATATGTGATGTGCTACTTGTTTGGAGCATGAATTTGACAGATTGTATCGCCTTACAGATTACTCTTTTGAAGTATTGTTTGTTTTGGGTAAATATATATTTATGTTAATGATTATACAGGACTTGTGTTACACTTGATAAAGATGAGGTTTACACTCACACACACACTCCATTTACATTTACATTTAAGGCATTTAGCAGACGCTCTTATCCAGAGTGACTTACAACCATGCTTAGTGTTCCGTTGGATAATATTCCAGCTAGTAGAGGAAGTTTAGAGCCTAGAACTCACCACGAGCTCAGACACTGCCCGAACAGGGGGCCAGTGCTGGTACCTAGAGAAAGGTCATTATAAGTGCAACAATACCCATTGACAAAGGTTAAGATAAGTGCAATACAAAAGGTTATTAGAGACAGACAGAGAAGAGTCTGGACGCTTGTCTTCCGTGAGTCCTCAGGGATGGCGGTTCAAGTCGAGCTGTACTTGAAGCGCAAAGGGCTCGAGGTACAGCTCGACTCTTCACCATTGCCATAAGGTAGGGAGGCGCTGGTCCATTCTTGGCTTTGTAGGCCAGCATCAGAGTTTTAAATCTGATGCGAGCAACGACAGGAAGCCAATGAAGGGAGCGCAGCAGTGGAGTGACGTGGGTGAACTTTGGAAGGTTGAAGATGAGACGAGCTGCAGCGTTCTTAACAAGTTGCAAGGGCCTGATGGCCCGCAGAGGAAGACCAGCCAGGAGCGAGTTGCAGTAGTCTAGCCTTGAAATGACCAGAGACTGGACAAGCAGCTGGGTGGCCTCCCCCCATAAACACACCCTAAAATAGACATAAATGGGAAGCGTACTTTAATGTAAAATCAGCATTAACTAATGCCGCTTATTATTTGCTTAAAGTAGTTAATAATTATCATTGTTATTATCACATTAGAGTTCCTGACTTAATAAGGACTATGTTGTTTGCATTATTCACATCTGTGTCCTGAAGAAGAGACTGTGAATTTTTAAATAGCATTAGTCATTAATCAATTTTATTAAGCATAACTAGCTTTGTTCAGAGCAAAAGCAGGAATAGTGGCAGGTGTCTTAAATGCTGATTAAATTTTGCTAAATATAGTACTGAGAGAATTTCCGCCTGGTGCCAATTAGTTCAGGAGTATAAGTTAAAGTATAAGTATAAGACATAAGATAAACAAAAAGTAGTCACATAACAGCTTGAGAGAAGTAATGAAGTGATGACTTTTTTGAGTAACTGTATGTTCAAGAATTATTGGAACCATTGTCTTTAAGACAGTAGCAAAATTGATGTGCAAGATTATAAAAATATCTAAAACATATACATAACTACATTCCAGGGAGAGTTTCATTAGGCTAGGTTGAAATCATGCTTGCTAATTGATTAGCTGATATTGAACAACAGTAAAGGCTAGCAAAATGCTGTTGCCTTAGCATTTCCAGTTTTGGAAATTTGGCTGGTTGCATGGATTGCATAAAGTGACCAGGCAGGCTTTGAGTGAGCCAGCATCGAACAAATTGTATATTCAATTAATTTTCTATAAATCAGAAAGACAGTGGGCAAGTTTGGAAAATTCATCATAGAGTGTCTTAATGTAAGTCATTTGGTGTTTGTGTTGTACAAAACATACACAACCATTTTGGATAGCAACTTTAACTGTCTCTATGTTCTTTTACCTAGCAGAGCAATTATCCATCCTGTCTGGTCTAATGTCTCTGCTGCATCTGCTTTGATTGGGTATCCCTGCTCATATGTATGTCTAATCACTCTCCTCCTGCTCAACCTCCTGATTAAACTGGTGATGTTTATACAGACATGGACTAGAACTATGTAGCCATATACTATGCATTGTTCTTTATGTATTCACACTAACATATCATACTGGCAGGATTCTAACAGACTACGCTTCTAACAATTACTGGTTTTCATAGACTTAGTTACTGTGACCATAGCCAGTGACTGTAACAGTAACAGAGTCTGTAGCAGTGACTATAACAGTAACAGAGTCAGTAACAGTAACAGAATCAGTAACAGTGACTGTAACAGTAACAGAGTCTGTAACAGTGACTATAACAGTAACAGACTCTATAACAGTGACCATAACAGTACCAGAACCAGTAACAGTGACTATAATAGTAACAGAGTCAGTAACAGTGACTATAACAGTAACAGAGTCTGTAGCTGTGACTACAACAGTAACAGAATCAGTAACAGTGACTGTAACAGTAACAGAATATGTAACAGTGCCTATAACAGTAACAGAGTCAGTAGCAGTGACTGTAACAGTAATAGAATCAGTAACAGTGACTGTAACAGTAACAGAATCAGTAACAGTGACTGTAACAGTAACAAAATCAGTAACAGTGACTGTAACAGTAACAGAATCAGTAACAGTGACAATAACAGTAACAGAGTCTGTAGCAGTGACTATAACAGTAACAGAGTCAGTAACAGAATCAGTAACAGTGACTGTAACAGTAACAGAATATGTAACAGTGCCTATAACAGTAACAGAGTCAGTAGCAGTGACTATAACAGTAATAGAATCAGTAACAGTAACATAATCAGTAACAGTGACTGTAACAGTAACAGATTCAGTAACAGTGACTGTAACAGTAACATAATCTGTAACAGTGACTATAACAGTAACAGAATCAGTAACAGTGACTGTAACAGTAACAGAATCTGTAACAGTGACTATAAGAGTAAATAGTAGTCAATAGCTATCACTGGTTAGCCTAAATACTTCCACATGCCTTCCAAACGCAGACTGCTGTTTTCCCCCACATTTAATATTGAATATTTATTCATATTTCTTTTGTTGTGCTCTTGCTTGCTATCCATTGTCGACTAGAGGAGGTTGAGTTCTCATCCTCCACAGCCTATTCCAGTTCCAGTACTTGTGGGTGATATATAAGCTGCTGTGCCGTTATGATATTGTTCTGCTGAGAGTCTATAAGCATCACTTGAATCAGTGT
>JAMWET010006162.1:0-29856 GCA_024036415.1 Prochilodus magdalenae
TTAGATTACGATGGGGGTGTGGAGAGGTTCTTGTTTACAGCCCCCACCACCCAAAAACAAAAAAGAAAATATAAAAATCTACACTAAGAGAAAAAAATTATGTTGCTTGGTGGGCATCAGTAGCGCATGACGCAACAAGCACTAAGTTGGGGCAACATGTAGCCAAATGTCAAACATAGCCCACAGCTAGTTCCTGGTCTAGCCCACACACATCATGCAAAGCGTATGCTCAGGTGCGATTGGATTTCGCATACTTGTGTGGACCATTATGGGGATTATTGAGTATATGGAAGCAGTACTTCCGGTTCTGGTGTTCTGTATTTTACGCAGCAGGGTGTTGCCAATTCGCGCATACCAAAAAAAAAGTTACTGGCTGGCAGGGCTATGCCGTAAAAGTATCCTGCGTTCGGCTGCCTAGAGTCATTCCTGGTTTTCTGCATTGATGTCTGAAGCTGACTAGCAGACCCATTTTCATATCATAGTATTTGTAATGAGCGTCAAAGGTTTCACTCTCCTATTCAATCACCATGTGTTGAAAGATTGGTGTAGCATTTAGCTGCTAGCTAACGCCTAGCATTAATC
This sequence comes from Prochilodus magdalenae, assembly GCA_024036415.1. Taxonomy (NCBI): domain Eukaryota; kingdom Metazoa; phylum Chordata; class Actinopteri; order Characiformes; family Prochilodontidae; genus Prochilodus; species Prochilodus magdalenae. Next base: position 583 of record JAMWET010006162.1, read on the forward strand.
GAACCCAAGCCCATGTGACCGCAGGGCCACAGTTTTGATGATAAATCATTAAGCAATTCCGAAGATGACTGGCAGAGGCTGTCTGCACTGCTGACTGCTGCATCTATTTCGTTCGCCACTTAGGGCCGGAAGGTCGTGACCTTTTTAGAATGATCTGTATCCGCGCTCATTAGTCGGATAGGCTAATAACACCAACGCTTCACCTCTTATTTGTTCTGAACTCAGCTAGATACTGTACAGCAATGAACACGAGTACGTTCTTAACGCTCCCAATCAGAGAGAAAGTGATCTCTTGCGCCACATGTTCGTAAGTTCTTTATTGGGTCTGCTAGATAGTTTCTTAGTTCTTGAATAGTTCTTGGTTGTCCTCTCAGTCGTTTCTTGAAAAGGATGTGGTCTAGATGGGAGCTTTTCATTTCTGAGGCCCTCTTTATACTCTTCAGAGTTCCTTCCTTTGAGTCTTGTGTTCATCCAGTGTTCGCTTCGCTCACCGCCTCCAACTCTAAACTGGAATAGTTTAGATCGGGCAACGCTTGAAGGGGGGGGGGGATCTAATGTCAAGTTGCATGAGCTGCTATTTTGTTACTGAAGCTCTCAAACTAGGGACTTGTTGATGAAGGTAGTTTGTCTTAGGATAAGGGTTGGAGACCACTGATCTAAGATGTTCTAGATGTTTTGTTCCCTCTTTTGAGTCTTGGTTCTCTCATTTATTCTTCCTCGTGATGAGCTTTTGCATTTTGAGCCATCCGCTGGTTCTTACAGGTTTTGTAAGCTTCTGAGTCTTGTTCTTCATCTTCTCCCAAGGCTTGGTCCTCTCAGTGCTTCTTTCCCGGCATGTCCTTTCAGTGGTTCTCTTCTTCTCCTGAGTCTTGCTTTTTACGAGCGTTCTTCATCAAGCCTCTCAGACACTTTCTTTTTCCGGTCTTGGTTCCTCTCGTGTTTTTCTCATTGTGTTTCGCATTTGTGTGGTTTGGCGGTTCTCTCCTCCTACTCAATTAAGAAAATACAAATTAAAAATGGGAGAGAAGAAATGGAGGGTTTAGGAAAGATGTTAAATTTATAATTATTAATGTTTTCTTGTCTTCTGTAGCTCATGGTTCTCTGCATGTTTGTCATCATGCTCGTATGTTTCTAGTTTGAGTCTTTGGTTGACCTCCAATACTCCTTCTCATGTTCTCTTAAGAGTTTGTTCTACTGCATTTTGATTCTCTGTTGTTCTTTCTTGTGATTACGAGTTCCTCTAACTAGTACTTCATATTGCAATGTTCTTCTGACCGTGGGTGGTTCCTTCTAGTGCATCTCCTCATTGCCCTTCTGATTTTGTTCTACTACTTTTTGTCACTCTTAGAGATTTTGTTAATGCATCCTGGTTCTTCTCTGTGTTCCTTCTCACACACTAGTGGAATGGGTTTCTTGTCTTCATCTTGGTTGCAGCTCTGCTGTGGTCATTTCTTCTTCTTTGAGTCTTGTTCCTGTAAGTAGTACTTCATCATGACTCTTAGAGAGTTTTCATTTCTCCGTTATAGATTTTCTTGGTTTCTGTCATGCCTCTTATTATGTGCTTGCAGATTTTTGTTATAGCCTACTGCATTTGGTTCCTCGTAAATTGTTTGTTCTTTGGTGAGTTAGGCGGTCCTCTAACTATTACTTCATCATAGCTAATTGTTTTTGGCCTTGGTTTCCTGGCCTCATGCTCTTACTAAATCTTGTTCTTAGCTGGGGCATTTTGTTCCTCTTAGAGATTTTGTTTTATGGGCATTTGGTTCTCATGCTGTGGTCCTTTCTCACAGGCTCTGTAATGGGAATGGTTTCTGTTTCTGCATCTTGGTTCCTCTCAGTGTTGATCATGCTCTAGATCGGTTCTTCTTGATGAGTTATGGTTCCTCTGAAGTGCTATTTTCATGCATGGCAGTTAGTGAGTTTACACTTTGTATTCGTTGTTTTACTCTCAGGTGTTCTACCTCATGTTCTCAAGTGTTTCTTCTTCCCAATCTTGGTGTCCGTTTGCAATGGTCTTCATCACACTCTTTGAGAGTTATTTGTCCCTACATCGCTTCTTCTGCTGTATTCTTTTTGTTTTCTGTTTGACTCTATATATCATTGCTGTCCAAAAGAAAAAAGCGATATCTCCCGATAAATGGCAACTTTACAGGGTAAGGTCCTAAAAAACCTCCTTTAATTTGATGAAAGTCAATGAACCAGACGTCGCTACCAAGAGTTTTGGGCCAATAACTGTTGATCCTCATTTTTTTTAAAACAAAAAAGAAAAAAGAAATAAACAAAAAAAACTGCGCTCTTCTGAAATTTTTCATACATGTAAACCATATCATGTGATCAAATGAGGCATAAAGTAAAAACAACAAATGGAGATACGGTTTTTCTTGTTGGACAGTGATCTCCAAAAACCCCTATAGTCTCTTAAGGGAGTCAGTATTTTCCTCTCTGATGTCATGGATAGCGATTCAGTTATCTACTCATGGCACCAAGAGTGGCCAGTTTCGACGACTGGGCGTGTGTCCGTGCGCTCAAATGCCATAAGCAATCGCGTCTTAGAATTCCTTACAGGCACCTCTGGCCTTCGTCTTGACCACCACACTTCAAACACAAGCCTGCCTCACTCGCATCACTATTTTTTATTAAAACTGAGAGTCGGAGACTATGGCGTAGCACACGACGTTACGATCTAGCGCTATATGTATGTTATGAAAGAGGGATCCAGGTATATAGACTCGCATGGACCCTAAAAGACATCTGAGATGGAGGACAGGTCAGTCTGAAAGCTGGATTGACTAGGATACCTGCTCTGGAAGGCAGGGAACATTTTTTATATGGGAAGGCGTAAGCTCAGCTCAGGAGATATTCAATATATGGCAATGAATCAATAAATGTCAGCAGGATCCTGGTGGTAGGGCTACACTGGCAGTGTTGAGCGAGTGTGGATCGAGTTGGTCTTTGTGTTGGCTCAGCTTTCTTACTGTCGCTGATCGCTTGACTGAAATGCAGGGTGGAAATGGTAAAATATGAGTCTTTGAACGCTGAATAGAAAGTGACTTAGGCAAAAGGGCGTGGTAATGAAGCTGTCTGAATATGTAGCCAATGCTGGTTTTAATGTCTATCCTAGAAATATGGAAGCTGCTTATGAAGTCCATCAGATCAGCGCAAATGCATAACCAGCTCACTATTACTGCAACCTTCCTGCTCTCCGGTTTCATGTCTTGTTTATCTCGGCTGTCTGTGTAGACTGGATTGTTCTGTGGGGCTACTATCAAAACCAAGAGAAGCTCCACAACATGCCGACGTAACATCCTATGTGCTCCGCTACCGTGTGAGGCGGTCTGGGCTGAGTCGGAGCTTCACACTGTCCTATAACGCGCAGTAAAAAAACACTGGCAGGAAGGCAGTAGGCATAAGGCCATAATGAGCTGAGGCAGGAGAGGCGCTGGAAAGCTAGCGGGCTTGGCGTGTCAGCTCGGTGTGGATGAAGCTTTAAGCGGTCGGTTTCGCTTCTCTGTATGTCTCCACAGCTCACCAACGTCAGTCTGTACCCGGCACCACCTGCTATGATTACACTCCCTGTTCACTTATACTCGAACCACCACTGTAGTGCCGGCACCACACTGCTGATTATCACTCCGGCGTTCATACTATACTCAGACACGCACTGTATCCGCACCACACTGGGTCTATTTCACTCGACGCGTTGCACTATAGGCTGCAACACCACTGTTACCTTGCACGCACGACTGCTGATTATCGCTTCCGCGTTCACTATACTGTCAGCACGCACTGTACGGCGCAGGGCCACACTGCTGATTATCATTCCGCCTTCAATAATTACTCAACACCGACTGTACCGCACCCCGCTCTGATTAATCATTCCCCATTCCTATACTCAACACACGTACTGCCCCCCCCACTGCTGATTATTCATATATAACCGTTCACTATACTCAACAAAACCACTTTAACCGCCACCATCCGCCTGATTATCATATCCTGTTCACTATACTCAACACCACTGTACAGCACCATAACTGCTGATTATCATTCCCCGTTTCCACTATACTCACACGCACTGTACCTGCACGCACACTGCTGATTATCATTTCTGCCCGTTTCACTTATACTTGCAACACCACTGTACCTGACACCGACAGTGCCTGATTGGATATCATAGATCCTGTTTGCTACATATAGCTTAACACCACCTTGGTGACTGCCCCACACTGCCTGATTATCATTCCCGTTCACTATACCAACACCCCTGTAACTGCACCACACCTCGGATTATCATTCGCCATATCACTATCTCAAACACCACTGTACTGCCCCACACTTCTGTTTATCATCTCCCGATTCACTTATACTCAACACCACTGTAAACTGCACCACACTGCTGATTAATCATTCCCTGTTTCAACTATAGCTCAACTCACCACTGTACCGCACCACCTGCTGATTATCATTCCTGTTCAAACTTATAACTCATACACTCACTGTAAGGCGCTCACTCACACTGCTGATTATTCATTCCCGTTCACTATACTCAACACCAATGTTACCGGCACCAAACTGCTGATTATCATCTCCCCTTCACCTATACTCAACGCCACTGTACCCGCACCACGCTGGCTGATTATCATTCCCATTCACTATAATCAAACGCCACTGTAACCGGCACCACGCTGCCTGGATTATCCTTCCCGTTCACTATACCTCAAACACCACTGTTACCGCACCACACTGCCTGATTCTCTTCCCCTTCACTATACTCAACACCACTGTACCGCACCCACACTGTGGCCTGATTATTTTCCCGTTCACTATAATCAACACCACTGTACGCGGCACCACACTGCTGATTATCATTAACCGTTCACTATACTTCAAGCACCACCTGTAACGCGGTCACCAACACTTGCTGATTTTCATGTCCCCCTTCACTATGACTCAACAACCACTGTACCGTAACTCATCCACACTGCTTGAATTATCATTATCCCGTTCACTATAACTCAACATCACTGTACCTGCACCACACTGGCTGATTAGTTATGTCCCAGTTCACTATACTCAACACGACCGTTAATCCGCACCACAACTGCTGATTATCCTTCCCGTTCACTAATACTCCAACACCACTGTACCGCACCATACAATGCTGACTTATTATTCCAGTTTCCCTACACTCAACACCACTGTAACCCGCACCACGGCTGGCGGGAGTAATCATTCCCGTTTCACTATACTCCAACCCACTTAACCGCACCACACTGCTGATTATCATTCCTGTTTTCACTATAACTTCAACACCACTGTACCAATGCACCCACAAACGTGCTGGGATTATCATTCCCGTTCCAGCTATACTCAACTCACTGTACTGCACAACACGCCAATTTCCTTCCCGTTCACTATACTCAACACCCTGTACCCACCACACTGCTGATTATCATTCACATTCCTATACTCAACACCCTGTACTGTAACCCGCCCACACTGCTGATTTTATCAATTCCTGTTTTCATATACTCACGCACCACTGTAACCCGCACCACACGGGGCATGATTATCTACCCCGGTTCTACTATACTCAACGCTCACTGTACCGCCCAACTGATTATCATTCCCTGTTCACTAACTCAACACCACTGTACCGCCACAGCAACTGCTGATATTATTATTCCTGTTCACTATACTCACACCATGTAAAAACCAGCACAACACTGCTGATCTATCATTCCGCGTTCACTTTATACTCAACACCACTGTAGCACTGTGCAACCACACTGCTGAATTATTATTTCGCCGTTTCACTATTTACTCAACGTCTCACTTGTAGCCGGCCACCACACTGCTCGATTATCACCTCCCGTCACTATACTCAACGCCACTTGTACCTACCCCCCCCCCACCGCACCACACTGCTGATTTATTACTCCCTCTACTATACTCAACGCCACTGTACCCGCACCACACTGGGCTGACTACTTTATTCCTGTTCACAATTACTCCACGCAACTGTACCGCACCTAACTGCTGATTATCACTCCCGTTCACTAATACTCATACGTCCAAACTGTACCGTCACCACGCTTGCTGATTATACACTCCCCGTTCACTATAGCTGCAACACCACTGTAAACCGCAACCATTACTGCTGTATTTATTATTCCCGTGTCACTATACTCAAGCACCACTGTACACGCACAACATCTGCTGATTATTATTCCGCGTTCAGTATACTTCAATGCGACCACTGGTACCCAAGCCACTAAGCACTGCATGATTATTATTGACTCCTCTATAATTCGTTTCATTAAAAAGCTATCACTTTGACACTCCAACCAAAGTATTATCTTGAGAGTAAACAGAAGATTTCTCTCTCCTCTCGTCTCTCTCACCGTCTGTCTCTCCTCGCTCAGTCTTTAAATGCTTCTTCAGCTGTACCTTTCCTCCCTTTCTTCTTTCCTGCTGCGTGTAATCCCCTCAGCCTGTCATTGCTGCACGTACATCGCCATGCCTCATGTTTTGTCGCGTGACACGTTCCTCTCAGACTGACAGCATAGTGAAGAGTCGTGCCTGTACACCACCGCTCATGCTCTGCTGCCTGCATCACAACAATAATCCCTCGCTGCGCGTACTTCCAGCTCCCAGTATTAATAACAGAGAAGAGTAGTGGTGGCTGCAATAATAGGGCATCGTACTACCTTACAGCTGGGCTTGAACTAACTGAGGGGTGATAATCTAAGTATCACGCCCAAACAACAAAGTCACTCCCGTCAAGAAAAAATACACACCATTTGACTCCAAACACAGTCCCATCAGGCTAGGACATGTTTGGAGCCCTGAGGTTTAACGATCTTGCAGGTCACCTAATGGTGTCTCCTAAGTCGGATACACATGTTGTAAGAATGCGCGGCGTTCATCTATTCTGGTTCCCTAAGTGCCCGGGATGTGAATTTTTGTCCCACAGGCCTGAGGTCGTTGGACGTATGATTTTGTTGATTGGAGAGCGATTCCCTTTCCACCTGGTTTTCATTCCATGACATCATCGATGGCAATTAGTCCAATTCGAGTCTCTAGCTATCGCTATCAACACATTACTGTTGATTTTAAAGGGAAACCTTGACTATTGAAAAACATATGGACGGCCTAATAAGTGTGCATTTTTACAAACTCTAATAAGCTTCTATGAACCAAATCAACATACTTTATTTTTTACTATTACAAAAATAGTACTAAATCATTGAACTAGCAGGGACTAGTTGGTGTCAGAGACAACCACACAATATCCAATACGCCTCCTTCTAAACTTCATATATTTCCTATTAGATTATGTATGTAGCAACACATCATCAGAAAACTACGAGGTGTAATGGAGTGTGTAGCTTAAAGCTTACAAATGGCAAGGTTATCCAAGTGCTTGTCGACCTCATCATTGACCAAGTTGGGCCTTTGATGAAAATTTTCTTAACTTTGGGCCGAGAACAGGTCTTTGGCTGATACAATGACTAAACTGGCAGATTTTAACAAACTTACTGAACATCTCACACATCCTTGCATGTCTAGAAAACACCAACAAACCATACCCAGCAGACAGCACCGTCACCATCCTAACCAGGTGACACACCTAACAACATCCTAGCAGACACACTCAATACATCCTACCAGACACTATCCCGCAGCCAGAACAGTACACAGCCATTCACCTATCCCTAGCATGACATGGCGAAACCCCTCCCACCAAGAGCACACGCAACAACCATCTCTGTACAGTAGAACACCCCAGCCAAAGCATCCTGCAGCAGGGACACGGCGAGTCATTCATCCCAGCTATAAAAAAAAAAAAATGAATAGCTGCTTCTAGTCTGCCAGCTTGACACTTGCAACCTGACATCCCAGCAGACACACTGATACCATCCTACGGACGAGCCTAACACCATCTCGCTTTATTCAAACACACCACACCATTTCTGCGCAGTACTACCGTCAACATCACCCTGGTGCCAGCAAACACATTTACAACCATCCAACCAGACACAACTATAGCACAGCTCCCAGGCTCTAGAGCACACCAGTATCAAATCCCAGTAGACACACCAACACATTCCTACCGGACTCCACGCGAACATCCTACCTAAAAAAAAAAAAATCTTGCATGTCAGTCGTGCTACACGTAACAAAAGCACGGTATGACTTAAAGTGATCCCTAACCGAGATGCTGCTGGCTCTATCTGGAGCTTGACTTGAATGCTTGATACCGAATAGAGCTGCTACATCCGCGTTTGCTCATTTCCAGACTCCGTGAGAACAGGTCCAGCAAAACACACGGACAACACTCTACTGATTACATCTCTGGAATAAATCAGAGGCTGCTCCAGGTCCTCTTAAATCGGCATCTCCACATGTACAGCATGTTCTCAGTGAGGAACTCGCGTGATGAGCGCCAGGCTTTACTGGCTGATCCAATGTGAGCGTCTGAGTTCCTAAAGGAGACGACCATGCTCCAGTAAGCCTGACACTCAGGTGCAACACAGCTACATTGACTGGCAGAGGACCAAATGCCCATCTCTACTGACGGGGCTGAGTGCGCCACCTCATTCCAACGTCCACTTAGCTACAGCTATGGTTTCTAAAACACACGGCTTTCTGGAGGTCATTAGTTGATGTTTCTAAATACACAAGATCTAATACAATATCTGATTCTGATGTTTTGGGAGATCCAATGGTTCTGCAGTGTGTAGTAGAATCAATATCAGTGAACTGAGTGGATTATCTGTCAACAGCAAAGCCCCTAGAACGCTGCACACTCTAGAGAACACTGATTCGGTTTACAGGTGGGCTCTTCAATTGTTCCTAGAGCTTGTATGTGTTTTTAATAGCTGGAAGTTTGTGCAATCCACTAATGTACCGCTGATAAAGCTCGCATGAGGCATAAGATGATTCCATATTTCCGTTATCTAGCAACCTAGAATAGAGCCCAGGCATGTACGCTTGAGCAACAGCAATGCTAGATGCTCACGTTTGTGCCCTGACTATAGATCTGGCCGCCCAGTTTTTTTGGAGGAGAGCTGTGTGATTGAATGAGGTTACACTGTGTTAGCGCCATGCTAACTGAGTGCTCACCGCATCTTAGCTGCATTACTCTAATGTATCTTGAGGCTACGTCAAACCTGTCTTTGGCTGGTCATCCACCACCACATGTTTTAAAATACCCAGTGACATTTAAAAGTGTCATGCCTGGGCACCGCCTACAGAACCAGTTGGTGCAAGATATTTCCCATCAATGCCCTTTGTTTCTCCTCTCATTTAGTAGTATCTGGACCAAAGCCAAACCCAGAGCAAGGCGACACCTTCCAGAACACTGATTTTACACAATACAAACATTTGGACCTGTCACAGCTAGACAACTCCTTTGGCGCAGAGCAGACACAGGCCTATAGCTCTGGTGAAAAACAAGAGGTGCTAAATATCGTACGCTCTCTGCTTCCTTCCTTTCCAGCTGCCAGCACAGTTATCACTCCCTCTACAGGGGTCATCCTGTGCCCAACAGCTATCGTACAACCATAAGCAGCCAGTGAAAGGCTTCGGCCAAGCCCAGTCAGCTTCGGAAACCCTGAATGCTCTGTTTGGAAAAGGGTCCTTTTCTCCTCGTCCCTAGTAGTCCCTAATCCTCGCTCGTAAACGACCACGCTGCTCCGGGGCTAGATTCAGGCTAATGAAAGCCCCTCCCCTGAAACTGAAGCGCATGGTTGTGTTCGGAAGCCTACCTATCCTCCGAGTCCTTGTTCATGTTGAATTGAGATATCATAGCAGATTACATTAATTAATCAAACCTTTATGGAGTGAAGCTGTCTGACATACCTTGAATCAGATATTCACGATCCGTAAGGGGGGGGGGGAGGGCAGGGTTTTCAGGAACAGTGAAAGAAAGGTATATATCAAAGTCAATCATATATATCATTCATTTAATAGTATTTCCATGTTCCTATCCAATGTATTGATAACCAATTACCTAGTTTTCATATATAGCCATTGATAATATCATATATATATTCAATATTCCATTAGGCAAAAGATGTAAATGTTACCTATCAGTGAGTATATAAGTCGAATCATGTAGCACTGTATGTTATATTGATTATCAGGTTGCAAATATAAGAAGAAGTCTTAATTCAAAATATATCTAGTGCGCTACTTCTCATATATATTATATCTGATGATCAATTTACTCGATGTCCATAACATATCAATGTTCATTAATATGTTATGTCAGTGGGTCTCACTATCTCATATATATACACAATACTCAATCCCTAATATACCAATGATCATTGCACATATAATCGGGATGTACAATTGGCTTATATATACATATATCAGATTACGCAGTCTATATTATATGCCATGATAATTCCATATATATTCAATTTCATTACAAATTATGTAAATTGGGTAAATTTGTTCCTATGCTATATTATATCAACTCATAATAGCACGTACATAATATTGATTATGCGGTCCCATAATATATACTGAATTAATCATTCATATAGTGTCCTAGCAGCCTAATTGTATATCAATAGCTCATTCCCATACATATCAGCATGTTCATTATATGTCTACGGTCGTGTTCATTCCAGTTACATATCCCATACCAATCTCATATAAATACCAGGTGGATCATTCACCCATTGATTGATGTAGGGGCATGTCTTACATATACATAATATCAATTACCATTCGGGCCGTATAGTGATGGCAACAATCAGCATGTATGCATAATATCATGCACTCCTATATGGGTGAAGTGATGAATGTCTGCATTTAAAAGATCGATCTGATGGGTTAATTCAAATTATTGTATACACAATGTTCATAGTCGCATATACTGTATATCTAAATACCTAATTCCATATATACATGCAATAATCATTCAACGTATAATCAGATGCTATTTCCCCTATCTAGGCACAGCACATATGCTTAATTATCCCGGGCACTCTCTGATATATTAACAAGGCAGAGCATGTATCGCATTGTGGCATTTTATCAGTTCATACATGTATATGGAATTATTCATTCCAATTATATGATGAAGGCGTTAATTCAATATGTAGTAAGTCCAACATATTGTTCCTTACATTATATCAGTGATTCATTCCACTATAATACTTAATTACCAAAATCCATATAAATCTCATAATCATTATAAATTCGTATCAATTTACCAGTCCTATTATAGTTCAATGCTTCAGTCGCCTATGTAAATGATATTATCAAATACTAGGTGGCTATGGGTAATTTAATATATATTATCAATGTTCATTCCTTATAAACATCAAAGCCTTAATTGTTCACATATAGTATATTAGAATTAATGTATAGTTTACTTAAAGGCATTACGACATTGAAACACTTATCCAGGCACGCTTTTGGCCATAGAGACTAGTGTTGACTGGTCTGTAATTTTGACTAGCCCTCTTCAAAAGATTAGTCTTCCATACATTAGGGGCGCTAGCTATAATGCTGAATTTTCCAGTGCTATGGCATATCAACCGATGAGACTATTAGGGCAGTAGCATCTATATGCACCTCACTAAGATTCGAGCACTGCCGTAACAGGAAAAAAGAGGGGAATAACAAGTAAAAAAACAGTGGGAGAAAGGGGAAGTATGGTTGCGGACTTGAGCTTCAGTCGGCTTGGTCGGCTTGTGTTCCCTGTTCGTCCACAGCTATGGCCAGGCTAGTACTAGTCTGAAATCCTCCTCGCACCTCGGTGGCCTACGAGTGATAATGTTAATTCAGGTGTTAGCATGAGTGGATCCCTGTCTTAGACACGAGATGGTTATACTGTTTGGGGATTTTGCCATTAGTATATTACAATATATAACGTTATGTAGATAATTATATATTAAACGCAGCTAGTTATAATTCAAAACAGCCATATTCACCCATGTCAGCCCGCGCAAGACACTAACCGCCTCCCTCAGTATCGCGGCAATGGGATTCCTGACTGTCACTTTCGAAGCCTTCAAGGTTTGGCTTACTAATGTAATTCTGACTGTGCTTTGAAGCTTTAGGTTCCTGAATGACGTGGCGACTAAGGGGGCCTCGGGATTTCCCTGATTATGAAATCAGGAAACGCATGGTACCATCAGTTTTTGATCAAGTGGTGCCAGGTCCTAGTTAGTAGCAAACCAGCCCCAGACCACCGCACTAGCCACCACGACGATGGTTTGCACTGTAATGTATGGATGTTCCCTATGGTGGAAGTGCAGTCTTGGGCTTACCCCCCGCCAGATGTAACGGGAGCCCTGTCTGGGTTCTTTCTGAACCGCGGCTGAATGAGTTTTCTCACACACATGTTTGTGGATAATGGTAATGTGCTCTTGTGACGCTTTTCCAGACTCGAGATTTCACAAGATACTTTGGAACAGCACGGCATCCTGTATTTCTGTGTTCGAGGCGTTCATAAGGCTGCTTCGCTGTGGGGCAGGCAGTCTATTTAATGTGGGTGTCTAGATTCAGGCTTAGTCTGGCGTGTTGAAATCAGAGTCTTCGGCTGTGTGAATGTTTTTTTGTGAAGGCTAGAACCCAGTTATCCATTTTAACTCGGTTACCGCGGGTGTATTTAGGTAGTGAGCTGTGAACAAGAACTTATCTTTGCAGTTTAATGACACATAATCATCTAAAAGTGGTGTTTGGGACGTCTTGGTCTAATTATTAAAAGATCGTTTTGATGATGCTGATAACTATTCAAGTATGAGTCATAATATGGCCAAAAATAGCTTGAAAAGTGGGAGGGGGGGCTAATACGGATGTTCACGAGCGCAGTATAGTACGCATTTTAATACTGTGCCTGTGATTAGTGGCACGTCCTGCTCTATTTTAAACTCGTATACTGTATTCTCTTCTGGGACTCCTGAGCTTGGGCTTTGGGTTCTGACCAGGTAGTGCACTCCTGCCTCTATTTTAACCCTATATCTTCTGCTCTGGGTCTGAGATCTGGCTTGGGCTACGCTCAGGTAGTGCACCGCATGCTCTATTTAAACTCTGTAATTCTTTCTACTCTAGGTCCTGAGCTCAGGCTTTGTGGATCGCAGAGGTAGTGGCACATACCTGGCTCTATTTATACTACTGTATTCTTCTCGTCTAGGTCTTTAAGCTCAGGCTTGAGGTTGGGCAGGTAGTGCCTACTCTGGGGGGGGCTCTATTTAACTCTGTATTCTTCTACTCTGGGTCTGAAGCTCTGCTTGGGGTTGCCAGTTAGTGCACCCTGCTCTAGGTAACTCCTGTATTCTTCTCTCTAGTCTGAGCTCTGCTTGGGGTTGCCAGGTTAGTGCACTCATTGCTCGACATTTTAACTGCTGTATTTCTTCCTCTCTGGGTCCTAAAGCTCCAGGGGGGGGGGGGCCAGTATGGGACTCCTGCGCTATTTTAGAACCTCTGGAGGGGCTCTCTAGGTCTGAGCGCTGCGTTGATGGTTGCAGGTAGGTGGCAGCTCATTGCAGAGTTTTTAACTCTGTATTCTTCTCGGTCTGGGTCCTAGCTCAGGCTTGGGGGTTTGCCAGGTAGTGTCAACATCCTGCTCTATTTAAACGCATGTTATTTCTTCTCTCTAGGTCTGAGCTCTGGCTTGAGGTTGCAAGCTAGTGCACTCTTGCTCTATTTAAATTCTGGATTTCCCTTCTCTCTAGGTCTGAGCGCGTGGGTTTGGGTTGCCAGGTTAGTGTACTCCTGCTTTTAAATAAAAAGATTTAAATAGAGCAGGAGTGCACTACCTGGCAACCCATACCCAGCGCTCAGACCTAGAGAGAAGAATACAGATTTAAATAGAGCCAGAGTGCACTGCCTGGCAACCTCAAGCCAGCACTCAGACCACGAGTGAAGAATACAGAGTTAAACAGAGCAGGAGTGCACTACCTGGCAACCCCAAGCCTGAGCTTAGACCCAGAGAGAAGAATACAGAGTTAAATAGAGCAGGAGTGCACTACCTGGCAACCTCAAGCCAGAGCTCAGACCTAGAGAGAAGAATACAGAGTTAAATAGAGCAGGAGTGCACTACCTGGCAACCCCAAGCCTGAGCTTAGACCCAGAGAGAAGAATACAGAGTTAAATCGAGCAAGAGTGCACTACCTGGCAACCCAAGCCAGAGCTCAGACCTAGAGAGAAGAATACAGAGTTAAATAGAGCAGGAGTGCACTACCTGGCAACCCCAACGCAGCGCTCAGACCCAGAGAGAAGAATACAGTGTTAAATAGAGCAGGAGTGCACTACCTGGCAACCCCAAGCCTGAGCTTAGACCTAGAGAGAAGAATACAGAGTTAAACAGAGCAAGAGTGCACTACCTGGCAACCCCAAGCCTGAGCACAGACCCAGAGAGAAGAATACAGAGTTAAATAGAGCAGGAGTGCACTACCTGGCAACCCAAGCCAGAGCTCAGACCCAGAGAGAAGAATATAGAGTTAAATAGAGCAGGAGTGCACTACCTGGCAACCCAAGCCCAAGCTCAGACCCAGAGAGAAGAATACAGAGTTAAATAGAGCAGGAGTGCACTATCACAGCACAGTATAAAATGCGACTATACTGCGCTGTGAAAATGTATTTGCCCCCCTCCCATTTTCAGCTATTTTTGCATATATGTCATACTTGAATGTTTCAGATCATCAAAACGACTTTTAATATTAGACCAAGACTCCCAAATACCACTTTTAGATGATAATGTCATTTACTGAAAGATAAGTTCTGTTCAGCTACTACTAAATCACCCGGGTAACCGAGTTAAATGGATCACTGGGTTCAGCTTCACTACCACAGCCAGACTCTATCACCGCCAGACCTGCTGAATCTAGACACCACTTAAATAGAACCTGCCTGGCACAGCGAAGCAGCTAGAACGCCTCGAACAGAAATACAGGAAGCCGTGTTCCAAAGTATCTTTGAAATCTGCAGCCTGGAAAAGGTCACAAAGCACAGAGAACCATTATCCACAAATAGAGAGAACTCATTCAGCGGGTCTCAGAAGAACCCAGACATGGCTCCCGTTACATCTGGCGTAAAACCAATACGGCTCCACCCTAAGGAACTCATACCAACAGTGAAACATGGTGGTGGTAGTGCGGTGGTCTGGGGCTGCTTTGCCTCTACAGGACCTGGACCACTTGTCAAAACTGATGGGACCATGCGTTCCTGATTTCTATCAGGAAATCCCGAGCCCCCCTGTCCGCCCGTCATTCAGGACCTAAAGCTTCAGTTCAGAATTATAGTATAAGCCAACTGAAGGCTTCGAAGTGACCAGTCAGGAATCCCATTGAGATACTGAGGGAGGGGTAGGGTTTGGGGGGACATGGGTGATATGGGTTTTGAATATAACAGTGGTTTAATATATAATTATTTACATACGTATATATTTAATATCTAATGGCAAAATCCCAAACAGTAACCATCTGTGTCTAAGACGGGGATCCACTCATGCTAACACTGAATTACTTTCCTGTAGGCCACCGAGGTGGAGGAGATTTCGGACAGTCTGCTGGCCACAGCTGTGGAAGAAAGGAACACAAGCGCCAAGCCGACTGAAGGCAAGTCCGACCTCCGGCAGTGCTGGAATCTTGTGAGGGGCATATAGAGTACTGCTAAGTCTATGGTGAATGCCATAGGTGGAAATTAGCAATTATGCTAGCGCTAATACTGGACTACGAGAAAGGGGCTAGTGTACAGAGTACAACACTAGTCCATGTCCCAAGTTGCCTGGATCAGTTGGTTTTCAATGTGTAATGCCTTTTAATAAATAATCATTAACTTAATTAATATATATGAACATGAAGCCTTTGATGTTATGGAATGAACATTGATATTATATTAAATTACCCATAGATATATTTTGATAATTCATTTAAATAGGGACTGATCATTGATATATATGGACTGGTAATTGATACATTTTTAATGATTATTGATTTTTATGATTTGGTAATTAATATATATGGAATGAACACTGATATATGTAAACATATGTGGAATTAATACATATTGAATTACCTATACATATATTTTGAATGATAATTCATATACATATTGACTGATAAATGCACATATACATGCTGATTGTTGATATATATGGAGTGGTAATTAATATATGTATGTTTATATAGGGAATATACATTGATATACGTTGAATGATTATTGGTATATATGAATTGGTAATTGATATACAGTATATGGAATGAACATTGATACATATTGAATTACCCATAGATAGATTTTGAATGATAAGTCATATACATATGGACTGATGAATGATGTATACATGCTGATTGTTGATATATATGGACTGGTAATAGATATATGTATATATAAGGAATGTACATCGATATATGTTGAATGATCATTGGTATATATGGATTGGTAAGTGATATAAATGGAATGAACACTGATACATATAATGAACATTGATATGTATGGAATGAGCATTGATTACAATTAGCTGTAGACATATTTGAATGATAATTTATATATATGGACCGATAATCAATATATACGTGCTAATTATTGATATATATGATAGGAACATTTACATATTTGTAATGAAATTTGATATATATTGAATTATCATTGATATATATGAACTGGTAATTGATATATGTATAAATAAGGAATGTACATCGATATATGTTGAATGATCATTGGTATATATGGATTGGTATGTGATTATATATGGAATTAACACTGAATACATATACTGAACATTGATATGTATGGAATGAGTATTGATTTTATCTATATATAGCAAATAGCTACAGATATATTTGAATATAATTCTTATAATAATGAACTGATAATCAATATTTATTACGTGCTAATGATTGATATATATGATAGGAACATTTTTACTATTGTAATGGTCATTTGGATATATATTGACTTATCATTGATATAATATGACTTAATTGATTAATACATGAAGGAACATTAAAATACATTAATGATAATTGATATATATGGATTGACATTTGATATTACATACTGATCGTGAATATATATTCAATGTAATTTCAAAAGTGTCACTCCATATAAGGTTTTATTTATATGTCCTCCTGTATATATCTTAATAACATTACAAGGACTCGAGAGGTGGGCTTCCCTAAACACACCTGCTCCGTTTCAGGGGGGCTTCATTAATCTGAATCCGCCGGGCAGGTGGGTGTTAGAGCGGGATTGGACTACAGGGACGAGGAGAAAAGACCCCTTTCCAAACAGAGCATTATCGGTTTTCCGAGCTGCTGGGCTTGGCGAAGCCTTTCACTGGCTGCTTGGTGGATGCTGTTGGCACGGATGCTGTGCCGGACTGAAACTGGTGGAGTGGAAGGAGGAAGCGAGAGCGTACGATATTTAGCACCATCTTGTTTTTCCACCAACTATGGCCGTGTTCTCTGGCCAAAGAGTTGGCTGCCTGTGAAGTGTTTTGTATTGTAGTATCATCATGTTCTGGAAGGTTTGCCTTGTCTGGGTTTGGCTTTGGTCCCAGATACACAGAGAGGAGAAACAAAGGCATTGGTGGTAAACTGACCACGGTTCTTAGGCGTGCAGGATGACACTTTTAAATGTCACTGGATGATTTAAAACAGTGTGTGGTGGACCAGCCAAGACAGGTTTGGTCCTCAGATACCAAGAGTAATGCGCTAAGCTTGGTGAGCACCAGTTTGCATGGGCGCTAAACAGGGTACTCCATCATCACACCTTCCTCAAACTGGGGGCAGATTATAGACATGGCCAAACGTGCATTAGCATTTGCTGTCAAGCGTACATGCCTGGGTTTTTTTCAGGTTGTTAATAGATAACGGAATATGGAATCATTTTACCATGGAGTTTATCAGGGTACATTAGTGGTTTGCACAACTTCGGAATTAACAACATATCCAGCTCTGGAACATTGAAGAGGCCCCACCTTAACCGATCAGTGTCCCCTCTAGGTGTGAGGTCTAGGGTTTGTGTTGGGTTCGGTTTTGATTCTCTACACTACTGGACCATACCTCCAAACTCCAGATCATATATTGTATTAGATCTGTGTATTTTAGAAAATCACTAATGACCTCCAGAAGCCTGTGTTTTTTTTTAACCCATGCTCGCTGTGCGTTTCACCCCAGCCCCGCTCGCCAGTCTATCTGTAGGTCACCTGATGTCATCTTAACGTGGGTACGGGACATTGGAATGAGGTGGCGCTCATCACGGTCAGTATAGATTGGGTTTGGCCTCCTGCCATCTGTATCTGTGTTGTCCCTGTGTGTTTGCTGCTGGACCTTGTTCTTGATGAACCAGACGCTCCGGTATCTGCCATAAAGCTAGAACCCAACCTTCGGTTCCTCACTGAGAACACTGCTGTACGTGTGGAGATGCCAGATTTAAGAAGGACCTGGAGTGGGCTCTGATTTATTTCCAGAGCTGTATATATTAGTAGAGGCAACTAAATGTTCGTAGCAACAAGCCCTTTCCGCGAACATGGCAAACGCAAGATGTAAGAGTTTTATTTTCATTTTCAAGCATCAAGTCAAGGCCCGATAGAGCACAGCATCTCGGCGGGATGGAATTTAAGTCATATCGTGCTTTGTTGGTGTGGGTCCTACTGGGATGATGTTGGTGTGTCCTGGGTGGGGAGGGGTTTTCGGATTCTGCTGGGATGGTGTTTGGTGGTGTCTGCTGGGCTATTGTTGGTGTGTCTGGTAGGATGTTGTTGGTTGTGTCACTGGTGGATTGGTGCGGTGTGTCCTGCTGGGATGGTGTTGGTGTTTCTGCTGGGATGTTGAGATGTTCAGTAAGTTTGTTAAATCTGCAGTTTAGTCATTGTATCAGCAAAACTGTTCTGGCCCAAATTAGAAATTTTCATCAAGCCCACTTGCCTGATGGGTCGACAGCACTTGGTAAAATATCCATGTGTAACTTTCTACACACTCCATACCACTCGCGTAGTTACTGATGTGTTTTGTACATACATATCTCTAGAAATGATGAAGTTTTAGAGGGCGTATTGGATATTGTTGGGTCTCCTGACCACCAACTAGTCCCTGCTAGTTTCATGATTTGTCTATTTTTGTAATAGTAAATAATTATTGTTGTTTGGTTTTAGAGAGCTTTTAGAGTTTTTGTAAATGCACAAACTTATTAGGGTCCATATGTTTCAATAGTCAGGTTCCCTTTAAAAATCAACAGTATGTTGTTGGAAGTAGAAATCGAATGTTGACTAATTGCGGATGATGTCATGAATGAAACCAGGTGAAGGGATGCTCTCCACAACAACTCATGTCCCAACGACCTCAGGCCTGGATCACAATCCCGGGCCCTTAGGGAACCAAAATAAAGTGAACCCGCGCATTCCTTACAAATTGGTATCCGACTTAGAGACACCAATAGGTGACCTGAAGGATTAAACCTCAGGCCCCCTAACATGTTTCCTAGCTGTGGAACTGTGTTTTTTGGAGTAATGGTTGTAGGGGATGTGAACTTTTGTTGGGGTGATACTGTTATCACCCCTTCAGTAGTTTCAGCACCCAGCTGTAAGAGTACCTGCTTTTATTACAGCACCAGCTCTCTCTTTATTAATCCTGGGGGGAGTGAGGCAGAGTGTTTATTCTGTATGAGGCAGCAGAGCTGGCGTGTGGTTTACAGCAAGACTCTTCACTCTGCCTGTCATTCCTGAGAGGAACGTGTCACGACAAACATGAGCAGGCCGATTAGTGGCACCCTGACATGCTGAGGATTACACGCCAGCAGAAAGAGAAAGAGAAAGGTACAGCTGAAGAAGCTTTAAAGACTGGGCGAGGAGAGACAGAGGGAGAGAGAGAAGAGAGAGAAATCTTCTGTACTCTCAGATATACTTGAGTCAAAAGTGTAGCTTTTTTAATGAACGAATATAGAGGAGTCAATAATAATCGCAGGTGTGGTGCGGTAACAGTGGCGTTGGGGGGAAGGGGGGAGTATACTGAACAGGAATATAATCGCATGTTTGCGGTAACAGTGGTGTTGATATAGTGGAACGGGACTAATAATCAGCGTATGGTGGCGGTACAGTGGTGTTGAGCTATCGTGAACGGGAGTGATAATCAGCGCTGGTGCGGTACAGTGGCGTTTGAGTATAGTGAACGGGAGTGATTAATTCAGCAGTATGGTGCGGTACAGTGGCGGGAGTATTGTGAAACGGAATAATACTCAGCGTGTGGTGGCGTACAGTGGCGTTGAGGTATAGTGAAATGGGAGTATATCAGCAGTGTGGTGCGGTACAGTGCGTTGAGTATAGTGAACGGAAGTGATAATCAACAGTGTGGTGCCGCACAGTGGTGTTGAGTATAGTGAACGGGAATAATGAAAATCACAGTGTGGTGCCGTCGTGGTTTTGAGTATAGGAACAGGACTGATAATCAGCAGTGTTGTGGCGGTACTGGTGTGAGTATAGTGAACAGGAATAATAATTCAGCAGTGCTTTGCGGTACAGTGGTGTTGATATAGTGCACAGGAATGAATAATCATGTGGTTCGGTAGCGTGATGTATTGAGTATAGGAACCGGAGTGATAATCAGCAGTGTGGTTCGGTAACAGTTGTAGTTGAGTATATGAACAGGATGATAATCAGCATTGTGGGTGCCGGTACCGTGGTGTTGATTATAGTGAATGGGAATGAATAATCAGCAGTGGTGGTGCGTTACCGGTGGTGTTTGAGTATAGTGAACGGAAGGATATTGGCATTGTTGTGCAGTACGTCATGTGTGAGTATAGTTGAACGGAATGATAATCAGCAAGTGTGGTGCGGTACAGTGGTGTTGATATAGTGAACGGAATGATTAATCGCAGTGTGGTGCGGTACAGTGGTTTGATATAGTGACGTGAATGATAGGATCACAAGTGTGGTGCTACAGTTGGGTGTTGAGTATAGTGAACTGGAATAATAATCAGCAGTGTTGTGCGGTACAGTGGTGTTGAGTATAGTGACGGAAGGATAATCAGCAGTGTGGGGCGGTACGGTCGTGTTAGAGTATCGTGAACGGGGCAATAATAATCAGCAGTGTGTGCGGTACATGGATGTTGAGTATAGTGAACGGGAATGATAATCAGCAGTGTGGTGCGGTACAGTGGTGTTTTGATTATAGTGAAGGGGAATGATAATCAGCAGTGTGGTGCGTGTACAGTGGTGTTGAGTATAGTGAACGGTAATGATATCCAGTGTGGTGCGGTACTAGTGGTGTTTGAAGATATAGTGAACGGGAAATAATAATCAGGCAGTGTGGTGCGGTACCATGGTGTTGAGTATCGTGGAAGGGGATGATAATCAGCAGTGTGTGGCGGTACAGTGGTGTGAAGTATAGCTGAGGGGAAAGGAGAATCAGCAGCGTGGTGCGGTAACAGTGGGTTGAGATAGTGAATGGGAAGAAAGCAGCAGCGTGGTGCGGTACAGTGGCGTTGAGTATAGTGAAGGGAATGATAATCATCGGTGGTGGTGCGGTATCGTGGTGTTGAGTATGTGACGGAATGATACTACACAGTGGTGGTGCGGTACAGTGGTGTTGAGTATAAGTGAAGCAGGAATGAAACAAGCAGTGTGGTTGCGGTAACAGTGGTGTTGAGTATAGTGACCGGTCATGATAATCAGCGTGTGGTGCAAGTACAGTGGTGTTGAGTATGTGAAACGGGAATGATAACAGCATTGTGGTGCAGTCAGTGTGGTGTTGAGTATAGTGAAGGAATGATTATCAAGCAGTGTGGTGCAGTACAGTGGTGTTGATTATAGTGAACGGGAATGATAATCAGCAGTGTGGGCAGTACAGTGGTGTTAGTATAGTGAACAGGACATGATAATCCACAGTGTGTGCGTACAGTGGTGTTGAGTATAGTGAACGGGAATGATAATCAGCAGTGTGGTTGCGGTAAACAGTGGGCCGTTGAGTATAGTGAATTCAATGGAATACATTTATACAGCATTTTGCGGATGTAACGTCGTATCACGTTGGGTGAACAGGAGTCTTTTCTTATCAGGATAGTACGTTGATAGCGAGCGTGAGAAATTGTGAACGGTACTGATCAGCCATGTAATTGTGGGGTACAGTGGTGTTGAGGTATAGTGACAGGAATTCGCTAAAATCGAGCAGTGTTGTGCGACTACAGTCACAACGGTGGTAGTTAGAGTATAGTGAAAATGGGAATAATAATCACAGCGTCGTGCGCGGGTACAGTGGCATTGAATATAAGTGGAACAGGAATAATAGATCATCAGGTGTGGTGTCGGGTACAGTGGTGGGTGAGTATACTAGTTGAGTATAGTGAACGGGAATGATAATCCAGCAGTGTGGTGCGGGGTACAGTTGGTGTTTGAGGTATAGTGAACGGGATGGAAGTCAGCAGTGAAATCAATGTACAGCAGTGTTGAGTATGCGTAAGGGAATGACAATTCAGCAGTATGTGCGTTACAGTAGATGTTCGAGTATAGTGCACGGGAATGGAGTGATAATCAGCAGTGTGGTGGCGGTACAGTTGTTGGCTTTGAGTAAGTGTGGTGTGGGGAATGAGGTAATCAGTCATTGTGGTGCGGTACAAGGTGGCCGTTGCGTATAGTGAATCAGGATGTATAATCAGCAGTGTGGTGCGGGTGACGGTTGGGTGGGTTGGCAATTATAGTGAAATCACTGGTGGCAAATGAATAATCAGCAGTATGGTGGCAGTACAGTGGTTGTTGAGTATAGGTGAACGGGAATGATAATCAGTACAGGATGGCTAGGTGCCGTTGGTTTGAGTACAGTGAACGTGAAATGCTCGCCTGCAGTGTTATAGTGGTGAAGGGGGAATGAGTATATTCGTACGCAAGTAATAATGTGCAGTATGGTGGCGAGTACAGTCGGTGTTCGAGTAATAGTGGATGGGAATGAATAATCGAGCAGTGTGTGGTTGCGCGTTACAGTGGTGTTTGAAGTATAGTGAACGGCATGATAATCCAGGCAGGAAACTGGCAGTACAGTGTGTTGGTGTTGAACGGAAGGATAATCAGATGTAATAGGTGCGTACAGTGAAAGTATAAGTGAATGGGAAACGGGAACTCAATAGATCAGCAGTATTGGTGGCGGTAACAGTGGGTGTTTTAGTTATAGTGAAAATCGGGCACGGATACTCCTCAGCAGTCGGGTTGCCGGTAAACGGTCCCGTGTTGAGTATAGTGAACGGGAATGATAATCAGCAGGATGGTCGCACTAACATGTGTACTTGAGTATCTAACGCTGAAACGGGAGTGAATAATCAGACAGTATAGTGGGTGCGGAATACGTGGGCGTTGAGTATAAATTGACGCGGGAATAATAATCAGCAGTATGGTGCGGTACAGTGGTGTGTGAGTATAGTGAAACGGGAATGGTAATCAGCAGTGGGGTGAGCGGTACAGGTTGTTGAGTATAGTGAACGGGACGTGATTAATCAGCAGTGTGGTGCCGGTACAAGTGGGTGTTGTGAGTATAGTGAACTGCGTGGGAGTGATAATCAAGCAGTGTTTGGGTGCGGTACAGTTGGATTGTGGTTGAGTCGTATATGATACGGGGAAATGATATCATCAGCAGTGGTGGTTCGGTACAGGTGGTGTTTGAGGTATAGTTGAAACGTGGAGTGATTAATCGAGCAGTGTGGTCGGTAACAGTGGTGTTGAGTATAGTTGAACGGGAGTGAGTTAATCCGAGCAGTGTGGGTGCGGTACAGTGGTGTTGAAGTATAGTGCACGGAGTTGATAATCAGCAGTGGTGGTGGCGGTACATGTGGTGTGGTGTAGCTGTGGAGACATACAGAGAAGGAACCCGCCTCTTCTAATGGCTTCATCCGACCCGACCGATCTGACACGCTGCCCCGCTAGCTGTCGTCTCATGGCCTCTGTTGCCCCTGCCTTCTAGCTAATTAGGTGGCCGTTTCTGACCCTTACTGCTGTTTCGCTGACCAGTGTAACTGCTGACTTAAACAGGACAGTGATTGAAGCTCCACGACTCAGCCCAGACCGCCTCACACGGTTGACGGCGCATACAATGGAATGTTACTCCCTGGCATGTTGTTTGGAAGCTTCTCCTCTTGGGTTTTAGGTGCACTAGAACAAATCCACACCACACAAGTCGTTCTCCACAGAACATGGAATTAAACAAGACATGAAACCGGGACTAGGAGATGTGGCAGTAATAGGAGCTGGTTATGATTTATGGCTGATCTGTGTTCATAAGGTTCATATTTCTAGATAGACATTAAAACCAGCAATTGGCTACATATCAGACGCTTTCATCTGCCAAGGTTCACTTTCTTTCAGCGTTCAAAGCTCCTATTTTCCATTCACCTGCATTTTCAGTCAGGATCAGGACAGGATAGAAAAGCTGATGCAACACAATACCAACTCGTCCCCACTCGTCCACCTCGCCTCACACTGCCAGTGATAGCTCCACCAGGGTCCTGCTGTTTTTATTGACCTTATTGAATATATTGAATTCTCCTGAGCTGGCCTTCACACCTTCCCCCCATAAAAAATTCACTGCCTTCCAGGCCAGGTATCCTAGCTCCATCCAGCTTTTTCTTCAGACTGCGTCCTCCATCCCAGATGTCCTTTTAGGTCGCATGGAGTCTTATTACCTTGGATCCTCCTTTTCATAACATACTATATCGCTCTGATTGTAACCGTCGTGTGTAACGCCATGTGCCTCCGAGCTCTCAGTTTTAATAATAACATAGTGATGGAGTGAGCAGCGTGTGTTTTTTGAAGTGTGGTGGTCAAGCGAAGGCAGAGTGCTGTGGAATTCCCTTAAAGAAGGATTTTTTTTTTTTTGGCATCTTGAAGAGCATTGGACACACGCCCATTGTCCCGACCTGTTTTCCTATCTTGGTGCACTGATGTAGTTTAATGAAATCGTTTCCATTGACATTCAGAGAGGAAAATTACTGTTCCCTTAAGATGCCTGGGGTTTGGACGTATCGTTCGCTGTCCAACAGAAAACATGTATCTCCATTTTTTGTTTTGATTTTTACTTTTATGCCTAATTTGAATCACATGATATGAATTTTAACACGTATGAAAAATTTCATGAAGTATGGGATCAACAGTATTGGCCCAAAACAACCTTGGTCAGACGCTCTTGTTCCAGTGACTTTTCATTCAATTAAAGGAGGTTTTTGGCGCTCCCCTGTAAGTTGCCATTTTGGGAGATGTCTGGGTTTTTCTCTTTGGACAGCATGATATTATAGAGACAAACAGAAAAAAAAAGAGAAAGCAGAAGCAGGATGTAGGGACAATAACTCCTCAAAGAGTGTGATGAAGAACCGCTGAACGGAACCAAGATTGGGAAGAAGAAAACACTTTGAGACATTAGGGAGAACCACTGAGAAAACAACGACTACAAGTGGGTAACTCACTAACTGCATGATGAAATTAGCACTTCAGAGACCCATACCTCTCACAAGAACCGCTCCTAAAGCATGATCAACCCTGAGAGGAACCATGACGCAGAACAAGAACCCATTCCATCTCAGAGTGTGAGAAAAGGACCCTCCAGAGAGAAACCAATGCATAAAACAAAATCTCAAGAGAAACCAAAATGCAGTGAAAAGATTTAGAAGAACATGGGAGGAACCAAGGCTCCAAAAAACACATTGCTATGAGGGTTAATGAAGTCTAGTTAGAGGAACCTTAACCCTCACAAGAACAAATAATCTAAAGGGAACAAAATGCAGTAGGCTAGAACAAAATCTTGAAGAACTATTAAGAGGCATTGACAGAAACCCAGACCTCCTCCTAAGGAGAAATGAAAATCCTCTAAGGTCATGATAAGTAGACTTACAGAACCAGAACTCAAAGAAGATCGCACAGCGACCACTGAGAGGAACCACGCTGCAGATCAAGAAACCCATTCCCACTCTGAGATGGTGTGGAGAGGAACCACAGAGAAGAACCAGGATGCCATTAAACAAAATCTCTAAGAGTGCCAAAACGTAGTGAACAAAATTCAGAAGGGCATGAGGAAGATGCACTAGAAGAACCAAGGCTCCGAAGAACATTTGCCGTGATGAAGTACTAGTTAGAGGAACCGTACTCACAAGAAGAAACAATCTAAGAGGAAATCAAAATGCAGTAGACAAACTCTTAAAGAACATGAGGAAGTAGTATTTGGAGGAACCAAGACTCAAAAAGAGAAACAATCCAAGAGCATGATGAACCAATGAGAGGAACCGATGGTACAGAAGAAGAAACCCATTAAGAGTTTGAGGAGAAACCGCAAACCAAAATTCAGAAACACGAGAGAAACACTGAGAGGAACCAAGACTCGGGAGAAAAAAGTGTCTGAGAGCGTGACGAAGTACTGCTGAGGGAAAGCAAGACTCAGGAGAAGATGAAGAACCACTGAAAGGACCATGGAGAAGAAGCACTGAGAGGACCCAAGACTTGGGAGAAGATAAAGAACCAAGACTCAGAGTTCAAAACTCTGTAAGAACAAGCGGATGGATCAAAAATGAAAAGCTCATCACGAGGAAGAATAACTGAGAGAAACCAAGACTCAAAAGAGGAAAACATCTAGAACATCTTAGATCAGTGGTCTCCAACCCTTCTCCTAGACAGCTAACCTTCTATCAAACAAGTCCCTGTTTTTTGAGGAGTTCAGTAGGCTCAGGGCAACTTAATTCGATCCAGGTACGGATCTAAACTTTCCAGGTTTAGGGTTGGAGGGGTGAGGAAGGAACACTGGGAGAACCAGATCAAAGGAAGGAACTCTGGAAGAGTATAAAGAGGGCTCAGAAAGTGAAAAGCTCCCTTAGATCATGAGGAAGAAACGACTTGAGAGAACCAAGACTATTTCAGAACTAAGAAACTATCTAGGCCAATAGAACTAGACCCATGTGGCAAATAGATCACTTCTCTCTCTGATTGGGAGGCGTTAGAACCGTACTTGCTGTGTATTGCTGTTTACAGTATCTGGCTGTGTTCAGAACACATGGAAGGTGAAGCGTTGGTTGTTATTATCCTTCCGTACTTAGTCGGAATGACAGATCATTTCCTAAAAAGGTCCGCCACCTTCCGGCCTGTGGGGCAAAAATACGAAATATGGATCAGCGCGCACGACAGACCCTCTGGTCATCTTGTGAATTGCTTTAATGATTTAATCATCAAAACTGTTGCCTGTTCACATGGGCTAGGGGTCGATTTGATGCTGAGGCTAGTAGAGCACTAAATGCTACACCATCTTTCAACACTGTTGATTGAATGGAGAGTGAAACCTTTGACCTCATTTACAAATGCTAGTATGAAATGGGTCTGGAATGGTGAGCATCCATCATAACATGCCGAAACCAGAATGACTTGGCAGGAAAGCAGGAGTATGTTTACGGAAGGCCCTGCATACAGCAGTAAAGGGGTATGGGAATTGGCAACTACCCTGTGGTAAAATCTGGAACACCATAGTACCTGGTTCATATCTCAATAATCCCAAAATGGTCCCCCCGCAAGTTATGAAAATCATTCGCACCTGAGCATTGCTTTGCATGATGTGGTCCGTGGGTATACCAGTGAAAGAGCCCTTGGGCTATGTTTTTTGCATTGTGGCTACATGGTGCAACTTGTGTTTGTTGGTCATGCCGCTACTGATGCCACCAAACACCATATTTTTTCTTCTCTTAGTCCTCTGAAACAAGAACTCCAACTCGTAATGTCCGAAATCAATGGAATGGCCCCTATTTAATCATTCATAGAAAATCATTTGCATAGACAGTTTATTAGATAATGTGAGAAAATAAGGAAACAAAGCATCAGGCCTCGTTCACCTGTCGCCAAGTGGCCTGTTGAAGGTGTTTACCAATCTGAGTTTTCTGGGAAATTCCACACCTTCCTAGTTCTTGGGTGCATGCACAGCTTCACTCCAGCTTTCACACATGGGCTTTTGATGATATCGCGTTCAAGAGCGAGGACCAAGAGCAATCAGGACTAGGCGCTAGTAATTTACAGCCTCCATTCCGCCTCTGTTTGACTGTTAATCATTATGAATTTTCTGTATATTCAATTATTGTATAGATTTGCTTTCAGTTTTAGATCCTGCATTAGCAGGTAACTCCCTGCACTTCGCCGTTAAAATCTATAGCATCTCCCTAATCCACATCAGGATAACGTGGTTATTTCTTTAGGGTGGTGTGGATATTATGTCTGGAATCGGATTGTAACGGCAGTTTCCTAAATTTAGTTCGGAGGTGTGGAAGTTTTTCACAGTCATCCGCGAAACACGATCCGTGCTCACCAGTCGGATTTTTCTTGGCGTTTTCATTGCTGACCACTTAATGCATCCCGACCAAAGCCAAAGCTGGGAAAAATAAATTTACATTTTTATCCAGTCCCGGTAAAGCCCAGAGACCAAGTCAAATCCGGGAGTACAGAAAAGTTCTGGGCCGTGGTTCTACGCACGCACCGCAGTATCAATACCAGCAAAATGAACGATGCTGGTTTATTAGGACCTGATACTGGTCCATACCCCTTTACACTGTCCTTTAAAATCCATAGAGTCTTAATACCGCACACTGCAGTCCTCCTCTAACCACTATCACACAATCCATCTCCTTGGAGATGAAAGCCAGAGCATTTCCGTCGCCCGAGGAATTTGTTTTCCAGCCTGGCTCCACGTAAACAGCCTTGGACCGAGACGGCGGAGTGTATAACTGCACTACCGCTGCAGCTGTCTGCCTCGCAAATGAGTGATGTAACACTCTATTAGCCAAGACAGAGCACTCAGGCAGCTGGTGGGAGGCCTCAAGCTGGCGAGACTCGGAGAGAACGCAGAGGAGCCTGTGTTGAGAGAGTGGGTTTTGTTTTTCATACTGTTCCAGACAAACCATCCTGACTTTCCTAGTAACCAGAGAGAAACAGACCGACCTCATGGGCTTTCTAGAGTGGTGGTCACCAAGAAGCATCTCCTTGAGGGCCCCAGATCCGTTAGTGTTGGTTCAAGTTGTTTTGATTTGGTCATGCGTGAAGGCTGACCCTACTGTGGCCTTGGAGTAGAAGGCGACACAGGAGAGGTCCTATTCTGCCTGGAGCAGTGCCCTCTGTTATCGAACGCCAAGAACAGCCTACCAGGGGGACCATGGAACGGGGGCCCTGTGGCTCCCTCGTGACCTCCTGTGAATTAAGCTGTGCTTTGTGTTTTGATAAAGAGCACTAACCTCCAAACACCAAACCACCCTAAAGTTTGGTCTCCTGACAGAAATGGAGGCCGTTATACAAGGTGGAGTGAAAACCTA